>CAXIVR010000004.1:17996135-18014909 GCA_964035755.1 Teleogryllus oceanicus | reverse complement strand
TTAATAAAAAGAAATTATACTTAAAATATTTTTTCTTGTTAAAATACTATTGTTTTCATTTTTTTCTTAATATCTTCTTATTTTGTTCTTGTGTAATTATACTTCCTATCAAACGGTACCCTTTTAAATTTTCCCTCAATTTAATTGATTATTTTACTACATTAAAAATTACATAATAAAAATATTTTACTTCCAAAATAATCTTATATTTATGAAATTTATAAGTATTTGTGTCCTTAATTTGATAGGTGAGTTGCAATTGATGGTGCTAAAAGTGATATTGTACCTGACAGAAGATAAAATTTGTACTTGAATACTTCTTGAATGTATATATAGAGATACATACTCAGCATAGAGTTGCTGTATGTTCTGAAAACGGATGTCCTGAATATCAACATGCAGTACTGCTGTTCTGACAGATTTTTCTTTGTTTCGCCAAATATCGTGAATTTTTTTAACTCTGTTATAATTCCAACCAGTCCTACAAAAGTGTATTTTAGACTACTTGTGAACTCTATCACAGAACTATGTGCTAATGAGAGAATACAAGCAGTTAATTCCTTTGTTAAGCAAATATTATAATTTTTGTGTTTTTACGGTACAATCTGAGACTGAAAAATAAATGAAGAAAGAGACTGTGTTTTGAATTGAAGACCATCTGTTTCTCTCACAATATGCTAATGAAAGAGAATCTGAATATAAAGGGAAAAGGTTCAGTGAATAATAGAGTTTTAATATCAACCAAAGTCATATTTCAAGCTTTATTTGATATTTATTAAATATCTAAATACTTAAAAAATGTCATGTAAATGAAATAACCTTGATAACCTGGAAAAGCAGGAAATTCATCTAGAAAGAGTGACCACCTTGATATTCTTGAAAAGTGCAAGTAATTTATCTTAATCTACTATTTAATTGTTTACTTAATTTACTAGTTTCTTGTTATACAATGTGTTTGATAGAATTGTATAAAGTAAACAATTTGCTCTGAAATATATTTTGGATGTCATGAATTCCATTGCTATCCTTATGGCAAACCTAACTCTATTAGTAGCTAGTGTGCAAAATATTTCACATGTTCAAGTAATTACAGGTACATGAAATACCATACCAGAATGCTACTAAATATTATTTCTTTTTGTTGTAACATAATGGTTGACCTGCTTAAATGATAAAGAATGAATTTTTCAATGTGACACAAATTTTGAAAGACTTTTGCACTCTAAACTTACTGTACCTGAAATACTAAACTAGGCGTAATTTGATAAGTGATAAAATTCTTTAATAGCATTCAGTTCAGTATTCAGTAGCCTTCTAATAATAGCTAAGAAAGTGTGATATGCATTAATTACTAAGTCAGTTATCCAGAAGGATGGAAAGGATGAATTATCAATATCAAAATCATATTCTAAAGAAATTTCTCCAGAATTAAGTTTTCAATCATTCTGAGAAACACTACCTCTAAAAATGTTCTAAATGGGGTTGCCTCCCTGTATCCCACTGATCATCACCAGTTGGTAAGGTCTACTGTTAATTGTCCTAATAATGATGTAAGGAAACAAATATGGATTGGAATGGAGTAGGTTGCATTATACTTAATTTTGCAGTTCATAATAAAACCCAAGGATAGAAAGAGAGAGAGAGAAGGAATGCAATTAGAGGAATCATTTGTCTCTTGTCTTCAACAATGATTGCAGAGCAACAAGTACATGATGCCTGAAAATAAATCATAGGATTCTGTGAAAATTCCTTACAGAGAATGTAAATGTAGCTTCATTATGTGCACTTTTTTGTTGAGCTCTCTCTTTGCTTGAAGTGGTAATAGAGCTTAGGGTGAGTATTATTTTGTTAGCAATGCAGAAAATCAAATCTGCAGTTGTTTACTGTTACAAATAAGTTTTCTATAACTCGGAAAAAAATGTCTAGTTTTTGAAATGTTAATATTGTGTTTTTTAAAATAATAATAATAATAATAATAATAATAATAATAATAATAATAATAATAATAATAATAATATTAATAATAATAATAATTTTTATTTTTATTAATACTCTTTTAATAATCTTTTTTCTGCTTTCACTATTAATAACTAAATTGTTGAGAAGGGAAACTGAAGAAAGAGTGCACAGATGATTTTATTCCGCATATGTCAAATACAGTTTTTTTTACTGTTTTTTGACTGAATAAAATATCTAAATTATCTAAAGAAAGTCAAGGACTGAATGCTTTTTCTCATTGTAGAGAATTTTGTGTTATGGAGAATGTATAGTAAGGCAAACCAACTGAACAAGTGAAATGTATAAATTTTAGGAAGTTTCTCATTATAAAGATTTTGTTATTGAGAATTTACACTATAATTTTTCTTGATAACAATGGAGTTGAACAGTGCCTACAAATGGTGGACAAATAGACATATTTCATACTCTTATTACTTCTTTCATTAAATACCATAAATTCAATTAAATACCAAATGAACTTTGACATGAATGAATAGTGAATATGAGTGTAAATCATGAAACAGAATAACTTGATGATTTTCCAATAGAAGTTCTAAGTAAGTGTGAAAACAATTGCAGAAATGTTCTCTAGAATACAGGCTGCAGTTTACACTTGTTTCATCAACAAGAGATGTTGTGTCAAGCAACATATTTGGGAGAGTGATGAGTGAAATTCCAAATAAACAAACAAAACCTGAATGGTGTTAGGATTCAAAATTATGTATTATTGTTATTTTCTGTGAGAGAAAGTTTATTAACAATCTGAATAAAGAAACAAACTGCATATGATATTTCTAGACCTTACAAAGAAGTTGAACTGTGTCCAGTAGTTTAATATGTTGTAAAAGAGAGAAAATGTGCAGATAACAATTGCAACATACTAATGCTAAATAGAAACCAATGAACAGAACAGGTGTGAATTCACATATTTCATAAATTCTTGAGGAATAAAGATGCAAAAAGAATGACCAGAAGAATGGCAAAGAAATGTGAATGTATGGAATTTGATTAGAAAAGATCAACTTTTAACAGCTTATTTGAAGATAAGCTTGTTATACCTAAATACAAATGTTTATGGGAGAATTCAAGCAATTGGGACTCAGAAATAAAAGAAAACAAAGTAGGCCTTTATGACAGAGCAGATGGAAAAGATTTTCTAGTTGAGGACTCATTGTGTTATCTAAATATGAACATTAGATATATAGATGAAAATGAAAAGGATAACAAAAGTAAAGATATGATTAGGTAAGAAATAAGAAGATCAGATTAAGATTCCACTCCATGGACAATATTTGGGAAGATCAAAGTCACACCTTAAAGGACTGGTAATCGCTGCCCAGGTGTTGAGAAAATGACATGATGATAAAGTGGTTCTCAAATTTCCGAGAATGGTAAATACCATATTTGTCACCAACAGCTACAAACAAATAATCATGTCAGTGAGGACCAATGAGGGAGAACTCATGGGCTTTAGCTGCTCTACAGGCAAATGGCTTGTATTCACGAATAATACAGTCGACTCCAGTTATAGTGAACTTCTGGGTACTGACATTTTTGGTTTACTATATCTGAGGTTCACTATATCTGATGTCAAAATTAAATAGAATTTCTCCATAACGATTGATAGATACAGTAAAATTCATGAACAGCACGATCTGAATATTTGAATATCTTTATTTGTCCTAAAAAGTCAATTATTTTCACTTGTTTGCTTCGTACATTTTTCATTAGTAATTTCTCCATACTTAATTCTGCAATGTCTCTGGGTCTAAGTATTGTAATGCAGTCTCGACATCCTTGATGTCTCTTGCACCGTTGGAACAGCATCCCAATCTCCTAGGCTCTTTTACTCGCCATAACATACGAGATCCTCGGCAGCGGGATGGCGCAAGCGGCTAATGAAACTGATCGCTTTTCCGCGCGGCACGGCGGATAACTGCAGGCTGTGGCAATCGCTACGTAGAACTCAATGCGTTTTGTCCGCGGAATATCAATTAACACCAATATTGAAACTGAAGCAAGCAATCGCGTGTCGCCGCTCGCCGCCGCCGCGCGCCCGCTCAGGGGAGATTTTCAAAATTGAAATTGATAAAAAAATATTTAAGATCGACAATGAGTACTTTAGGGTACAATCTGGCTATATTGTTTATTGAACAAGAGGTATGTGATGCTATAGACATGGTGCAATAAAAGACTTTGCTCGTAGAAAAGTATACTTTATATTATTTAATTATAATTACCAAAATGTAGTTTTTAAATATTTCTCATGCCGTTAACATGTACATTTCCAGCAATTTGTATACATTATTGCCTTTGTGAAAATGCTTTAAATTACTTCCAATGAAGCTTTTGGAAACTCTAAAGCTTTCTGTGAAAAGGAGCTTTCAATTTCGCATTTACAGTATCGCTTAACATACATTTTCGTAAGAATGAGTCCACATTTTTTAACGAAAATTTCCATATTAGACGATATATATATATATATATATATATATATATATATATATATATATATATATATATATATATAATTCTTTGAGCGGCGTTAGATGGCAGCTGGCAAGAGGATGGGGCAAGACCGAAAAACGATCCCAGACCAAGGAAATTGGAAAACTAAGATGTACGAGAAGGACTGTGCCATTCTGTAGCTTCACTAATTATTTCTCTGCGACGAACAGAGTTCGACCAACGAATACGTTACGCGCCCTAAGAGGGGCGCACTTATGAAGAGGCGGGTGCTCTTTAAGAGCTTCTCACAATGAAACGTAAATGTAACATGATTGTAAAACCTTACTGCCGTTTTTCGATAGAACCATTAGGAATGGCGAAAGTAAGCGTAAATGTGAGAATAAATATAACGACGCGAACGTGAAAGTTCGCTTACTTCAAGCTTCCTTGTTCACGTTAACGTGATTCGAGATCACCATTCTATTATAAAGAAGAAGAATATGTAAGAAAGTTCGGAATTTTTTTTGGAAGCCAAAGCAGTTCGCCATCGACGTTATCATCATCATCATGAGACGCTTTAAAGAATCAGATATTGTGGCCTTTGTATGAATAATCATAGGCATTCTACCACGATTGCGAGCATTTTGCTTTCTCTCGTTCGATTATGAAGTGAATTTGAATAAAACATTGAATGCCTTAATAGTTAAGTATCGTAATAGTCATTACGAATGGCAGCCTTACGTTTATGTGCTTTAAGATTCACACATGATGAAATGGTCATCTTGACAGAGTAATGCCTGGCACATCCATCTAACCGGATATCCATCCTTATTTACAAATCAATTTTCGGGTACAAAAATGCAAGTATTTTCTTCTTCTCTCCATCTGCTAATTAAACACAAATTTTAGACCAATATTTGAGGTCATATCGTTGAGAAGATTTCAATTCTTTTCTCTGCCTATAGTACAGTATGAGAAGGAAAAGTGATCAAAACAATGATCAAAACTGAGCGTGAAAGCCTGAGCGCTCAGTGTCATATCGAGGTCAGAGTTTCCACAGGAGCAGGAGGTTACTGATTTGCGTTTAGCGCCTCATGCATGCGAAATACGAGGAAAAGCCAAAGAAATCCGGGATATCGGGTCAACCTCGCGGTAGAGAAAGTCTGCTCGATGAAGGTAGTATAATCAGCGTTCACTTCTTTCGAACACAAACTGACAGTGATATCATCAGTTATTTCATATTTTAACTTTTACGAATTTGTGATTACGGAACATTTTCATAATCGGAAACAAAACATTGAAAACGTAAAAACATCGAGTACAAAACATCAATAATCAAACATCGAGCACATCAACATAAATCTAAAAGTATTTACGGCATATTTTAAAACATCAAAAGTCGCGTGCGTGAGTCCGCACTTAGCTAAGAGTGAATAATGCAACGTAGATTTGTAAATTTATTTTCGGCGTAAAAGGAAATTGCAAAGAAAAAGCATGGGAATGTTAAAAGTAATTTAATGAAAAATGAATATCAATACAAAAGTAATATTTTAACCCACATGTACTAAAAGTGTTTCAAATATTATGTAACACATTCGTGAATTTCTGAAGAAAATATTTTTACTCAGATTTTACTATAAATTAAAAAAAAACACACACAAAAAGACGAATACTGCATTAATAAGTTTCCACTTTTTACCATTATTTTCAATTTTCCATTTTTTATCCATTTATTGAAACTAAAAGCAACAATGTAACGCAAGTGCTTGCGTCGAACTGAGAGTCCGCAATTGCTGATTGCTCTGAAATGACACTAGTCAAAACCGAAACGAAAGAAGGATTTAAAACAACAGTTTGTATGACGGTACTGAAAACACATGATTTCTCAGTAGAAAAATATTGAAAAGTGAGAGAAAAGTACAGTCGACTTCGGATATAGTGAACTTCTGGAGGCTAACATTTTTGATTCACTATATCGGAGGTTCACTATGTCCGATGATGCCAAAATTGAATAGAATTCCTCTATAACGATTGATTTTATTAATTAATAAATGTATCTATATATTAATATAGAGATACATCAAAATACATTTACAACATGATCTGAAAATTTCAGTAACTTAATTTGTCCTTAAAAAATCAATTATTTTAAACTGTTTGCTTTGTACTTTTCATTAGTAATTTTTCGAGATCCTTCTCGAGAGTTCGTACTCTCACCATACCTGCATTAACCTCTGTGTTTAAGTATCGTAAGGCAGTCTTCAGCGCCTCTTGCACTGTTGGAACACCGTCCCACTCTCCAAATGCCCTTTTACTCGCCTAATAACATACGAGATGCTTTCGGTAGCGGGATGGCGCAAGCGGCTAATGAAACTGATGGCTTTTCCGCGAGTCACGGTGTATCGCCAGGCTGTGGGAGTCGCGTGCTTTTTGTGGCCTACGTTGAAATCCACACGGTTTGTCCCTCAGAATATCAAATAATAGCAAGATTGAAACTGAAGCAAGCAATCGCGCGACGCAGCCACCAACGCTGGACACGTCCCTTGTTTCTGTAGTGAAACTGAGTGGCACAAGGTCATCAGTAAGCAGCCCATTTCCGGTCCGCTACCTTCACTTCATGGGAAACCTCTTCGACTATGACCTTTGGCCGACGGTATTTTTTTTCAAGCCGCCTAGTGTTGGAATTTGTGGCTCTGAGACGATATACTATTTTCCAGGAGGGAATTATTTACATGTTGTTGTATTTCCTACGTTCACTATAGCCGAGGTTCAGGTTCACTATAGGCGAATCTTCATATGGTTATTTGTAATGTAAGTGAAACGGGACCAGTGACATAAGTTCAGTGTAACCGAGGGTTCACTACATACGAGTTTACTATAACCGGAGTCTACTGTAAATTGGTGAAGTCTCAAAGCCCGCGCGCGAGCACTGCAGGGTTAAATAAACATCGGTGACTTGAAATGATCGGCATTTTCATGGGAACATTGGTATCGATGTCGCACCATTAGCGGGTAATGTCCCAGGCAGGAGAACGGGAAGTAGACCAACGGCGCAGGCAGGGCGACGCGGGCGGAAGATCCCCTGTCTGGTTTCGAAGAGCGCGAGGGCAACTGACTCGCCGCGGGACGCCGTCGGACCAGCAAAGGAAGGCCCCGTTAACGCGTGAAACACTCATTATTCTAAAAAAAGGGCTTTGCATTCTAGAAAAACGACCGCCCGCGAATGCCCGGCTATCTACAGCCTAGCAGGGGATATTCGAGCGCTCTCTGGGCCGGTTGCCTCCGGTCGAGCGCTGACAATCGTTTGCCCTCGCTCCAATCAATGCGTACGCTGCCTCTACCGAAAACCTCTCCGGAAACCGCCGCGACCCCGGGCGACCGCCCGCGACCGCCCGCGACCGCCCGCGACGCCGCGACCTGCGACCGCCCGCGACCGCCCGCGACCCCCCGCGACCGCCTGCGACCGCCCGCGACCGCCGACCATCAGCCCCCGGGACCATCAGCCGCCGGATCATCAGCCCCCCATAAAGCAGTGGATACCGAGCGCTGTCCGGAGGTCCTAGGTTCGGGCCCCACGGCGGCAGGATTTTGAACTAGTTTTTCAGCTAGGCGAATTCAGTCGCTGTCGGGAGGAAAATTAGCGGACGGCTGCTGTGATCGGTAGTTTCCGTGGTTTCTCCGATAAACCAGGCGAATACCAGAGCAGAAACCAAACGGCCACGGACGCGCGATCTGTCTTCCCATTTTTGTCTATCCTCTCCCTCACACACTTACACTAACATGCACACACTCACATATCCCGAGACCGGTCGGGAGCTAGAGCTTGTCCCGGCTGGGGCGGTGTCCCGCTGGGGGAGAGTCCTGGTGGGAACCCCACTAGCCGACGGTAGTCGGCGCCGGATCCGCCATCCGCCGGGGAAGATCCCCCTATCTCCCGAGGAAAACATGACTACATAACGGACCAATGACCAGAGCAGTTGGGCGCGCCGAAACACGAACAAATCACTCACTCAATCAATCAATCAAGCAATCAAGCGCTGTCTGCAGCCGCTTGCTTCCGGTGGAGCGCTGACAATCATTCGCGCTCGCTCCCTTCAATGCGTTTGCTGCCGCTACCGAAACTCCTCGCCTGGGGCTACTTCCCTTGTTTGAATGAACCCTCTGCGGATGATTGCTTGTTAGTGATTTTGGGCACGTTAACCTGGGGACATTAGTCTCAGGTAATGCATCGGAGATGGCGGAGTTCTTCCTCGCTGAATGGAAATACCGGCGTCGACCTACCGCGAGGCTAGCGGGTTTCCACCAGGGATCTTTCCCAGCGGTGACAAGCTCCCAAGTTTCCGACCGGTTCCCCACATGTGTGATAGTGTAGTGCATGTGAGTGTGGGTGTGTATGAGGTGAGGACAAGACAAGGAAGAGGAAGGAAAGATAATATTTTTGACGGCCTTTGGTCTGAGACCTTCATAGAGGCGGTGTTAAACGAGGTCAAGCGACCCTTTGGGAGGGGTGCTTACGCTGCACCAACGCGACGGGAGAGAGATAAAACATTCTGTTATCAAAGATAATCCAGAGCTAACTTAGTCCAGTGAAGGCAGTGTTGTGACTGTGACAAGGACCATAAGTATGATTATCGTCTGATTAAAGACTCAAAGGACTTACAGTTCACAAAATAAAAAGTGTGTCTAAAAAATTTTTAAATTATTAAAACAAAGTGACATTATCATTTGAATAAACATTAAAAGGTACATTTGAATGAATTTTAAAAATAATACGAAGAACTGTAATTGTGTCACTTGTTTATGTTTGTGTAAGGAACACCTTTATTCCAATCAATTTGTTAGCCACTTGACATACTTTTTTAAAACTGTCAATTATCTTATGGTCTGAAGTAGTGGATAGACTAACTCTTACCGACTTGCCCAGATCCTACAAAGTTAAGAGCTCCGTGATCGAGGTAAGCAAAGCTTCAAAAACGAGGGAAACATTGAAATTTGCTGTTGTTTTCCGCGGCCTGGACCTTAATAACCCCTTTTGGCACATCGCATCTCAATGTGATAACACATCCACAGACTAGGAGTCATCACAGATTTCAGACTACAATATGTATACCTTAAAATCGTTTCAAAGTCTTAATTGCAATCATTTCAATAGTATTCTAAATTACGTCTACCAGTCTTCTTTTTTTTTCATCTACAGGTCAGCCCCGGAAACTGCCCCAAATACGATCACGATTGTCCTCAGCAAGGGCTTTGACCTGTTACTGGTCCGAAACAAATACGGAACCTTTTTTCCTCAATTAACTGCTTTGGTCTCCATTTCTCTCTGATTCTCTCTCTTCATTTTACCTTTTTCCTGTTTAAGATTATTCGTATTCAAACGTGTTTACTTACAAAAATTTTGTTGAACTAGAAACAGTGAAGTAAAGCGTTGATGCAATTTCCAGTTTCATAAACAGGAAATCGGTTCATTCAACAACTTAAGCGGACGTTACAGAATACAGGATGATTCTTCATTTCTTGCCGCGATTAAAGAATGGCAAGTTGCGCGAGGAGAGGGGATGGAGCTGCGAGTTGCTGAGGTAGGAAGTGTCTGTCCAGCGAACCGCCGCACAGTGGTGCATTTTGGCGATTTCCTGGCCAAAAAACCTCTGAGAGCTATAGTATGTTTTCTACGACGACCAAATTTATTTTGGATTATCTTTATAATGTAAGGAGCTATAACATAATACCGAATAATGCACTTCTTAAATCTGTGAAATATAAATATGTATTTTCTATATGAACTTGGTTAATTATCAATTCACAAAATTGATTTTAAAAAACCGTAGGATTACTTATATTAATTGATAACATCTGGCAAAGGAAGCATGGTATTAATCATCTCATGCCCCCTGTCAGAGAAAATTCATACAGTATCCGAAGAACCGGAAAGAAAGATCAATTTTTTACTAGGTACATTTCTCCTACGGTGATATTTGCTCAGGCAAATGAGACAAAGCATATTTGTTCAAGAATTTTTAACTTTCTAAACATCCTCAAGTTGGAAATGAAGGAACAGAAAATCTCCAGGCGATTAACATCTCCTGGACTGGTGCAGTCTTGAACATGTTCGGAAACCCTTTCCCGATACCGCTATATCTATGTGAATAGATTCTATGCATGTATTACTAGAATATTCCCTATTTCTGAGGAATATTTAAATTTCAAAAAGGCGTCATGCTGAATTCCCGTCGTTGCATTACATAATCTGTTTGAAGCTCTACATTAGACCATTTTTCTTTGAATTGCTTTGAATAAGTTTCTGACCATATTAAAAACTAAGTTGCAGTATTATTTAAAAAAAATATAATATAATTTTCTAACTAATAATTAATATGAATAATTTTTGGGTTTTAACTTCGGAGTTAAGTAAACAAATATTACTTTAATCAATTATTTTTTTGATTATTTTTAAAGGTGGTATGATGAGTTTCTTTGATATCACGTGATTTTGACCTTCATGTAGCGACCCCCTTTCCCTTAGACAGTTTGAGAAAAATTTTATGTAAATATTATTTTTATGAAATTTAATGAAAAAATGTGCGTAACCCAGTCGAAAGTTTAATATGTACATAAATTTTATGTTATGTAATATTAGTGAATAGTCATACTGTTAAAAAAATTAAAATATTAATTTTGTTATAAATTGATTAAATTTGTTTTTTCGAAAAAGGGATCAAATTTTCCAGAAACAACATTGTAAAAGCATTTTCCCGTTCTCGGGACGGATCTCGACGAGTCATATTCGGCGGTCGTGCTTGACGAAAAGTTAATTTTATATTTACTAATCAAGTTGGGGATGATTTTTTAACTGGGTTCGGAAAGAGGGTAGATTCAGCAGAAAATGAAATTAGAAACATCGCGGAATTCCCCAGAATTGGAACTTCAACCTACGTGAACTTATGAGTAATTAAAATTATTGTATTAATTTCATGCATTTAATAATTATCCCATGTCGTATTATTAATGCATTATAAAACAAACATGAAAATACTTCAAACTTTCAGAAAGAGAATCCATACAGCCCGTTTTCTGCACAACTTTTATACCACTTACAAAAAGACTCTTCTATTTTCTCGCACTGCAGGTTTTACCGAACGCCACGAAGGGTAAGTTCGGGGGACTACGGGCCAGGAATTGACCCAAAGACGGGAAGTGGCAGAAACGATGCCCTAGTATCAGTGTCAGATTTAAAAACTCAGTAAACGCGATTTCATTTTGAGGTTTTGAGGATTTCGGGAAAATGCACCACGCAGCGCGTGGCGTTGCGATGAAATTACGTTTGTGGCGCTACACAATGGGAAATCATTGAGTTCATTATTTTATAACCTCTTCCCTTTTTTTAAAGCAATGGTCCATAAACGGTAAAATAATCGCTTTCAGCGTGATAACTGTTGAAATTTACAGAGTTTCTGACGAGAACCAAACTAGTCAAATTGAGATTTTGTAGGAGGCACCAAAACTTGTAACGTAGACGGTGAATGCATTTATGATTTTCCCCGTCATATTTTTCAGTGTTTGGAACTCAGGAAGGAAGTGTCTTAAGATAGCGCAATTTATAGAGAAAATTGGTGAAATATGGAAGTTTGTCTGTTCGGTTCATATAAGAAACCTTCACTCCTCCCCTTCTCTAATAAAGAAAAGCAATTTAGTCCGAAAACTCTTGATTAATTTTAGCACCAGAACGCCCTTTAACCCTAATATCTGTTTGTTTACAAAAGCGTTAAAATTTGGGTCTTTTGACCCAAGTTTACTGAAACTGAAGGGGGAAATTGAATGTGGAACAAACGGGTATTGGAAAAACAAAATAATTGATTTTATATAATAATACCTTGTTGTTATTTTTATTAAAAAAATAAATATAAATTTTTTTACATTTAGTATTTTGCAAAAAAACTTCTGGGTATCCATTTTTGATTCAAGTTAAAATTTTTCGGTGGGAAAGTTATTTGAGATAAATCTTTTGAGAAAAATCACGGATAGACACATTTTAAGTCCATGAAGTATGTTTTAAAAAGGAATGGGAAAATTAACCCATATTTTTTAAAAATACCTTGGGGAAACTGGTGCCATTTACGGAAAAAAAACTTCAAAAAAAAATTTTAAAATTTTGGGAAAAGGGGTTTGATACCGAAAAGTCCAGAATAATCAGAAGACAGAAATTATCCCACAAATTTAGGGAAAAAATTAACAAATTAAAGATAATAGGTCCAAAAAAGGCCCCCGATAGGGAGAGGGGTTGATCAAAATTATAATATTTTTAAAAATTTATCAAAAGTCTTTACGCTTATCAAAATGAATGCCTAGATCTGAAATGAGTGATCCCTGACTTGCCATTGATCTGGATTAAGGAAGAAAGGCCGACTTAAATTTAAGAGGAGGGAAAAGGGGAAGAAGAGGCAGGAGGAGGAGGGGGAAAAAGGAAAAAGGGGTTTTTAATCTGAATCAGTGAAATTGTCCTGATTCAACGGAGGGAAAGTCAGATTTCTTTTATGAAAAGGAGTTTGCTGACAACGTAAAGGAACCTTTTTTAAAAGCCCGCCAGCATTCACGGGTTGGGAGTGGGGCCCCCGGGCTGATCGTCCAATGTTGTTTAAAGCGGTTTTAAACAAAACCCAGAGTGGGAAAAAATACCTGAGAAAACGACCCCGGTCTGAAGATTTTTTTAATTTTAGTGTATTTTTTTTCGGACTCGTTTTGTTGATAACTGTAAACTTTTTATTTTAAGAACATTTGAAACCCAAGATATAGATTATGAAAGAAAAATTTTAAAGTTTTTTTTTTTGTTATTAACTTAAAATTTTTATAAAAAAAAGTTTTAGTAACTGATTGGATACAGGGGAAATATCTGACGAATGTATAATTTCGTTTATAAAAGGGAAAAAGTCCAAAATGCCTGATTAACCAAGAGACCAGCAAACTTTAACTTTTTTTTGGGTTTTTTCCCAATTTTAAATTTAATGAAAAGGGCCGGGAAGGGAGTTTTGAAGTGAAGAGAAAGGGGGGGAGCAATGGGACTAAGCACTGTGAATATTTTGAAAGGTTTTTAATTTGCCAAAGCCCTTTAATTGATTTTTTTTGATAGTGCCTTTTGCTTTTTTTAGTCATAAAACAATATTTTATCATTTACATGGCGAGGCTAGTTTGGCAAAGAGGGGGAGGCAGATGGCATCGCCATTTCCCACCCTGAGGTCCTATCCAGACCTAAATTCTGCCAGTTAGTATGTTTTTGTATGTAATCAAAAAAAGAACCTTTTTTTCCTCAAACTTGACCATCTATGTTTTGTTTAGAGGCTGTAATTGATCTGGGGGAAATTTGGGAAAGGAGAAAATTTTCAAGAAAATGTCCAGAAATTTTTGATGGGGGTGAAAGGATAGAAAAATATTTTTGTTTTGTCTGGGGATGGGGTTTTAACATCCCCCCTTTAAAAAAAAATTTTCCCTTCACCCTTTAAAGATTTGATTTTTTTAAAGTAATTTTTAAAAAATTTGCATACTAACATTAGCAATTTTTTCATTTTTAGATATAATGATTATATCCTTGAGTATTTAATTAAAAAAAACTCAGGGGTTTCGAAAAACTCCCCCTTTTGGGAAAATGAAAAATGCTTGAATTGTTCAATTATAAAAACCTTTCTACTTTTGGGAGTTGTTTGTTTATAAAGAAATTTGATTTTTTGTTCGTGTCGGGATTATTAAGATTGACTTAAAGTTTGCCCCAAAACGATATCCCAATTCTAATCATTAATTTCTTTTTTGGGGGATTTCATGCCTGAAAAGACTCCTTTTAAATTCAATTTGTCTCCGTAGGAATATTTTTGTTATTATGAGGTTTTTTGATTCTTGAGTGCTTTTTTTCCCTTCTAAATCTGATTTGATTTTTTTTTTAATTCATGGGGGTTTTTTTATGGTTTTACCTTAAAAAGTATTTTTTGAGACAAACTAGTTCTGTCTCATATTTCCCACAGTTTTTTTTAAAATTAGTTGTCCATGGGTAGCAGCCTTTGCTCTATCAAATATTTTATTTATTACCAAAGTCTGTTTAACCTTTCATTGAGACCTTTGGGCCGATCTATGGAGAAAAAAATCTTTTTTTTTATTTGGAATTGTTTTAATTCTTCTAAATTTTATTCCGGGATATTGATCTGTTAGTACCATCGGGAATCAGGGTTTTTTTGTTACCTTTAGTTTTAAAAATCATCACTTGTTTTTTATTAAAAATACATATCTTGTAATTTTACAAGGGGGGGTATTTTTTTTCATCCTCCAAATTCTGAGGGATCTAGAAACATTTTAAAAAGGGAAGTTGTTTGACCTAGGGGGCATTAACCAAATTTGATTTTTCATGATTTATTTTTGCCATGTCAAAAGTTTCCAAAAATTTTCTATTTAAAATTTTTTAATTTTCGCTGAAAAGAATGGGTTTTTTTTAATCAACCGCTTTCCCCCCGAAAAATATTGTGTAATTTTTTAGAAAATTTTTTACAAATTTTCTGATAATGGGTTTTTTTTTTTTCAATTTTAAAAAATTTTTTTTAGAAATTAGTTTTTTTTTTTGTTTTGTATTTCGGGGCATCTTTGATCCTTTTATGTCTTCATTTACGCTAAAATTTTTAAATGTCTTAAATTTTTATCAGGCTCAGAACTGATCCCTTTTTTTAAAACAGTCTGCCTTGGTTTAATTTTTCGCATTATATTTAACTTTAAAAATGGGGACAGATAGTATTAAATCACCCAGTTTTAATTTTTCTTTCTTTATTTAAATTTTTTAAAAATTTATATTGGGGTGTACCCAAAAATTTTTTTCCAAGAGCCAATGCCAATATATCACAACCTTTTTTGTCAACACTAAAAATTGTTTTTTTTTTTTCCGAGTTATCAATTTTTAAAAAAATCCCTTTATTATCCCATTTTTGTCGGTTTTTAACAGTCCCCTTTTTATTATGCTTTTTTTCCAATTTTATTTTTATTTACTGTATTTTTTAAAAAACAATTTTAGTACCAACGTCAAGGGGAAAATTTTTGAATTTCTTCCCCAAAAAACCCCACTTTTCCTTTATCCAATGCTTGAGTTTATCCATTGAAATATAGATAATAAAATCATTAATTTTTTTTTAAATCTTTTTCTTTGATATTTGTTGCTTATTTTTAAAATTTTTTTAAAAGCCCAAATTTTTTCATCTAAGACTGAGATTTTTCAACTTTTCCTCAGTCTCTTCATTTTAAATTGTAAAATTAAATTTTCCCTTTTTCCCAAAAAACTTTGATACATTTCGTAAAGAAAAAGACTTTTCAAATTGATGTTTTTTTTTTTGATTTTTACCCACCCAAAAATTTTTTTTTTAATTGCTCCTGTGAAGGTTTGTGTTTTTTGGGGTTATCGTAAGCCATTTTTAAATTTACCAAGGAATTAAAGCTTTGAACCTTTGGCTTTGATCATCATTCATAATTTTCTGTCTTGAAATCAGAGCCAGGGGCCCATTGGGTTAGGTATCATATTTGTTCCACACAGATCGAAAATTTTTGGGAAAAAAACACAAAGTCTTTGTTTTCTTTTATACACATATTGGGATACAATATGTGTATATATGTAATAGAAACAAAGGTAAAAGGGGTTAATTTAATTTTTAATGCTTGATTTAATTAGAAAATTATAAGAGAGGGCTTTATTGTCCCAAAAATTTACATACTTTTAATAATATAAATGTTATTTGATTTTTCTTTAAAATTTTTAAAAATTTTAAAGTCCTTTTTAAATTTTTTTTTTAAAAACAAAAAAAACCATTTAAAAAGATTTTATATATTTAAATTATAAAAGTCCTTTTTTTCACTACTTTTCATTGGTTTAAATAAAGACTTTATTCTCCTATCTCACTTAAAAAAGGGAATTTTCCCCTTTAAAAATTACTTTTTTTCCAAATATCTTTTACCAGATTCCTTTTTATTTAAAAACCAATTGTTTGTAAGAAAAAAAAAAACCTTCCACCCCAAGGGTAATGTGACTTGGAAACAAACCAACATTGACAATTTTTTTCATGATAATGTTAAAGCAATAAAAAAAAATGGATTGCTCATATAAAAGAAAAAGCTGTTTTTACCAACAATTTTTTCTGATTAAAAATTATTCAAATTGCCAAATATATTTTATTGATTTGTTTGTAGTTAAAATTTTGGGGTTGTTTAAAGATCATTTTCCCAAAAAACTTCAATAAACGGGCCCAATTAACTTTTACTTTCTTTACATTTTTAAGTCGCTCCCTTTATATATAAAAACCCAAAAATTACATTGAGATATCAAGGAAAAAACTTAAATACAGAATAAATTTTTATATTTATTGTATTTATTAAATTTTTTTGTTTTAAACATTTGTTTGATAAGTGATTCCCGTAGAGGATTTTTTTGGCATTACAGTACTGGAGAAAATGAGATATTTTATGATTCAAATAAGGAAATTACTTTCACTGAGCAACAGATTAATTCCCCTGGTTAAAAGTTTTCAAAGGGTTTTACGATTCAAGGAAGTTTCACTGATTCAAATAGTGAAGTTTTACGATTCAAAATGAAGGTCACGACTAGGGGTTTTACTGATTTGTGACCCGTTTTTCACTGATTCATTGTTAACTGACCCTGGGAGATTTAAACCCCCAAAACTGAAATCACCCCAAACAGTGGTTTTTTACATTCAGGCGAAGAGAGGAGGGGAAAAAAAGGAAAAAAAGAGAAGAATATCGGCCAGAGCGGTTTGATTAAAAGTACAACCCAGAATCCTAAAAACCATCAAAATAGATACTTCCATTTAATTATTTTCCCAACCAAAATTAAGAATGAGTCGAAAAATTTTAAATAGGCCTTTTCGAGCGCTCACCGTAGTTTAAACCAGGCAGCACACCATGGGCGCCCTTATGAACGTTTTTATTGAATGACCAGCATCTGACACCCAAAGCGTCACGTGGGCAACATTAAACACTCAGTCACTGCGGGTTTTTGTACCCAACGGTACATAAAAAAGCCATAGGCTCCCCTCGCAGGGGCGGATAGTTAGTGAAAGACGCAGGTTAGCCCAAATTTTCGGTATAAGGTTTTTTTTGATTTTATTTTTTGTGCTTTCCCGGCATGTCAACTGCTTTGGTCCTTTGTCCCGTTTGTGTATGTTTTTTCCGGGGAAAGGGAGTGACTTTCCTGCCGGGTGGGGAGATTCGGCGCGACCCCCCTTTGGGAGTTTTCCATAACCAGGACTCTCCCACCGGGGGGGCACGTCCCAGCCAAAAAACAAGCTCTGCACCACCCCCCCGGAAATGGGAGGGCATGTTATTTAAGGTGGTGTAAGGAGGAGAGGATGGGGAAAGGGGAAGGGGAAGGAAGATCGGCGGGGTCCGGGTTGTGGCCGTCCAGCATTTGCCGGGGACGAGAAACCAGGGAAAACTGTGAGCAGCCGGCCGCAGAATTCTCCCCCAAAAGCGTTAAACCCCACCGCTGAAAAACAGTGCGAAAAAACCGCCGCCAGACTCGAACCCCAGACCCCCAAGGGTGCAGCGAATCAGGAGCACTGAGCATTTCTCCCGGGGGAGGGGACCCTCCGTTTTTTAGGGCTCGAAAACAACATCAATATTCAAGAAAAGATGAGTTGTTTTAACCGGGGCCCAAGCGCATGAATACAACGAAATGAAAACACGAACTATATCCGTAAGGGCGTCTCTAGAGATGCACACCGAGAGTCGGGAGAAAGCTTTTTCTGAAGAACAGAGAGGGGGAACACTGATCACGAGAAGGCGGCACTGTACGCTACGGGCTTCGGACTGATCTAGATAAAAAAACCCTTTAAAACATTTTGAGGGGGTAATTATCATATTACAAAGGGAAAAAAAATTTTGGAAAGGGTGAAAGTATAATGACGCATTTAAAATCTTTTGTAAGAGGAGGGTAATAGAAAACCAAGAGGCATTTATTTTTTTTTGAGTTTTTTTTTTTTTTTATATTTTTTCTTTTTATACGATAGACCAGTTTCGTATTGAGATTTTTTAAAAAGGAATTAAAAGACATCTTTAAAAAAAAAACGAAAAAAGATAAGGAAAAAGAGACGGAGGCCCCATCGGGGGTGAACAACGTACTGGAAAGGGGGGATTTTCGCAGAGGGGCGGCTTTTCCCCACCGAGCGCAAGGAAAGGGCATCGAGCGACTGGAAAAGGGACGCCGGATTTAGCCGGAAAAGACACAGTAACAAAAACTTTAACAAGTAGATATTAAGAAAATTTGTTTGGGAAAATTTGTACAGGTTCTTTTTAAAACCG
>CAXIVR010000004.1:17950013-17996035 GCA_964035755.1 Teleogryllus oceanicus | reverse complement strand
TAATTAAATGTATAAAAAAAAATTTTTTAAAACTTTGGTTGATTTAATATTCATATTCAAATTTTACTAAAATATAACTCGCCATCACGCCATTTTGTAATGTTCAAGATGAATAGCCCCGCCTCCTGAAATGAAGAAAGCGGATTGGTCGCTCGATCCCCAGGGGGGCAGGTCGGGAAAATCGGGAAAAAGTTCGGCTCAGGACATCCCCCCATTTTTTGTGCAAGCGAGGGTAAAAAAAAGCCGACGAGGTGAGATTCAAACTTGAAACATTTCAACTTTATAATTAGCAACCTTTGTTCTGAAACTGCTTTCTTACACATTAATTAAATGAAAGTCAGGAAATTATCAAGCATTTGCTCTTGTCCTTGTTTCGTGTATAATTTTTACAAATTACGGGACGGTTAATCGTGGCTTTGTTACTCTAATGCCCAAAAAAGACGATTGTGCGCTGAACTTCGTAGTTAACGCCTTTCTAATGCCCAAAAAGGGGCGAAACGCTCGCGCGACATTCGCAATCCTTTGGGGGAGTCAGGACAGAGAAACCGCGGGTCACGCCCCACAGGCATAAGTGATGCGGGTTGTGCAAATCATTGGGCCCAACCGCGCCAGTTTATCACTCAAATTTAATTAGTGTAGGCTCACGTGGGGGAGTACGCAGGTTGCATATTGCAAAACTAAAACTTAACACATCATTTCTGAAGAATTATATTTCCAGCAGGAATACTATTTTGCCGGGCTATGACATGGTAACTACTGTTCCTTTTTATAAATGAATAAAACTGTAATTCATCTTTTAAAATGATTACAAGACTGTCAGAGAATAATACTTAAAAACTGAATAGAAAAACGAAAGAGAAGAATCGAAAATAATACTAATATGTAGAAAATCAATTAAAGTACTCATCATTTTCGTGTTAGTTTTTAAAATTAAATTTTACTTTCTGTCACTTGAAGTTTTTTTAAAAAATAGGAAAAGGGGAAAATTTTTAAAAGCAAATGAATCATACAAAACATCAAGACAACTTAGATTAAAGTCTTGAATTCTGTTTCAGAACTATCACTGAATCCCCCATTTTAAAATACAAGACCTTTTATGCTGCGTTCGCACGGCAGCGACATGCGTGCCTTTCCCGACTAATTTAGCTGCGGCCTGGGCCCCGGGGCGGGATGACATTTTGGTCTTGCGCCGTGGTGTTGGGGGGCGGAGTGAGGCGGAGCGGGGCGGGGCGGGGGCGGGGGGGGGGCGGGGGCGGGGGGGGGGGGCGGGGGGGGGGTGAGCGAGCGCGACCGCGCGCGCAAGCGAATAAAGGGGGGTCGCGACGGCCTCGCCCCTCCCCCCCCTTCCCACCCCGCCTCGGCCCGCCCCCCCCCCGCGCCCCCTGCGCCCTCCGGCAGCGGCCCGGTTCCCGACAAAGGGGGGCGCCGGCCCCCAAATCGAGTTCGGGCGCTCGCGGGCTGGGGCGGCCCCCCCCGCCCCCCCCCCCCCGCCCCCGCGCTTGCCGGAACTGCGATCCCGCCGCGGGGCTCCCCAGGGTTTTTGCCGTCGCCGTCGACACGCCGCCCGCCGTTTTATAGCCGCTGTCGCCGCCACCCGAGGCCAAGCCCCGCGACGGTGAATACTGACAAGGTGCGGGCAAAGATAGCTCGGAGCTGCCTCGTTTCCACGGATCACCACACGCGGGGAGAAAAACTCACATTTGCAACATAAAGACCTCGTCACTCCTCCTTTTTGTGATCCCCCAACACCCAATACGTTTCACTAACATTTGATTATTATCTTATTCCTACAGTGCTACGCCCTTATGAACCTTAAAAAGTCATTCAAGCACTTACTTGAAAGGAAGGACCCGGTGTATTCTGTCCCCATATAAATATTGCTCTAGAATACTATTGAAATTTATTAAAAACAACCGATCAGATTAGGCAATCTCTTGAATTCTGATTCGTATCGGAATCGACAAAAAAGGGTGATAACGTATGAAAAAAATTCGATATTCCCGAAATTTCAACGTACGAAGGTTTATAAATTTAAAAACCCTGAAGTACGTTCACACACCCTTCACATGCCATTCGTTTCTTTATATTGCAACTTGTCATCACAAATGTTTTCATTAACTCATTAAAAATAATGACAATTAAAATTCATGATACAAAAGTTATAAACACTTTCATTCAGTTCAAGAACCTGATTCTCACCAAAACCTCTACCATCCTCTGACTATAAACGCTAATTGGTGCTTGAATTTATCCCTTCCACTTCTTTCAAGCGAACACTTTCATTCCGCTGTCCCCCCGCTCCACTACTGTTTCTGCTCTCCCCCCGCCGGTAACGTCGTCGTCCTTCACAGTTCCAGCATTCTCTTCCCTTCTCTTCTTTCTCTTCTCTTCGTGTTATCCCGCCACTAGTGATCCGGGCGCAGTGTCCCCCCTTTCCCCCCCCCTTCGCCCCCCCCTTCCCCCTCTCTCTCCCCCAAAGCGTTTTCCTTTTCACTCGCTAAACTTTTGGCGGGGATTGAGGGGGGCGGTCCATTTGGAAGGGGGGAGGTTCGGAAGTACGGCGGGGTTTTTTCAATTGATTGGTTAGGGGTTTCCCTCAACTGCCGGGTGTTGCCCCGAAGGTGTGTACGTGTTTATCGGGGGAGGTGGTGTTGTTTTTCCCAGCAGATGGCGAGACCCCGGCCCCGACCTCCCCGTCGACGCGGGTTTTTCCCCCAACAGATATCTACCACTTGTTTTGTTACGGCGGTAGTTTCTTTGGTATCTTCCATGGCGGCACCCCCCCTTCCCGGACAAGCTCGCCCCCGATCGGTTTTCCCGGAAATGTGGTAGTGTAGTGTATGTTACTGAAGTGTATGTGTTTTAAGGGGATAGGACAAGGAAGAGGAAGGAAAGATCGCGCGCGATCGGGGGCCCCGTTTGCTGTGCGCCCGGCATTCGCCTGGGTTGATCGGGGAGTGTGAGAATAGAATAGAACACCAGCGGGGGGAGCGGCAACATAGCAACGGCAAGGGCGAGTGAGACTGAACATAAAATGGAGACTGCGGTGGCTGAGAAATAATGGCGTCGGGGGGGACCGTGCCCCCCCCTGTCGTCAAGCCCCGGGGTTTTTTAACTTCGTGAGTGTTCGAACGCGTGCGACGAAACCGTGTCGTGCCCCGCCCCACACACGGGAACTCGCTCAAGAGTTCCCCCGGATTTCAGCCGGTTCCGACAGTTTAAAAGGCCCATTGGGCCACGAGCGGACCCAACTTTCCCAAAATAATACAATGATTGTAACGGCAGCGACAATTAAAAAATTTTCCCAAAGAAAATTATATGCAGTTAGAAATCAAAAAAAGACACGTTTGAACAATTATCACCCGTTAAAATTTTTAAAACCCGCAGTTGTATCTAAGCTACTGTCAATAAAACCCGACAGATCGATAGGCTTTTTAAAATTATTCCAATGCAGAAATTTGTAATTATACATTATTGGATAGTATGAGGTTTTAATTTAATAAAAAAAAAAAATAATAATAATAACAAATCTCAAGAATAAAGGTTTACTTACGAAACCTAGTTGTAATTCTTTTTTTTACAAAGCGAAAGCAATCGGGCATTTCAAAACACACTAGAAACGGAGAGCCCGGTTCCAATGTATAGGACCATGAAAAAGACCCCTGACGAAGGCAGACCTCAGCCCTCGACGTCGCAGTCTAAAGTCATTACAGAATCACTCTGCTTGAAACGCTCAATCTTGCAATACATAATCTTATATAAATTTTTTGAATATCAAGTACTTACGAGGGGGTGCGTTTCTCCCAACAATAAAGCAAAAAAAAGTTGATGGGTACCACGATCTTGAAAAAGTTGAGGGGTGCAACGACAGTGTCGTTTTCGTTGAAAAAATTACCATTTTCCCTGATATTCTAAACGAATATAATCTAAAATTTATTTTGAAGTAAATTTAACTCCGTTTTGAGTTTTTAGAATTGATTTACAATGTTTGAGGATAAGAAAGTGTTTTGGGGAAAATTTTTTTTATTGTGATGAAGTTTTAAGACATGTTCAATAATATTAATATACAAAAAAATTTGGGGTGATTATTTTTTTTAGAGGCAAAAAAAATATAGTTTTCCCTTTTTTAAATCTTGTCAGAACCAACTGACAGTATTAGGGCCCCTTTTTCAGGTGCTTTTTTAAACGCAAAATAATGATGGATGGGGGGGGATGAAATGAGCTGTAAGCAAATACAAATCTATTTTTTGGCGTCAAGTTCTATTTTTTCAAAGCGGAATTTAAATGAACTAGTATTCATAAACACAACAGAAGAAATCGATTGCTTGTGGCATGAACATGATATATTTTGTGATGTTGAAAGCAAATTTGAATTGGGGCTGTATTAAACGCCCAAACTAGTCTATTAATTTCTTGAATATGTTGGGAGAATGAGTTTACAATTAGTTCCCGGAAGCCAAATAGGAAATGAATTTATATCGACGTTTATGGAAAACAATATACTTTTATTATCGAAGTCGTTTATAAACCATCAAAATTTATTTTTTCCCGAGCGACGGGAAAAAAGGGAAAATAAAGGGGCGTACTGCAAAAAAACAAAAGAAATAACGACAAGAATGTGCTTCTTCATCTTTCGGTATGGAATATCAAAACCGTGAGTATTCAAAGGGTTTGGGGACCGTAAACGCTGTTTCGTCACATCCTCTTCATTAAAATTAAATTAGTGGCTGTGGAAAGCCCCTGAACCTCCGGGGTATCTTGAGGGCTGATTCTAAGATTTAAAAAATGTAATTGTCTATTCCCCGGTGTATCAAACAACAGTCTTCTAAGGAGCGTACCCGTCGCCGGTTGGTTTCAACCCGGATAAAAGTAATTTCTAAAGTCTTCTACAAAACTTTTTGGGAAATTAAGTTTAAATTTCATGTATTTTGTTTATTTTGTTTTGATAATACATTATAAAAATTCTCCATACATCAATCCATTGCAATTATGTTTATTAGCAGTAATTCAGTGCCCCATTCGTAATTAAAATAACTAAGTATTTATCATAATTGAAAAGGGAAAGGGGGTATTGGAGGGGGATGATCACCCATAGCATAAACCAACATACATTTGCTTATTTTAAATTAACATAAAATTCAGGTTACTTTTCATATTTGATTTCCAACAAAATTAAAATTTTTTTAACCATGGCCAAAAGATTACCCCTCCTTTTTAACTAATGAAACAAAAATAATCTTCGTTTACATAAACTTTTCTCAAAATTTTTTCAAAATACGATACCTTTTTAAAACGTTAAGATTAATTCTTCTTATTGGGACAAACGTTAGAAAAAAAATTTTTTTGCATATTAAATGAAAAAAATCAGATGTTGGTGCTGGGAAAATTTAGAAATTTACTTTTACAAGCATTTGATTTATACCAAACGATAATTTCAAAAATTTCCTTAAAAAAATAAAGATAAAAAAAGGAAAATGGGAAAACCCAAAAAAATTTAAAACTTTTTACAATGGCAAATTTTACAGGACTTAATGAAAAATTTTGACATAAAAAAATAGTTTAAGTATTTTTAAAAGGCTTTTCCTTTTGGGCCTCCCCCTTTCCTCCCCCATCTTTCCCTGTGGCACATCACCATTGTAACGTTGCATCTTTTTTAGTTTTTTTCGGATCATGCACTATAATCTGTTTTATAAATGTTATCTATTCTTTTTGGTAAGTGTTCTACTATAATTCCCCTGGTTTTCATTTGCCTTGTTTTTTTCGTTAGTTTTTCACTAGAAAAAATTTTATTCTTTTTACAGTTAGTTTAGCTCCCCGGAACATAGGAAAACGGTTTTTTAAAAAAAAAACTAGTGAAACATTTGATTTTATTTGTGGGTTTTTTACTTATTATAACACCCGAGAATTTATTTGCTTTAAATAATTTTTAAGATGTGAAAGCCGATAAAAACACAATTGACTCTTAATAAAAGGAACGGGAAAAACATTAAAATATTTCGTACAGGAGGAAAATGAAGAAGATAATAGATAACCTTAAGATCATAGTGAGTTTCAGAAAAATGTAGATAATTATTAAATTATTTTGATTTCAAAAAACGGAAAGGGCTGAAATTGAAGGTGGATAATAAAATTTATTTCATTAATATTTTGGATTTCTGACATTTTTCCCGGATATTTAAGGTGAATAACCTATTCTTTATATTGAAAAAGAACGATAGACTTGGATCTTCCAAAAAGGAATTGCACCACTCTCTGAAATTATTTCGTGGGGGGTTTTAAGCGTGTAAATTTGGGTCTATCTCAGAATATTTCTCAAAAGGGTGAAAAGGGGTTTCAACAAAAAAAATTTGTCACACAGTCTAATATAAATTCGATAGGTCTAATGCAAAAAAAAACTTTTTTTATATAATTTCAATTATAACATGTTTTCCCAAACGGCCATTGCAAAATTATCCAAAAACTGCCCCAAAAACAACGCTTTGGGTTTCTCCCAAGGGCTTGTACAGCACAAAAATCCCCAAAAATAAATGACCCCAAAAATGAAAATCCAACACTTGAACAGCTTTGTAATGAAACAAAAAAACAGAGGCGGGGAAATTTCAAAAACCCTTTCAAACCACTAATTTTCATTCACATCTGCAAAAAAATCTACACAAAAAGGGCTTGTATCAATAATTTAGAACTTTTATCAATTGTGAAATAAATGAAGTGAAAAAAGTATCCCTACAACGACACATATCCCCCAAAATTTTCAAGTTAACAATTTCGGGCAGGATGCGGGAAATTTTAAACCCAATTCAGATAAAGAAAATTAAACGAACCATAAAACCACCACATCAAAAAGAACTAAAATGAAAATTATTCAAACAGTGCTTTGCCCCCCATAAACCAACATATTTATTTACAGAAAATTATTTGCACCACCAAACGGGGGGAAATTTAACCAGGTCCCGACGTTTTAAAACCCAAAAGTAGAGCAAACAAAACGCCCAAAAACACACAAACTATAATGCGTGACGACATAAAACAGACCAATTCTGAATATATTAAACACTTGCCCTAATCTCGTAAGGGTGTAAATGCCCAAACGTATGTAATTATTCAATTAAAGAAAACTTATAACTTACTATTCAGTAGGTAAATCGTCTGTTTTAAATTTGATTTATTTTGTGAAAAATTTAAAAAACTTTTTGACGTATGAGGAAAAGGGTATCTCCCACGTTTTCTTGTTTGAAACCCATCTCAACATTTTAACGATAAATAGTTGAAGATGAATGAAAGTATATAATAATAATAATAATAATAATAATAATAAAAAAAACTTTTTAAAAAAAGGATTAGAAACACTTAAAAGAATAAACGTTTGCCCAGTTATAGAAAATATTTCCAACGGTAAATGAAATTAGTTTGTTTTTTCTGCATTGCTAAAGTATAGCAACTCACCTCACCTCTCTCCTACCACTAAAAGCAAAGGAGGCAAAAAAACGTGCGCATAGTAAAGCTATATTTTTTCCCCCGCTTGCAAAAAAAAATGGGCGATGCCCTAGCCGAACTTTCCCAAAGATTTTTTCCGCCCCTCCCCCTTTGCGAATCATGCCCAATCCGCTTTAGCTTCATTTCAGGGAGGGGGGACTATTCATCTTGAACATTACAAAATGGGGGTGATGGCGAGTTATATTATAGTAAATATTTGAATATAAATAAAATAAACCCAACATTTTTAAATAAATTTTGTTTTAAAATTTAATTACATAAATAAAGGCATGAAATTTTCCCCAGAAAAACATATTTTAAAACTGTTATAAAAGGGGTTTTTTGCAAAAAAAACCGGGAAACGACTATTAAGCTCCATGTCTACATTTCGTCGTTTATTTTTTAAATTTTAAATAAAAAATCAAATAATTTGCATTGTATGCATTTCAAACCCTAGTTATTTTATTATAAAATTAATAACTTAAAAAATCGTTTTTAAGTCAGTTTCACAAACACGTCCCCGGATAGCAGTTTCAGTTTAAAAAATTTCATCATAAATTTTCCCAGATGCCCAATTAAAATTTACTATATGGTCCAACATTAATATTGTAATAAAATATTTTTGATTTTAAAATATAAATAAACTTAAAGTTTTAAATTTCATTTAGTCACAATGAAAGTTTTTTTCCCCGACATTATGTTTGGGTAAGTGCACTGTAACAAATGAATGATTTTGATCTTTTGTTTTGGGATCAAATTAATTCCCTTTTCAATCTAACGTTGGGGAAATTCTTTTTACGAGTTTTTCCCGCAAATATTAAAATTCTTTGTGATACCATCTTTGGGGGTTTTTTGAGAATCAAAAACAAATATGACTTTTATATAACTTTTTAATATCTTAATTTTTGCAAAGGTAAAACACCACCGTCTATTGCAAAACATTGGAGGAACACACACACACACACACACACACACACACACACACACACACACACACACACACACACAAACACACAACACACACACCCTTATCAATATTTACTTAATGAATTTATGTATGTTTTCCCAATAAACCCAAATGAAATTAATATATTTATATTATTATAGCAAGTATATTTTACATTACGATATTTTTTTTCGAAAACGAGCAATGCACAAAAATTTTTTCCCGTCATCGGAATTTTCCCCCCTTCTTCTAGATAAGCAGACCTATGAAAACCTGTTTTGCTAATCCTTTAAAGAACCCTAGATATTCCCCTTCATAAATTTTTTAAAAATTTTTTTAATAATGTTTCAAAATTTTGTCAAACTTGGGAAATCTGCGTCACGAAAATCTTTAAAAAATGAAGGGGATCCTCTTCTGAAAATTTGTTGCAAAATAAAATTTTCTTTTTTTCATACTTTTTTTTACATTTCATACAAAATTGCCAATTTTTGGATATTGTTCCAAACGCATCTTCAGTAATATTGCACTGTATATTCATAATTTTTAATGAATTGTTAATAAATTTAAACAAAATAAAAATTAAATTTTTTTTTATTTGGGAAAAATTTCATTTAAGTTATCAATATTTATAAAGTAATTTAATTAAGTACTATAATAGAATTAAAGGTTAAATTTTTAAAACTATAACTACAATATTTTTATTGTTGAAACCATTGCTACTATATTCAATGTAACGTTTTTGTACTGCCCATTATTGATATTTTGTGTTCGTATAAAAGATTCCAGCAGAGACGATTTTACGAAAATCTAAAAAAAACGAAAAAACCCTCAAACATAATTATTGGCTTTTGGGTCGCACCTTCGGCGACCACTTTAATTTGGTCGGAAAAAGGGAGAAATCTGCGCGGGGTTTCGTAACCCAAACTTCAGGGTCACCATTGCTTTCCCTTTTACAATCTTAGGATTCCGAAAGTGATATAATTTTAAACATTAATTTGAGAATACATGTTGCATACCATGAGAGAAATGATGAACAAATGTCGGGAGTTTAAAAAAATCTCCCTTTTGGAATACTGCACGAAGTCCTACTGGCTATTGAAATTTTTTTCTGTCATTCGTCGATCCCCAAACATTTTCCCGGTGAATTATGTTATCCCCGCAAACAAAGTTTTCCCAGGTTAAAGAGACCCACATATGTTATTGGGGGACAAAAATAGATTTTTTTGGAATTGACATTATTCATTGGTGCAACATACGAAATGTGAATTTACTATTTGTGCTGTTTTCTCTTTTCCTTTAGTCCGTAAATTTTTTCGAAAACATAATTCAATTTTTTTACCTAAATACAATATTTTTTTTCGACCTGTTTCGGAAGAATAGTTTTCCCCATTGAAAAAGCGATCATGCCGATAAATGGACAACGTTAAAAATATAAATACCAAATAGAGTAATATCTGATATTTGTTATCTGGACTCCTCTAGAAAATAATCAAATTTTCTTTTTTTTCTTAATCTTTTCAAATAAAACGTAACTTTGGTTTTTTGGTTTTGGCAAATCAACAGATCTTCCCCCATACTGTGCCAGCACATAAAAAAAAAAGGCTTCTTCTCGGTATCTTCCACTTCGGGTTTAAGGTAATTATTTTAATTTTGCGAGTATTTCAGTTCAATGCCCTTTTTTCGCAATCTCCCCTTTTTTTTATTCGTCAGGCATCTTCTATTCTTGCCCTTCATTGTCAAATCCATGACGTTTTAAAGTTTTCCCTTCCTTCCCTCTTTTCTTCTTTCGAAAGGGGATTCACTCAAAGATAATTTTGATATTCTGTCAGCATCATTCTGCAGCAAATTTAGGAGTTTTTTGGGATTCTCTTTTTCGACCACTTGTCTCTCAATCATTATTATCTTCTAATCTCTTTTTTTAGTATTCATCAAACAGTATACTGACAACATCTTCCCCAAAATTCATTTTCATAGCATTCAACCGGGGTTTATTGCATCTTTTTTAATTCTAATTTCCATTCTACGTAACACAGCTCCACCATTGTTTTTATATTTCTTTTAGTTTTTTTTGAAAATGTTTGTTTTATAAAATATTATGAAGTCTACTAAAAATTTGGGCCCTTTCCCCAAAACTTTTTTTTAATAAATCAATATTATTAGGTCCCCTTCTAATAATACTCCGATATATTTAAATTCCTTTCCTACGGGGAAAAATACCTATTTTGTTCTAGATCATTCAGATTTCCTACAACCATGTGTCTTAACATTATTTTTTTTGAGTCTCCTTTTTTTATGTTTTTTTAAATTTTCCCGATTAAATTTTAAAGATCAAAAAATATTTTTTTTCTCCCTTTTTTTTCAAGTGATACGCTGACTCAAAAAGGGGGAAATGTATGAATTCAAAGGTTTTTGCACCCGTTCTCGAAGTCTTAAACGATATCCCCCAACATTTTTAGTTATTTGGATTATGCACTAATCAAACCTTTAAAATTTTTTGTTTTACCAGTCGCAGCTTATTGGTGTCTCCAAAAATAATGAAAAAGTATTTCAACGTCAAGTTAAGGAAAAACTGTTTCTGATGAAAAAATTTTATAAAAAAAAAGATCTTCATCTTCATCTTCATTACTAGTTTCCCACTAGTTCTTTAAAGAGAGAAATAAATATTTTCTAGGATGAAGAGGGGGCACGTGCCCCTGAGTCTTTTATTTTACCCCAAATTGGGATGGTTTGTAAAATATTTTGAATATTTTGAATGAATGATTGAGAAGAATAAAAATGGACTTGTTTATTAATCAATATCATTCACAACAATGTAGCCTTTCAGAATGTTGAAATGGGCAATAAACATATTTACTTTAATAATCAATATTTGTTATATAAATACATGGTTTTAAAACCAAATTTTTTTTTCAACTTATCACTAACTTTTTCCCTTTAAAAATTTATCTGCGTGACGCATGTTAACAAACACTTCACATTACATTTCGTATACTTACGTATATACAAGAATATACGTAGTATAAAAAGAATGTTATATAATCTCCCGGAAAAAACGCGCATTTTCTGCAAAAAAATCTTTCCGCGCTCTGGTGACAAAAAACTGAATAAAAAAATTGCTAAATTAAGAAAAAAGCCTTAACACGCGGTGTACCCAAAATTTCCCAGTTTTGGGGACCCGTGATCCCAAAAAAACCAAATTTGGGAACAAAACGTCCGTCGTCCGTCTGATACAACTCTGCCCCTAAACCATGCATACGTTTTTTTCCAAATTGAAGAAACCCCTGTCTTTTTCCCTCAACGAAAAACATTCATTAATTTTGGGGACTATTTCTACCCTTTCCCGGACTTTTTAAAATTTTTTCAAAAACGGCCCCCAATGTTCTTAAATTTTTTTGGGACTTTTACTCTATAGTAAAATACGCTTATAAAGGTAGAATTTTCCAATTTTCATTAACCCGAAGAAAAATCGCTAAAATTTGAATTTTTTTGGGGTCTTTTACAACTACAAAATTAAAGATAAATTTTTGCTTCAAATGAAATGTTTTGCTTATAATTAGATCTTTTAATAAGGTAATGCAATTTTTTAAAAGTTTTAGGATTTCGCACAATAAGGGGGAAAAATTTTTAATTTTTAAAAAATTTAATAAACAAGATTTTCTCAAAAACGGCTCCAAATTTTTCTTTAAATTTTTGGTTGGGTAATCCAAATGAAATATCCGATGACATAAACGAGATATTGCCTATTCTTTTTTTTTAAAAAATTACAAAATGTTTTTTGAAATACCTCTCACGCTTTAATATAGCATTTGAATAGTTTTGTTATTTAACTTGGAGTAAAGTGCTTCAAATGATTTTGGGAAGTTTTAAAAAACTCAATAGATTCCTGTAAAAAAGAGCTATTTTAAACCCAAAAAAGTTGAGAAAATGTCAAAAATGTTTTTTTGGGGATAGATGCATGGGAAAAGGGAAACCAAAAACCCTTATGTGAGCTGGCAGAACCAAAAAACCCATCCAAATAAAATTTAAAAAAAACTTTTTTACGAAAAGTCTGCCCCATTCTGTGCCCTCAGTTCCCATATTTTGTATAGCGAAGGTAAGATTTTTTAAATTTTTTAAAAACAAAGAAAAATTTCATAAAAAACTTGAAAAAAATAGACACAAATAAAAAAAGAAATTACAAAGGACTAATACTCGTATTAGGGTTTGGGGAAAGGGGAAAAAAACCCCTGTAAAACCAAAAAACGGCCTATGAACAGGAAAATAGGGAGTAGTGAATGATCTGGTAAACGACCAGTAATCAAAAAGTACATCAAATTTTTTCCGCAGTTTTGTAATGGTATCTTCTTCAAAAAAAAGGAATGTTTAGAACATTCTCGACATCGTTATTGGGAATTTATTTTCATTGCTCGTCAAAAAAAAATCCCTGATATCGTAGGGGATTTGAACACGTTCCTCTATTGTGAACCACGCACTGCGATTGCGCTACCAACACAGTCAGGAAAATTTCCGTAACTTACTAAATTTAAAGAATCTTAAAATTTTGTCTTCAAACTCATTGCTTTTCCCTTCTGAAATTTTAAAAAATATTAAATAAATTACCTCTAAGACAATAAGAAAGCAAAGAAATCTACGCGGCACTATAAAATAGTTAATTCTATTTAAAGAATTTTCAGTTCAGTACTATGAAATTTTTGCGGGCCCTTTTGGTTCACCTGACCAACCCCTTTTATCGCCTCTCCCCGGTGAGTTATTGCGGATAACGTTGGGCTGAAAAGTTTCGACACGGCCCGACATTCAGAATTCATTTGCTGCAAGTAATTACTAGAATCTAAGAAACATTTATTGACTTAAAGAAAAATCACATATCATTACGCAGTTATTATCTTTTTGTTCATCAACTAAATTTATATAAAAATAAACTTTTATTTTCTCGGGGTTATTTTTGTTTTTTAATATATAACAAATGTTACTATTCCCCAATTCATTCTTTTTTGAAAACTCTCAAACGACAATCGTAAATGCATACCTTAAATTATTGAAAAGGAAAAGTATTAATTAAAATCTCACACATTGTCAAAAATAAAAAGTTGCATGAACGGGCCGGGACGAAAACTCAGTTTCAGTTCTTCAAACAAGCCCCTGAACCGACGTCCTCCCCGCCCACTTATACAATGTTTTAATATTAAAAGGGTGTTGACGGTGATACTTGTGATTTTTGCTATGAAGACAGGGATTTCGAAACAAAAAAACATAAATACGATTTAAAATGGTTTTGAAATTTTAATAGTAAGAAAGAAAAACGGTTTCATTGCAGTTTTGCATTTCAAACCATTCTTTAAAATTGTAAATATTGCTTGCACTTTTACGAAAAATGCCATCATTTCAAGAAAGTATGTTGTTATGCAAGAACGAATTATGGAAAAAATTTTCATTTGAAAAAAATCTTTTTCAATTTTGTGTTGTAGGAAGACCCCCAAAATGTTAAAACAAAATTTCAAAATTCAGAGTTAACCATGAAAATTGGAACTATGTCATCCTTCTAAGTGTATTTACTTATTTTACCAAAAAATTCGGAACCTTTTTTTGAAAAATTTTAAAAATGCCCAAAGGCTTCTAAAGTCCCCCCCAAATTTCAAAGATTTTTAAAAATTTCCAAGCTTCAACTACAGCCAGAAAAACGGGTTTCTTCAATTTGGAAAGGATCGTACGTGGTTTAGGCGCTATTTTCCCAAACGGATGGACGGACGTTTGGATAAAACCATTTTTTCGACCCCCAAACTTTATTACCGTTTAATCGCGAAATCGATTTTCCGTGTATTACAAAATTTTCTCTATCTACGTATCCCACGAATATACTACGTTATACGTCACATACAAATATACTTATACTACGATTTCGTGCTATAGAAAAAAAAACGGAAGTACAAGTTTTGTTTGTGCGAGAAAACAAATCATAGTTCTCCATCTAAACTTTACAGCATTTCCCAAAAGGTGAGATAAAAAAAACAGTACTGAAATTTTTCTTACTGATTGTCATTTCAATAGTTTATTTTTAATAAATGATTCATATTGCAAAATATGAATGTATTTATTAATCAAAAAAAAACAAGTAATTTTCAATCTGGGCACGAGTTGTGTAAAATCACAACAATATCAATTCAAAGGGCCCAAACCCCCCCTCTATTGACTTACGTAAATGTGACAGCGGTGACAAATATCAAATGCGTGAATACAGGCCCAGAACCAACTTAAAACGCATTTTTTTGGAAACTCGTGGTCAGAGCAATGGTCTAAAACGAACGATGCGGTTTGATTCCTGTCAAGGGGGAAATTTCATCTTTATACTCAATTAATACGGGTTTTGGTCCCAAAATGGATATCACTAAGAACGGATAAAAATTTTCATATTTCATTTCCCCTAAAAGTAAGAGTTTGACAAATTTTTGGGGAATGAATGCAAAAAAAGGGGCAAAACGTTCACTATCTTAATTCCAAGCGAGGTTAGATTAAATTCTTAAATAATTATAAAAAATGCGTTTGTATAAATATTTGTAATAAAGGGATCAAACTAATTACATTATAAATATAAAAAATTCAGCAAAGATCTTATAAGCAATAAATAAATACACGTATTTTCCGAAACTTTTATCTTTTTTAAATTTTCAGACTTTAAACAGAACCGGAACGAAGAAAAAAGGGATCGCGCGAACTCGATCCTCAATACCTGATTTAAAACCCGGTGTCAAACATTTCAGCTGGGGGAAATTTTGGGCTTTTAGTAACTGCAACCAAAGTATCTACGAAAACAAAAATTTGTTCTGTAATTTCTCCATTTTTCCCTTAGAGTAACATTTAAGACGTTGAAATCAATTCTCAAACATATTCGTTCTCAAGCATACAATTTTAGGGAAAAAGCAATATTAGTGCAACTGATGTTTTTTAAAAATACATGATAATATATTTTTTTATCGAACCCCGTTATCATATTTATGAATTTTTTAATAAATTTAATATTTAGATTTAAAAGAACGACTTTATCAAAACATTTTGAGATCCAAATTCCACCCTTGTTTTTTTTATTGAGATAAAAGAGTGTTTTTGCATTGGATACCACAACATCGATTATCATTGGATATAACTAAATAATTAAATTCCCTTTTTATCTTTTTGAAAATTGGGGTGATTGAATCTCACCATTTGTCTCATCTACCCCGCATAAAAATAACCCTATCAAAACATTGTTTATTTAAAAAAGGAGAAAAAATAAAAAATATTGATTTCTTTCATGACCCGTCTCGTACTTTATTATGTTTTAGTTCATAATTTTTAAATGTGGGCCCCCCTACCAAAAATTTTCATTAAAAATTTTTAAGAAGAAAAAGAGAAATAAAATTTTCAATTGTTACAAAAAATTAAGGGGTGCGTTCTGTTAGCATTTTTCACAAAGGGACAAACACAAAAAGGTAATTTTTAAAGAGTTCGTAAACCTAAGGAACTTTATTAAACGGGAAAAGACATATTCCCTTTTCAATTAATAAAAAAACGAAAAATTACCTTTATTGCAAAATTTTTTAATAAACCACAGACTTTTAAGGTTTGTTATTCTAGAACTTTAAATATTAAAATTTCTAGTGATTATACAACTGGTAAAACTTTTCATATTATTTCTAACGATTACATAAAAATATGATAATGAATTAAATTGGGCACTGTTAATATTTTGATCTCTTAAAATTTGTTTCGTCCCGTTGAATACAAGATCCAGCACACAATCTTAATATAATCAAAATTTTCGTTTAAAAATCAAGTTTTTTCCTCCTTGCAAGGGAAGTCTCTCTCGTGATGATAGTGTTAATTTTTCCAGGCATCAGGTAAAAAAAAACATATTCGGCAGGATTTGATCTGGCGCCATTTTCTTCTACTTGGTTTTTCCACGGGCTATTACAAAGGTACCTTACCCCACCGATGAGGGTGTTGTAGAATAATTCATCTTGAAATTTATTGTTCTTATGATGACAACATTTACTTAGGGTTTCAGCAAACTCCCTTCTTGATAAAATTTGAATCATCAGGGGATACTATTCTATAGTTGATTCTAGTTAAAAAATTTGATTCGAATGTCTTTTTTGTAGGGCTCAAAATAGCTTCATCCCCCGGGAAATGCTATCTTGCCCCCCATATCTTCAAGGTGATTCCCCAACCCATAAGACTGAACTGTCTCGTCTGAAACACCAGTCTGAAATACAGAACCGCGTAGTATTAAAAATCTATTGATTTTAAAACCAAAAACAACTAAGAGAATTTCGGACAAATTTTTTGTTTTTCATGAAAACTTGAACCCAAACGAATGATATAATCTAACAATATTTTTAAATTTTCTGCAAATAGTTGATTGTTGCTTCTTAAAAAATTTTAATGCTTATAATGTAAACAACGAAGTGTTGTACTACAACAGCACATACTTTCTTTCTAATGCCCGCTCCGCAATATTATACTATTACATGAATTGGGAAAAAAGTTTTCAACCAGTAAGATCTCTATTTTTTAATTTTGTGTTTTGAAAAATTAACTTTTTCAATTTTTAAAAATATATAGAGTTCCCCAAAAAAGGGGCGACCAGCGCCTCTCAGATAGAACAGAACGGGGCCTGGTCGTCGTACTGATGGACGACAAACCTGGCCCTTTTTTTGGCCCCCAAGTCTTTCAAAAATTAATATTAATTACAAATATTGGACATATTTCTACTGAAAACACACCATAACAGAAGAAAAATATCACCTTTTATTCAACTCCGTTAGCAAGCTGACAGCGTACCTTGACGTTAACCATTCGGTAAACGGTTTCTGTTTCAGTTCCACTTAGAAAAATAGTTAAACATAATAAAACCCATGCTAAATAAACATAATCGTTTCAATATATTTTTTTGTTTTCAGAGGGCAATCCTTTTTAAATTTAAAATACTGTGATATATAATATAATATAAAATGTATAATAAAGGGAATATTTAAAAATATTAATATAAATAATTTTATTTTTAAAAGAATGCGAACTTTTTCTATAGAAAGAAAGTACAATATTTTACTTTTTCCCTTTTACTTCAGTACCACATTGTCATAATAAAAAGAAAAAGGGCTTGCAATTATTGGAAAAAGCCAAGTCTAGAAATAGGACAGTTTTAAAGAATACTAGTGATTAAAAAAGGGGTACTTTCTCACCCGATTTTCCCGGGAAAATTATGCTGAAAATACTAAAAGTTTCGAAAAAATTCATGATCTTATTTAAAAATCTTATCTTAAGGAAAAGTTTCATCAAGGGGAAAAACTCAAATTTCAATATTTTACTTGTGGAATACTTACGAAAAAACAGTTTTTAACGAACATGGACCTGCAATATTCTCTTAAATGCCTTCCCCCATCCCAAACCCTAAAATGTAATAAAAAAATTTTGGAGCCATTTGTTTTAACCGAAATACGTCCCAGGGCTTCTAAATCCTTCCCTAATTGTTGTTTCAAATTCAAAGGGGCAGACATCAGCCAGATCGATTAGGAGTATCAATTTTGGTGAAAATCGGCTGAACGGTTTGCCGCTAGCGGTTCAGGGACGGACGGACAGACATTTTTCCGTCAGTCGATTTTTTCCTATCAACCACCCACAAAACATGGATTCTGGCTACACCACGATTTGGAGGGTATTTTTTCTAAATTTAGCAAGTGGATTTATCCATTTTTTTGTCACAAGGACCGTGTAATATGCGTTTTTTTGCAGACAATTCCCTTTTTTTGCGTAGCATTACTAATTTTCCCACTCCTTAAGAAAAAGTAATTGATAATATATGAAGAATTTAGATTATGCGTTCACGGAAAATTTTATGCTTTCCTGCAAACAATTTTTTTAAAATTTTGGGAAAAAATTTATACAATTTTTTTAACTTCATTTTTAAAATTAGTTATACCGAGAAGAAAGTAAAGTTATGAAAATTTTAAACAGATTATAATTGAAACAAAAAAAACCCCGAATATTAATCAAGGTTACATTTTTCTCAGTATTTGTAATAACGGGATAGTGTATTGAATGGGGTGTAAATTAAAAAAAAAGTTCGTTTTCAGAAAGTTTCAATAATGCAATATGAGCATAATTCAAACCCCCGAAATATTGGATTCTCATTGGATTCAGAATCCCAATGAACTTTCTAGATAATATCAATTTTGAAAAGAATACATTGATTTAGAAGTCAGTAATGTTTTAATTTTTTTTCGGTACCAGTAAAAGGGCCTTTCCCACAACGAGTCTAAAAGTAAATCTTGTTCCAAATCTTTTGGGAAAAATTTTTTGGGTTCGTGTTTCAAAAAAATTTTCCTTCAAAACCCCCAAATACCATTTTATTTATATCATTGTTTCTGTAGTTGCCATTAGAATGTAAAATAAATAAAAATTTAATAAGTCTTAATCAATATTAGGAATTATTTTCCTCCTGTTCCTCATTAAAAATATGGGAAAAATTGTAATGAAAAAACATTATTAAATTCAGTGGTACTAGTTTAATAAATATTTTATTTACCAACGAAATGGGAAAATGTGAATAAAATATGTATTTGGGTACAATGAATATCATTGCAATATTGTAGGGGAAAACTCTGAGAGAGATGAATATTAAAATTTTAAATAATAGAAATTTGCTGACCATATATGAAAATTTCATTTTGATTAAATAAAAATTTTCCTTTTATAAAATATTTTGCCCAGGGAAATAAAGTCCTTAGGTTTTATTGGAACGATTATTGAAAGTGCAATTCAAATATGTGAAATTTTCTTTGACAATTTGGGAAATTGTTTTTTTTGTATATATTTTTTAAAGTCTCTTTTTTCTACTAGGTCATATAACGACCACTGTGATTTTTTGTTTGGGGGGTTTTTGAGGGGAATTAAAGGACATCCCCGAAACACATCATGTCAGGCGGAACCCCCGGCCCCTTTGAACCCGGAAGCTACGGCCTTGTCTCCATTTCCCTTTCTCTCCCATAAACCTTTAAACTATCAACATCAAATACATCGAAATTCGTTAATTCTCCATCTTTTAATTACGTTTTCCTGTGTCCCTGGCCACGTGGGGATAAGTGGAAATGAAACCTCTGACTGGTAGAAAATTGGCCTCGAGGAAACCAGAAAAACATTTTATGGGAAATCTACTCTTTCTCCAAAATTTTATCCCAACGTTGCATTTTTAGGCAAACAGGTGGCAGCTCTTTTTAAACTCCAAAAGGGTCATAAAACCCTTGTCGTGGCGTCCCGTGGCTCTAAACGAGGCAAGAATTGTTCACCTTCGGATCGGGCCCGCCACTTTCCCGGACATCTCGTGATTACCCACCCCCATCCCCAGAAATGAAGAAAGACCTTACTGTAAACATGCTCCGTGCACTGCGATAATGAAAAACCAAGAAGGCAACTTTTGACTATAGAGGAGATGCTGGCTACTGTCCTCCGCAAACTCTTTAAACTTTTTAGCTATGGATTTTAAATCTAATACGTGGGAAAGGGGGTGATTTTTAACATGCCTTTTATAACTAATTTTGCGTTTTTGGGTAACACTGTCTTAGTCATTTTTTCATTTTAAAATTAGTCATTTTACTTTTTTCCCCTTTTTAAACTTTTAAATTTAAAAAAAAATATTTTAACTGACATACAAATTTTTTAGAAAATTTTGGAAAAATATTATAATTTTGTTGAAAGATATTTGAGCACAATACACAGTTCTTTTATATTAATAAAGAAGGTTGAAGTTTTATTTCTGAAATAATAAAGACTTGTTTGTTTTCAGATTTTAGAACTTTGATCTCATTGAATCTCTTGTGTTTTTTCCCTGTTGATCTAAAACCAAATTTTTTTCAGGTTCGATATGCATTCAATATTGGGATCTTATGAACAAATTTTTTTCATGCGTATATCTTACAATGCAAAAATTTTTTCAAAATTAATTATTAAAAACAAGGACGGGGTGTTTCCCGTGAAAAAAACCCGTTTCTTCTTATATCGATAACCCTGTCAGGTTTCCGGATGTTTGTTTCGGAGATCTTCTTGAATCAATAAACCTCCAGAAACTTTTTGGGGGTCATACAAAAAACCCAACATAAATTGGAAAGATAATACGATTCGAAACACTGGTTTTTCCAAATATTTAATTGGAAAATTGTCCGGAATTGAAATTTTTAACTAAATATTCAATCTCTTGAAAGTTTATTCAAACAAGTTTTGTTTCTTTCTTAACAGCTCGTTTTAAGAAATTACATTGATTCGTAACATTTGGTTTTTAAATTTATTCTTTTTTACTACTGGTTATTCAAAAAAATTTGAAAATATTTAACTTAGTGTAGATTTTCCAAAATTAAAGAATTAAAAATTTTTTTTATATTATTTGTATTTTTTAAAGATATCAATTATTACAATTTTTTCTATTAAATATGCAATGTGATATGTTAAAAAAATTAATTATGTTAGCGCCTATTCATATCAGATTTGTACTGTTGCCTGTATATTACCTTAAATAAATAAATAAATAAAAAAATATCACTGGGAAGGGATAGATATAATCTTTCAGCAGTGTAACAGAAAAAAAGTAACTTTTGAAAATATATGAAGAATAAAACAATTATATTTTCGAAATATTTCTAATGAGAGGTTCCCCGTTCCTTTTCACCCATTATCACTATAAAATGCTAATTTAGAAATAGTCAAACAATATTAAAATAGCAATTTTTAATGATAATCATTTGGGGCACCCAATGATTTTTAATTGATTAACGAAATCACTGTTTTCATCACCTGCTCATATAGAAAAATGGGGCGATTACATTTTCATAATGCAAAAAATGTGTGTATTGCGCATTTCCTTTAAAAAAGGCGTAATAATGTCAAAATACAAGTTTTAAATACGTGAACATGAATTTCAATTTGCTTGATAGGGTGTCTATATTATGTAAAAGTATTATATTGTGTTTTCCCGAAAAAGATTATGTAATAATTATGTTCCGTTTTTGAACCATTAGCATTTTAAAATAGTTTTAAACAAAACTTTCAATATTTAAATTTTAAACTACAAATTTTCACAATATTAGATACCATAAATTAAATTAATTTTCATGGAAGAACTGATAAAAAAGTCACAGACCCCTCCCGTGACCCCTGCCCCCTTTGGGTTTGTCAGGGCCACGGGGTTCAACCAACGTCCATAATTGGCGGGATCCTCGCCGCGCCCCTCCCTTTCGTTTCTTCCCTCCCGTTACCTCCTCTTCTTCCTCCCCCCCCCCTCCTTTTACCCCCCGCTCACGTTAGCGAGGCGCGTCATGACCTCAAATTGCTCCGCCCTTTTGGGAAATAGGAGAAAATTTTGAGGGGGGAAAGGGGGCGTGTCTGAAAATTGGGCAAAGCCCAAAGATAAACGGGTACGCCTCGCCCGGTTGGTCGGTCCCGCGATGGTTGTCCCAAACTGTGGGAAAACCAGATTTTCCCACAGGGGATGCCCTATTCTGTGAGTGGGGATACATTAATATTACAGGATTTTTTTTAAAAATTATACAATACAAATGTAAACTAATCCCATTATATATTATTGTTTTGTTAAAATGAAAAAAAAAAAATCTTTTTGATGACCAGTATAGTATCTAATTGTATAGTATAGTCTCTGATTGGTTGGGATGATCCCAATTCTTGCGCCTGGGACGACGCCCCGCGGCGCCAGCGCTCATTAGCGGCCGCTCGGCGCCCGGAAAGAGAGTAAACACTGGGCGAGGAATCCCGCTCTATCGCCCCCATCGCCCCTGCGTGCAGCGAGTGCTTTGGAAAAATTTCATTCATTCGAAATTTAATTTTGTGCCTTTTTTTATGCCTTTTAAATTTAAATTTTTTTTTTAATAATAAATTATAATCTTTCTAAATTTAATTTCTGTGATGCATTATTTTTACGTGGCGTGACTCAGGCCACCATCCCCGCTCTTCCGTCTGACTACGCAATTTTCGCTACGTTCCTTTAAAAAAACCAGGGGAGATGGAAGATGTCGTCGCTCGAGCGAAGAAACAGGCGATTCAAATTTAGCTCAGAAGCTTCTTTTAGGCTCTAGGATATTTTACATACAGTAAATCTACAACATGGGGCAACCTACTTTACTTACCCTCCGAAGGAAGGTATACGTAGCAGTTTTTCGCCCTTAAAATACACGGGTTTGAACCCACAAACGTGGGTATAACAGTACTATAGGCTAACCGTTATACCGCCGAAATAAATGTAAGTAATATTCAAAGAAACCTTCATTGTGAACACAATTGCATCTGCAAGAATCCGGGTAACATTTCCAGTTTTCATAGGAAAACTTGCTGAGTGAGTAATGAGTAATAAGTTCTTATTGGCCTCATTACCTCAAAAACAAACCGAGGAAACACCGAGAATACTTAAAGCTCATATCTTCCACGAACGAAGTAATGTGATGATGGAAACAATGGACTGAAGATGAGCATCAGATATCAATCGTGGTGTGACCTTTTTTTGAGTGAAAAGGCGTACAGGTGGCTCATATAAACGTTATAAACTTCTAGAGCATTTAGAAGGGTCGAAAGAAATGACTTATCATTAATGAGCTCAAAGAGAGAAATTTTATATAAATGAGTTATAAATGTAGCATTTACTCCTAATTGATAGGCAACCGTAAATGAATTCACAGATGTTTGGTGGGATCATGGAATATCCTTGACATCAGAACGTCACCTGCCAAAACCAGTGCAAAATTAGGGTCAAATGTAGTATAATTTCTTTATACGAAATTTCTCACTGTATGTGCATTGACAAGTGAACTTTTTCGACTCACCTTTATGCCCTACAAAACCGCTTCTTTTATCTACCTCTATCTGTCCTAGTAATATTAACATATAATAAAATGGGTTGGATGGTGTTGGTTAGATAAGTTGATGTCAGTCGAATGGGTGAAATGATTGAGGTGAGAGGGGGGGGTGCGTTGGTTTGGATGAGGAAAGCCGGATGGATTGGATGAAAAGTGGTGAATCGGGTGAGCTGAAGTCTGTCGAATGGGTTCGATTGGCGAGGTATACCGATAGGATTGGATGGGGAGAAGTGAGTGGAGTGCAGGGACGTGAGAGTGGGTCGGCTGGTCGAGGGTGAGGTTTAGCAGAGGTGATTCGCGTGGATTTGATATGTGAATTGATTTCGGGGCGGGGTGACGAGCGGCTGAGGCGGGCGGATGAGACGGGCGAATGAGGCGGGCGGATGAGGCGGGCGGATGAGGCTGGAAGATGAGGCGGGTGGATGAGGCGGCAGATGAGGCGGGCGGATGAGGCGGGCGGATGAGGCGGGCGGATGAGGCGGGCGGATGAGGCGGGCGGATGAGGCGGGCGGATGGGGCGGGCGGATGGGGCGGGCGGATGAGGCGGGCGGATGAGGCGGGCGGATGAGGAGGGCGGATAAGGCGGGCGGATGAGGCGGGCGGATGAGGCGGGCGGATGAGGCGGGCGGATGAGGCGGGCGGATGAGGCGGGCGGATAAGGCGGGCGGAGGAGGCGGGCGGATGAGGCGGGGGGATGAGGCGGGCGAAGGAGGTGGGCGGATGAGGTCGCGGATGAGGCGTGCGGGGTTGCCACGCGCGGGCGCGAGCCCGGGGCCGCCTGCGCTGGCTCTGACGTCAGGCCTTTGATCTGCCGCTGGATGGACGCGGGCGTTTGCGCCGGATGAGTGGGCGACGCGCGGAGACCGGACCCCAAAGGCATGCGATGCCAGAATTGATACAATACCAGTTATACTGAGAAAAAAAAAAGCATCTATAAGTCACAACAAAAAAGCGTAAATAAGCCGAGAGTATTGGATTCGAGAATTGATACAATACCAGTTATACTGAGAAAAAAAAAAGCATCTATAAGTCACAACGTTAACATTGTTGTAAAGGACGTATTTGACTAAGAAAGAGATATATTAGAAATGTATGATTTCTGATGAGAATTGTGTGAGTAGCAAAGCAATAAACGTCCCTGTTGCTACCGCAACGTAGTTTTTTTTCTTAGTATGCAGCATACAGAAAGCAGTTGACTGCAACAAGTATTTATCTCATTGTGCGATAAATGATTGGAAATTATAACAATAATAGCATTCGATAAAATGTGGAGTGTTTCGAATTTACTTTTCAAACAATTTTCATTCGCATATACTTCTTCAAAAACTGCCTGGTAAGTATATTTTTCATGGAAAACATAAGACAAAATTTTCCTTTGATATCTTACAATTTCTAAGATTCTTTGTATGACAGAAATGTAGGAGTATTTTGTTAATAGTATTTATTATAAGAGATTCGTATTCAATTTCACAAATTATGTCGTTTTACTGGACACATTTAATATATACTGTCGGACTGAAGTAAAAAATTGAAGCGGGTTGCATTTGCGCCTGATTTTTCAAAATCTGCCATAATCTGCAAATTTCTGTTTTTCGTCTTTAATGTTTGATACAATGCCCTGCGCGAAATTCGCTACCCAGTACTATCCTTACGCGGTTTTGTGCCCGTAGTTTCCTTTAAATCGTCAAAAATTGTCATCTTTCCTTTGCGTTATATATATATATATATATATATATATATATATATATATATATAAAAAAAGAGAGAGAGAGAGAAAAAAGAGAGAGAGAGAGAGATTTATATTAAAAAAAAAACATCACGTACAAAATGGTGCTCGTCGTTTGGTCGGATGCCGGCGAGAAGGCGCAGGTACGTTCACCCCTGGCCGCTCAAACAGTTGTGAAGGTGCGAACAGTGCATTGTTTGTAAGTCGGCTTCGACAATTTCCCAAGTGCTTATGTTCTCCCGCTTTCAGGTCCTGGAATTCCTTTATTGTATTTCGAAACATCACTTTTGATGAGGAAAATTGTCTGGGTTGAGAATACTTCTTACCCCAAATATCGAAATAGCTTTCTACCAATGAAGATAAAAATTTATTCACGAGGGAAATTACTATGCGAACAACAAAAATACGCTCGAAAGAGAAACAATTCGCACTGGATTCGGATAATTGATAGAGCCAACTCGCGGTGCTCTGATGTGCATACTCCTAAATCAGCATTTCGCATGTTTTAAATTTCGGCATTTTGAGAGTCATAAATTACTATTTGCTCCTGCCATTACAAGAATTTGTGAAGTGATAAATGGTCAATATCCTTTAGGAACTTGCGATAGACAATTCCCGAATTCGCCAAGTTGTTGATTTAGGACAGTGTCCATTGGGTGTGAATGATCGCACGCATGATTAACAAGAATATGACTGCAGCTAACCCTTAGCATAAACGACGCTTAAAAAGTACGCCATCTCCAAATTTTTTTTTAAAAATAGTAAAAGCTGAAACCTTTTTGGCGTCTTACTACAAATACATTATCAAAGATATAAAAAGATAAATTATGAAATAATGCGAGAGAGTACGCTGCTGTAGCACCGCTAGTTTTGAATTATCGATGGTTTGTGAGGCGTTTTTTAAATTGAATTAATGCGCTCTTCAGCACTGGCAGATGGTTGTAATAAATAGGTTAGACAATTTGTAATTAAATGCAAATTTTATGATCAAGTATTTTGTTTTGATTGAAATCATCTCAGCACAAAGTTCCTTATTTCAAGTTTATGTTAAGATATTTGTGAGATGTCGGTGCAGAATATTACAATATTCTGTAATATATAATTGGCTTTACAAACTTAGTTACTCGAATAATCCATTCCGAATATCTTTAATTTCTTTCATTTACGTACATACTTCAGAACATAAGATTTTATTCTTCACATTTCGAAATGCTATTATGTTATTCTTTCACGCTAAAGGGTATTTTTCAAACACTGAGGGGTGCATTCCCAATCTTATTTCATAAACAAAACAACCGAGTCAAAATTGTGCCATGCGATAATGCGAACCCATTAATTTGCATCAGGGCTCATGAGGAATGTGACTACGGGACAACAGCCCTTACCCGCAACCTGTGCAATTGATGAAAATTAAGCCAATTTAAATTTAAATTGATGAAAAAACTGTACAAATGTGGCTATCTGAAGTAATATTGGAATGGTACTTTCTTCCTTAAAGCATTTCAAGAAGCGAAGTACAAACATGCTTGGAGAAACATGATCTGGGAGTTAAGTGAATTTCCGACCAAATATAATAGAAAGCACATATCTCAAAAACCGGCAGAGACAGCCTCAGAGCCAGCATTGCCGTTGTCTCTAAGTGCCTGGACCGAGAGTCCTAGGGTTCAATCCTGAGGTGGCAGATAATCGACAACTAGCCAGAGAACTAGGTCGAAATCATCCGGTCTGGAGGGAATTCTTGGGACTGCTGCTCGAGCATGTGGTTTCAGTGTTTCTTTCCTATCAACACGAGGCGAATGCCGAACGAGTATCGTAACAAATGAACCACGAATTTCAAGCGATCTTTCCTTTCTAATCCTCGGCCCCCTTCCCCCACACACCCCCCAAAAATTTTCCCTTCCCCGGGTCCCCGTGCCAGGAGATCCTCGGGAGCTGGGGGTGTCACGGCTGGGGGGGCCCCGCTGGGCGAGATGCATGGAGGAAACCGAGTCGGGGGGGTTGGTTGTACCGGCCGAGGCGGTGCTCCGCGGGTAGACTTCGAGGGGAAATTCCCCGCGAGCCGAAAGTGGGGCGGTGCCAAATCTCCCTTCCTGCAGGAGGGAAAACCTTTTACACGCGGGACAAAACATTCACTACAATAACGGGGCGCAATGCAATTGCGGGGAAAAAAAACCCTCTTCCCTTTCGGGAAAACATTGGATTGATTAAATTCCGGGCCCCCAACTGCTAAGGCTATTAGTCCCGTAAGCGCGTTGCGCGTTTTTATCGCGAGAGGTGGTGATGATCTTTCCCCCCGGATGGCGGAAACCGGGGCCGACCCCCCCGTCGGGTAGTGGGGGTTCCCCCTAACCAGGACTCCCCCAGCCGGGACAACTCTAAGCTCTCGACCGGTCTCCCCGGGAAAATGTGGACTGAGTGCTACAGGGAAGTGTATGTGTGAGGTGAGAGGGTAGGACAAGGAAAAGGAAGGGCAGATCCCCGAGGTTCCGTGGCACTTTGGGGGGGTACTGCCCGGATTTGCCTGGTGTTGATCGGAGAAACCACGGAAAACTACCGATCAGAGCAGCCGGCCGTTAGAATTCTTCTCCAGACAGTGACTGAATTCGACCTAGCTAAAAAGCTAGTGTCGAAAATCCTGTCACCCACATGACTCGAACCTAGGACCTCCCGGTCAGATGCGCTGGAGTGACATTAGTTGATTCACTGAGCTACCGCTCCCGGTTTGGAGGTTCTTCAACGGCGTCTTGTCACTTTGACCTAAGCCTTTTTTACACACACACTGTGGCCGCCTACTGCAGACCAAGAGCAACCGATCCCCGCTCTAGAGAGCGAAAACGAGTTAATTCCTGTGCTAGATTACAAGTATTGAAAATAGGACATCTATATTTTCGCGTTGCATTCAGATGCGATATCTGCAGACAGCATGATCTCGCGAGACCACGCCACGTGGCTAAACCGTGCTAGTTTGCCGTCAACACAATGGTGCAGGGGTATCACAAGCCGCCGCACAAAAATCAATCCAATCCGGGGTCGGAGCGCCGCGCCGGAGGCTGCGGCTCGCGAGGGGGCGAGGCGGCGGCCAATCGAAGGAGGCGGAAGAGCGAGCACAATGTCCTCCCCCGCCCCGGCCACGCTCGTCCTCGACGGCCGCTCTCCTCTGTCACAATCGATACAAGGACGAGCGGCGGCGGCTGGCGCCAGGTGCTGCAGGCCGCGGCCCGCCGCAGATGCACGCCAGGCTCACGGAGATGGGTCAGGCTCTCCGGCGAATCCGGTCAAGCGGAACATCGCCCAGCGGAAGACAATGAGGGGTGCAGAAAAAGTCGCATTGTCAAGTGGAATTGCTAAACCTGATAAGGTGGAAGAACAGGTTATGGCTGTCTCGCGAGACATCATTAGTTCATAAGATTTTTTTATTGGTTATTTAAGGTCGCATCAACATCTTAGGTCATTACCGACCACTATTGCTGTCTACGGTACGGTAACTATGAGGATGAAACGATATGGTGATGATAAGGTGAAAGGACGAACACAAATACAACCATGCCCGGGCGGACTCGAACCCGCGACCCTTCGGGCCGAGATCACTAAGACACTACTGCCTTAGCGATTTCGGCCCACCGGGCCCCAGTTCATAACATTAATTATATCAAAATAATAAGAATCGCTTCTAACGTTGCTTGTTGAACATATTATCACTAGTGCCCTCTTTGTCCATTAGTTTTGTTAGTTAAATATTGTCCAATTAACGTTTTATTTAATGTGGGATGGGTATGTGAGGGGGAAAGTTGTATTAAGATGATGACTGGAAAACGATGTGAATCCACACTTGAATTTTGAAAATACAGAGGGAAATTGGCTTGGGGATTGGTGATTGCAATACCTAGAATATCTGGAAATGGTTTGGGTCTTGAAGGTAATGTATTGCTTCTGTAGGAGAGATTACCTGTAATTTTAATTTCGCTTTATTTTAAACATTTGCATGGCAGCAGAATTGGAAGTTCTCCAACGTCAGTTAACTTTTTGTATTAATGCCACCAACTAGTAGCGAGGGAGTGTTTGTTGAAAAATAATACAAAATTGGTGTTCTGAATTTTTGGGGGGGTCGGGTTTTTAGCATACTATGAGCATAATTATTATGCTACGGAAATTGAATGTGGTCGATTCTATTTTAGGTGCGTGAGATAAATTAATGTGAATATCCGCAGATATATTTAGATTAGGATTACCACTAGATTAAGACTACTATTAAAATATATTTTGTCTGATTGATGGTTGACGGACAGGCCAACGACCAAAATATTTTTTGTTTGTGCTCACCTAATTCTTATATTTTTCAGTGTGATGATCCAAAAAGTAAGTTTAAAAATGTCGTATAACTCATCATTTGTTCACATTTTAACATTTTCTCTTGTAAGACGACAAAGAGGTAGTATACCCTTTGGTACAATATTTGTACATCGTGCTCCTTCCACTACCGAGCATCGATAGACGTACTGTTTCACAGACACGGTTACATTCGTGAAGCATACTGTATTTGTTTCATTCCCGAGGCGCACGTGTTTGCAGTGTTGCTATCAAAAAAAGATCTTGTTTTCCAGTTAGTGATCGTCATGGCTAGTCGTGGTTGTAATAACAGTTCTGACATTTTCTTTATTTTTCTGGCGAATTTGTGTTTAAAAAACAATCAACGGAACATTAAGAACTTTGTCACAAACGTCTGTTTTATACTTCGGAATTGAACTAAAGATCGGGACAAATCTTGGGCCCCACATAAGGTATGTTATATTTGTGTAGTAGACCTTAGAAATTATCCAAAAAGGAGAAAACATCCTTTAGATTCGTTACTTTAATGGTATGGAGGGGGCCAAGGAATCATTCAGATGATTGCTACTTTAGTTGCATTGACGTTACAACTCAAAAACAAAAAGTAATTCAGTATCCTAACCTACCATCGGCAATTCGGCCAATAGATCATAGTGCGGATCTGCCTGTTCCTGATCCACCAGTGACTATTGCAAGTGTTCATCTGGATAATATGTCAAGTGATGAATCTCCTGCGATAAAGATGAACCAGCTGATTATGAGTTTCTGTACCGTAAACAGTGTAGAACCATTCCTCAAAAAATAGTTTAAACGCAGTTCTATTAAACAATGGTAACACCTATACATCGTTACCTGTTGCTCTTCTGTATACTTGAAGGAAAGCTACGAAAATCCTCGGGTAGTTCTAGAAAAATAAACTACTCCGATCATGGATGGATGATATGTGGTAATTTAAGAATAACATGCATGCTTCTTGGTCAGAAAAGTGGCCAGATTACTAAATTCCCAGTTCCCTACGTAAATGGAATAGTAGGTAACGTAAAATAAAATCAGCATGCGCACAATCATGACATAAAATTAGGTCCGACGAAACAATTAGTGAAGGCATTACCTAAAGATGGGCAAATTCAAATACCTTTGTGAAGCGTTTCTGCAATTGTCTGAATCAAAATTAAAGGTGTATCTTCGTTAGGCCTGATATTAGAAAAATGATGTTTGAACCTGAATTTGAACCTACATAAGATAGTAAAGGGAAAAAAGAAGCGTGGATTGCATTTAAAGACGTAAATAACTTCCTAGGCAATAAAAAGATCCAGACTATCGAAGAATTGTTCCCAATACCCGGGATGCTTTCAAAAAATTGAAAATATTTAATAAGCCTCAATGTTCCTTTTAAACACCCATTTACAATTCTTTCGGACAATTTAGGTAATGTAAGTTAAAGAACAAGGTCAGCGTTTTCATCAAGATCTATAAATCATGGAAAAAAGTTATCAGGGACGCTGAAACGTGAAAATGATGGGAGGTTATGTTGGTCCGACTCAGGAGAGAGTCGGGAAATGGTGACGAGAGGAAAAGCTATCTTAGGAGCTTTATAGAAAAAACAAACAAACAAAAAAACATATCTCAATGTAAACACAAAGTCTTTGTAGAATGTAATGTTAAGAATATAAGCCATCTTCTTGTTTAAATAAAGTTCTGATGGTATTTTTTAAAAATCGTTTACTTTTAATTTTATTGCATATTAGGCATATTTTTCCATACCTTACTAGATTAAATTGTGACTAAACTGTATGATGAAACAAACAGAGTTCACATGCGAATTCAGCACTCAAAAAATTATAAATATCTGCTATTAAGATTTAAAAGTTTTTTAAACCTTTTGTTGGCCTGTGTTTTTGTGCGTTTCGGTAATGCATGATAACTGGGCTCTTTTTTTAGAAGTACAATAATTCTGTTTTCTTATTGTTAATGCGTTGGCATTCTAATATAGCAGATTTAATTTGTTGTTAGGGCGTTATATTTTCCATGATTGCTATCGAAAATGATGACAATGAGGTTTGTATATTGCTGATGATTGTTGGGATGAGTGACTTAATTATGTTTACGATACGATTTCTAATGGTGTTAATTAAATAGTGTATGAACGAACTATTATTATGGGCGTTTGTTATTTAATGCTTGTTGGATTAGTAGGTGAATTAGAGTTGGGGTGTTGTCGACGAAAGTGAAATATCGGATGCTGATTGTGGGTAAAAGTTTTAAGAAATTGTGGGGAGATAGGGAGATTGGATGTTACTGGGGGAAAAAGGTTTTGAGATTGGTTTTTCCCTAAAATTTTAGATGAGGACTCTACATGTTTCTAAAAAGGGCATTCTACTGAACATAAATTTCAACGATGGGCTCAATTACTTTTTTTAAATTTGGAGGGGAGTTTCTTCAGAGTGGATTTTACTGTATGATGGTTATTGGTGCAGCAATTATATGCCAGTGCACTGTTGCCATTTTTGTTGTGTGAGCAAAATCGGGGCATCGTAAACACTGCACTGGTGCCGTAAAAGTTCTTCTTTTTTCAGGCTTAATAATAGTAGTTGCATATTTATTGTATTTGGAGGACAGTATCGATGATTCGGTGATCGTCGAATTCTGCGCTTATTGGGATATCTTTATGAAACCTAATTACATTAATGAGGAGTAAGAAATTTTCTTTAAGGTTTTGGGATATTTCCCCATGCGTTTTTTCAGAGTGTGTGGAACCTATTGAAGCCGGTCCTTGACTACGAAACTGTCTTTTTGTATCTACTCAAAAATTTTATGGCTTTTCTCGAATCAGTTATTGGGCTGAACATGCAATTTATTCTTCTTCTTATTATTAAAGTTTGTATAAATTGATTTGTTATTTTACTTTTTATTTTTTGTCAAATTTCGACATCTTTGCAATATTGTTGATATGAATTCAAACATTTCCATTTATCTCACAGGAAGTGTAATTTTTTCGCTGAAATTTTGAAGCCGGGCGAATATATTATCCACTGACATTTCCCTGTTTGTTGACTATAATACCTCCTTATACATATGTCAAAACTAATTTTAATATTTTTGCTTTTTGTGGGTTTAAATTTTAATTTTTAGTGACCTACATCCGATCTCTACATTATTTCGATTCTATTCAAAATATAACACCAGAAAAATATTTCCTTCTTAATATTTGTGTGATCAGTATTATAGGGCTTCTTACTTACGTTAGTTTTCCAAAAAGATTGTGACGTAACTGAGCAATTTATTTGAACATTACAGTATATTCCTGCACCTGAGAATAATATGGTAATGGAAGTCATTGTTACTGGTAATGTTAAAAGGAACATTTTAGTGATGATTTTATATATCCGAAATGACTCGCGTTGTTGATTTACTCATGATTTCAATTTTTAATGTATTTGGAAATTCTAGAAATATTTTTTGATGTTTTTTTGTCCACATCGTATTTTTTAGCCAAAACCCTCTTTTTTCGATCAACTTATCACCACGGCATAAAGAGATGAGACTGCGGTAGTTTCAGTCCACAGTTCGTCCGCGTTGTAAATGAGGCCCGAGACTGAAGAATTTGTCCCCGTCTCTTCCGGGAAAATTTTCGAGCGTTAAATATTAGGCACCAAATGCTTCGGAGAAAAACCCTCAAAAGAGATCATCCGAAATAGCTAAAAATAGTTTCGATGGTGAAATCTTGAAAGGCGGTGTGTTTTTTGTTTCATGAACGCAGATTTATGGTACTGCTGGATACTCAAGGAAAGTGATTTCCCGCTCAAAAGGGAAAAGACGTTTTGAGAGAAAAGCTCTTCAGAACGAAAATATACGTTACCAAAAAGGAAAGAAAGCACTTTTCCTGCTAAAGAATATTTATACGTTTTCATTAACTTAAGCTTAAGGCCTATTTTTGTTTCTTTTAAGATATACTTTCTAAACAAACTATGCGGTTGAACAAACTAAGCGGCATTTTTGTATAAAATGGCAAAATAAGTAGAAAATTTATTTTTTAAAAATATTCCCAGGACAGCATTATTTTATTTCTTCTTAAAGTTTTAAAAATTGCTCTTCCTAGTACATTTCTATAAAAAGTTAATAAAAGTGTATTCTGGATTTGAACCCATACTCGGTTATTTATTCTTTAGAAGAGGATTGCTGATTTAAATTGGCCGAGTTGTAATGGACGGGGCTCTATGAGACTCACAGTAATCTGAAAGTAATAATATTCGTGAGTTCAATGAGGATATTGTAGTGAAGTTACCGGTCTGCGCATGACCAGCGCGTCAACTATTTCGTTCGTTTGAAAAAGGGTTTGGGAAGAAGGGGGGCGCCAAAGAACGCCCCTAAAAGGTTGGTAATACACTATTCCGACATTTCGCGTTTCAAAACTTCGGCTACATCGCTACTCCACAAGAAGCCATAAAATACCTTTTTAATGGTAATTTTAGAAAATTTATTCTTATTGTATTATGAATATCATTTCATCAATTTATTTCATAACATCTGTATTATTAATTTCCAATGAGCGTTGAAATTTGGGAAAGAAAACTACCCAGCCCCAGCCTTGTCATATGTCTATGTTTTCATTTGATACCAGGAAAAATTCAAAACAATGAATTTCGATTTTGGCTGAAAAACACTTGATTGACATGAGTCTTTTGAGTAAACTAAGACCGCAAAACAAAGGAACGCCACTCTTTTTTTCAGTAAACAATAATATACTATTTTGTAACACATAATGTCAACAATGATGCCACCTTTTTCCGAAAAAAGGGGTCAGATACGGAATAAATAGTTTTCCTTGTAAGAAATTGGGGCAATGTTTTTTTCTCCACAATTTTCCACACCCGACAGACTAAAGGGGGAAAAGTCGCAATAATGTAATTAACGTGACGAATGACTAATTTTCCGTTTGAGGGGGCTTAGTTCAGATATGGACCACTTTATATCAATATAAAATGAACCAATTATTGTTTTATTTTGAGAGGATTACATGGTTAAGTTTTACAACTTTGTCACATGCATTGGTGGCTCAAAAGTAAATTATATCTAATTACTTAGAGCTAATACAATGGTTGGGGAACCTATTAAGACACCTCTGTTTAAAAGCTACGGAGAACAATTTGAGGAATACATGAAATGGATATTTGTTTTTTAAAACTTACATTGTGGTTTGATTTCCGCACAGCCTGAATTTGGATAGTGATGATATTTACGAAAGTTTATATAAATGTATGAGTAGAGTTATGTGACGTGATGGGCTAATTGCTCTAGGTTGAATTATTTATGTATTTGTTTGTTTGTAACATACCATTGCGCAAAATCAATGAATTACCATACATTAACGGTGAAACGACGTAAACGATAAAAACGTTAATAGTTTTCGCTAATCTATGGTAAGTTACATAATTAGTGAATTCGCTTATGAGAAAACTGCATGCGATAAAACTAAAGGAAGTTAGTTAACATTGCTGACAAGGGTTGAGCTTTGTACGTGAAAATGAGCACGAGGCGCTGCTCGCAAAGTTCGACACCGGAGGAGTGGGCGCGCTCGGGGGCTGCCGAGGCGTTCGCGGCGCAGGAAGAGCGGGCCCACGCAGGCGGGGATGGCGGGGGGCGTGGCGGGCGCTGGCAGAACCCGACGGGACGAAAGTTGGGGACGGAAGGGATGTGGGGACGGTTGGTTTGATGGCGGGGGGGCAGGACGAAACCAAGCGATCACAGGATAGGCGAGGAAGAGTTGAGCGGTTGGGTGACTTGTAGCAAAAGGGGTCGAAATGAAAAGGGAAAAACTTTTATCAAGCTGCTAGACGGTGGATCCCTTTGGGTATGAAGGAAATCAATGTTTACTAACTGAAAATAAATATTTTAAATTTATATGACATATAGATAGACTCAAGATGATAAATTTTGCATATGATTATTTGGCGGGAAATTTCTTATAAGGAGTTAAACACGAGACATTTATACCTGATTGATAGACAACTCTTCATTCACCATTGTCCCTCGTCACAATTTAACGCAGAAAAGGAGATCTCCCCAGCATCGATGCATGGGAAGTTGATTAACAATCAGGGACAAATGCTACACGAGTAACCTTTATTATTTAAAATTTCCCAACACATTCATTGGCAAAAGGTGACCATCGTGGATACCTTTAAATGTCCTAGAAATTTATAACATTTAGGCTGAGACAAGTATAGAACTTGAATTCTTTCAATTAAGATAATCCAAATCTTTCCGAAATTTAAGGGGCACCTCTCGTGTACTCCATCGTAGTTCGCCTGGTCAACCTACTCATTAACTGATTAATTCCGGTTTTGTAAATTGTGTTTCATAATCCCTATTAATGAAAACACAATAATCAGTATGCAATATATTGCATTTGATATAAGTTTGATACAAAATTTGGAATCAGATGTACAGTTATGTATTATCATATGCCCTTTTACTATTCGAGCGTTTCTAGCTTACCCCACTTTGATGGATGGTTCCCCGTTCTTAGAGAGAAAAATTGGAATAATTTTTTTCTGGTTCTAAAATTTAATGAAAATGAAATAATACGTGAGTCAACCTATTAGAGAAAAGAATGGTCAAAAATATAAATTCAACATTGTATAATGTTCTTTTGGAGACTGAAAATATAATACACAAGTTTTTAATTTATGTTGCAAAGTGGCAGATTAGACAAACTTTTTAGCTATTTTCCGACCAAACTTCCTTCAGAGTACAATATCAAAAGTAAATGAGCTTGTGGTATTGGATAAAGATGTACCAGTTATTGATATGTAATCTATATAATTTTAATTAAACAGAACGATTAGTGTATTAATAAAGCCTTTTTCACTAAACCCCACAACCATTAAACGAAATTAACTTAACAATTAAGAACTGAAACCAATATTATTCACATACCACCGAAAAATTAAAAATCATAAAAGCAATTTTTTATTGCCTACAACGTCTTTCTAATACGAGTAGTATGCGTATCATTTCGAGTCGGTATCTGTTTTATACCACTGATGACTCAGGTCTTTCAATATTTTCAGGAAACGCATAGGTCTGACTCACTCTGAACTGTGCGTTGAGTAATTTCGGGAACATTTCCGCCCAAAGTCCCCTCGTCCCTTTATTCCCGCAGCAGAAAGTCACGTTTTGTAATAAATAACAGCGACATTGACGGATCATTTCTTCGCAGCCCAATTTCCACGTGAGCGGCGGCGGTGCAAATGGCGCCGCTGGGGGGGGGCGGGGAAGGGAAAGGCGGAGACGGGGAGAACGGAACGGAGGGCCGGGAGGACGTAGGTCTAGATCCAGTGCGTTGCGGTTGCCGGCGGCGGGCGGTCAGGAGCAGGGTTAGCGGGGCGTGTGGAGGGCAGGGGGGAGCGTGAGAGGGCGTGGAACGCTCGCACTTGATCCATGGCTCTGCGCTGCGCCCGACTTTTTTTAGGCGGCGGGCGGAGGGCTGGGGCGCGCGCCGGGCGCTGGAGAGCAAGAAGCGAACGGGCGAGTGGGCGACAGGTAGGTCACGCGGGTCGCCCCCGCCCACGACGGCAGCGACGGGAAACGGCGTCGCATCTAATGGGCTGAGAAGGAAACGGCTTCACCGACTTTGGGACCAAACGATGGGAATGGGGGCGTCGGGTCTTTATCAGTGTGGCGAGTGGGTGAGTAAGCGACCTGGGAAACGACCTGATAGGTGAGGAAGCGATATGAATGACTCAGAGTTTAGGTGAACGGGTGTGTGGAGGAATAGGTGATGAAGCGGTGAAAGAGCGAATGGATGTGAGGACGAACGGTAAGGGCAGGAAGTATGCGAGTGAGTAGGAGGGTGATGGGAATGAGTGAGGAATGAGTACGCGATCATTGTGTTGAAAGTATGAAAAGAGTGGCCATCTGGGGGGAGAGAGGTCGAATGGAGAAATGAGTCACCCGACTACTGTTGAAGTGATTACCAAATTTCGATCTAAGCCTCATGTTACATTCACATACAACCAATGGTCTGTCTGTCGGTCGGTCGATCGATCGGTCGGTCCATCGGTCGGTCGGTCTGTCGTCTGTCGGTCGGTCGGTCGAGAGGGCGGGCGAGCGGGCGAGCGGGCGAGCGAGCGGGCGGGCGGCGGGCGGGGGAGCGGTGGGCGGGCGAGCGGGTGGGCGGGCGGGCGGGCAGCGGGCAGGCGAGCGGAAGGGCGAGCGGGAGGGCGAGCGGGAGGGCGAGCGGGCGGGCGAGCGGGCGGGCGGGCGGACGGGCGAGCGGGCGAGCAAAGCGGGAGGGCGGGCGGGCGGGCGGGTAAGCGGTGGACGGGCGGGCGGGCGAGCGGGCGGACGGGCGGGAGGGCGGGCGGGCGACGAGGGGGTGGATAGGCGGATGGGCGGGCGAGCGGGCGAATGGGTGGGTGGGTGCTTGGGTTGGGGCGAGCGGGCGGGCGGGTGGGTGGTGGGCGGGCGGCCCCGAAAAAAGGCGGTGCGTGGCAGGCGACCGCGCCGGAGGAAGAGGCGGAGGAGCAGAGAACGGCTCTGATTCACCTGAGCTCCGCGCTCTAATTGCAACAGCCCGCGTCTGCGGTGACGCGGAGGGGCGGCGGGGCCGGGGGCGGCCCCGCTGGCGCCGCGACCTCTGTGCGGGCGCTCGCGCGTTGCGGAGAATTTGGGATGACGCAGCGCGGCGCGAACTCGCCGCGTCTCGTCGCTTCGCTGCCAGATGAAGCCGCTTGAAAGCTCGTCCCACAGTCCACAGAGTGATGTGAAAATGAACTGAAGATTTCGAGAATATGAAAAGTGAGGATAAATAAATGATCGGAAATACTCCATTCAATGAAAAATCCAGTAAAAAAATGAAGAGCAAAAGAAAGTAAATAATGATTGAATGTTTTATAATAAAGAAGAAATGAGTATTACGGGGTGCCCCACTAATGGTTTAGAACAATCAGTTTTATTTGTTCTTTTGATTTCACCTTTGTCTTTTAATTGAGTGGGCGCGGGGCAAGTAATACATAATTGTAATAATTATATGTATATGTATTATTATGTGTTAAATGTATTATTAAAAATTAAGATCCCAAAGTTTAGCTTAAATCGCAGTAATTTCATCACCTGCACGCATGTCTTCAGATTTTAGGTCCAGCTAAGATGCGTCTCTGTTGTCGGGGCACAGAATACCCACACTATTTCTATATTGCCTTTTGCACTGCAAGAAATGGCATACTAAGTAGAAATGAGGTGAAGTGCTCCTGATATCTTTCTTTATGTTAGTGCATATGATGGAACTTTCCTTTTTCTCTAATTTCATCATCTTTTGGTGTATGTTTGAAGTCTCCTGTTTTTTTGGTTTGACGGTTTTCAGTTTGGGAATGAACTCAAAGCTATATTAATATTACATATCAGAAAAAACTGTATATTCTCTTCTAAGACGGTAGTTTCTCAAAAAGGGAAAAACCACTATTCTACCAAGTGGAAAGCAGAAATAATAGTAATAATAATAATAATAATAAGAAGAAGTAAAAAGAAGAGGAAGAATAGAGCTCTCTTCAAATTTCTCTTCCTTTAAAGCACCACTAACATTTCTTGGCTAATTTTAAGCTATTAATTTAGATGCAAGCTCAGATTCTTCCCTTCCTACAAACATTTTTGTTGCTTACATTATAAAATGTTAGAATTTTAAAGTTCTTTTAATTTATCTCCAGTTTTAAATATGTCTCATCACAGTTAAGGAATTTGGACATACAACATCTAGAATTTCCTTCTCAGAATGGCTACTGTTGCAAACTATTTCTAAAGAGTTCATACCCTCTGTAATTGCTTCGTTAGGTGTACGTTCTTTGTGACCGCGGGTGGTGGAGGCTTGGGGGGGTTTGGGGGCGACGTCGGTGAGTGGGGCCGTGGGTGGATGAGTGGTGGATGGGTGCGTTTGGGGGCGGATGATGTGGGTAGGAGAGGGCGTGGTGAGTGAGAACGTGGAATGGAGGGGGGTGGGTGAATGAGGACGTGGAATGAGGGAAAGGAAGGCCGGGGCGCGGAAGGCATATGGGTGGGGACGTGGAGAGCGGGATATGTGGATAAGGGGTCGTAGCAGGGGATCGCGCAGGCGCGGTTTGTGGGTGTGGCTTGGGATGTGGCTGGCCCAGCGCGGAACCGGGCGGGGCCGCGACGGACTGTGGCCGGACTGGGAAGGTGACCCGAGCGCAGTCTCGATTCCGGGAAACGATTCCGCCGTTCGGTCGCCGGAATGCGAGCGAGGAAACACTTGTTGCCACGTCTGAACGGCACTGCAGGTACCTGGCGGCGACACAAGTCTAGGAGACGGAGCCGTTGTCCGCGCAGCTTCGATGCTGGGCGCACGCCAACCCTGAAGAAAGGAGCCTTCTCGCTTCACTCAATATTTAAAATGTCACAGGTTCACAAGGGGTCCATTTTGCTTTGGTTTTCTGATGAACAACACTCTCACAATTGTATTCTGTGATGAACTACAACTGCAGTTTCTTAACGTTTTGTGTCGAACGACAAAGTTTCTACTCTTGTAGATATTCATTTTGTCAGTAATTTTGTCTCGTAGATATTAATTTTGACTTGCGGGGGATTTCACATTCAGATATATTTCCCATTTGGTCGCTCCAGCTGCAACAAGCTTTGAATTCCGACTGGTCTTTCACCATTTTGGTAGTGCAGTGCATGTAAGTGTAGTGTACGAGTAAAGGAGAGGGATTAGGCAAGGAAGAGAAGAAAAGATCGCACGCGATCTATGGCTCATTTGTTACGGTACTGATCCTACCTTGTTTGAGAAATCACGGAAACAACTGATCAGAGTAACCGAGTATTAGAACTCTCCTTGAGACAACGACTGAATTCGCTAGTTGTCAGCTAAGTCGAAAAAACTAAAATTAGGTCCCGAACTCAACGGCCTCTCGCTCAGAGTCGCTGCAAAGAGGGAGGTAATGCTTCTTTAACTGGTATACAGTGTTTGGGGGTGAAATTAATTAGATTAACAGAAAATAAAACGTACTATATAGTATAACAAATAAAATAACTCTAGTGATGCCGTAATTATCAGAACTTAATAACACTAGTGAGGGTAATCGTATATATAAGAACAATTTCTCCCCAATTCCTAAAGCTTAAAGAATCAAATTAGCGTTCATTTTACATTAACATACTGAATAAGTAAAGTAGATAAAAGAATAGCTGATGAAAATAAAGTTGAGATAAAGACACGTTTTCATACATAGAAGATTTCTCGGCAAGAATTATCCCCCTTATTAAAAGGAGGCAGAAGTCATGTTATCCCAAAAAATAAGTTTCATTACAGGAAGGTTTTAATACAATTTTCCCAATAAAATGCAGCATATTAATGAAACAAGAGAAAATAAACAAAATCTTAAGTCTTATCGCTGAATCACTATCGCCCATTATACTCTGGCTCATTACGTAATGCGGGAATAATTCCATTTATCCAAATCCAACAAATTACAGTACACTTTTAAATCGAAAGATTCCGAGTACGGAACTGCAGGAAATCCTAGTGACTCACTGGGACCAAGTGTGTATTCAATTGTAGCCTTTTCCCAAAATAACGAACGACACAACTATGAGTTTTAATTTCAGGCAAAAATAGCAGCTTTAGAATAATGGTTTTCAAGTTGACAAAGAAACGAACAACCTCAAAATCTCCCATTATCAACGATCTCTAAATTAATATAAAGAACAAATACACTCAGTAAAATATAGTTGGTAATGGCCTTGCAATTCATGAGACCAATTAAATAAAGCACATATTAAAAAATATGTAAAACAATATTGACAAATTTTGAGCATCTCGTGAAAATTTTATTCAGTGCACGATTGAAGATCACGGGCGTGTTTTGCGTATTTGCTAAAAAAATGCCTGCTAAACGAGCAGGGTTCGGGGCATCGTGGCCTGGAAATCGTCCGAGGATCAAGGCTACTTCCTACACCCTCTGCGGGGGCCCGGAGTGCCTCACCGAAATCGCGAATTCCATTGCGATGCACCGCTTGTTCCCAAAAGAAGCTGGAAGGGCATATTTTGAAAATCAGCAAGCGAACGCAACAGAAAAATGAGAAAGTGTTTGTTGGCTAGGAAACGAATGTTCTGCCTGGAAGTCTGTCGGTATAGTTTGAGACAAGCGCGTCACGTTGGACGAACGGTGACGGCAGCCCGCTCTACGACCCCCCCAGACCTGAGCTGAGGGGTGGTGCGTGGGCCCGCAGTTGAAGGCGCCAGTCCGCGACTATTCCACCCGGTGACCCTCGGGCGACTGTTCCTGGCAGGCCATGTCACACGAGGGCCCCCACCACCCGCAGTGAGTTTCAGGGCGACTGACTCCGCGAGGCGCCGAGGACACGGCGCGGCGGCTGCGTTGGCAGCCTCCGAGAAATCGCGCGCCGCCCGGTGGCCACCGCGGGGATCGATGTAGCTGCGCGCGCGGGCGGGGCGTGCGAGGAGTCAGGGCGGGGCTGGGAGGGCGGGGAGTGGAACGCGATTGACAATTCAGCTTTTGTGCGCGATCAGCCGCGCTCACGGGATAATTTGACATCCCTGGCTGACGTCATTGGCGAGCGGGCGTGCGGGCGGCGCGGGCGGTGCTGGCGAGGCCGAGTGTCGGGCAACGGGGCGGCCGGGGCGAAAGCGCGGGCAGGTGATCACGTACACGTGATGGACGGCCTGAGCAGGTTGCACAAAACGGCGGGCAGGCGCGGCGGTGCACCGCAGGAGAGAGAGGGGAAGAGAGGACACGGGGACGACGCCGGTGCCGGGGGAAGGGGAGAGGAGGGAGGGCGCAGGAGCTATGACGCAAGGGAAGGCGTGGGGAGGGAGAGAGTGAGAGCGAAAGATACGAGGGAAGGAGAGAGAGAGGATACCGAGCGAGAGGGTGAGTGAAAAACAGAGGAAGAGAGGGAGAGAGAGGGAGAGAGAGAGAGGGAGAGAGAGAGAGGGAGAGAGGGAGAGAGAGAGAGGGAGAGAGAGAGAGGGAGAGAGAGAGGGGGAGAGAGAGGGGAGAGAGAGGGGGGAGAGAGGGGGAGGAGAGGAGAAACAGAGAGGAAGAGAGGGTGGGAGAGGGTCAAGGTTGTGAGAGGTCGTAGAGTACGGGAAAAACGAGAGGTGCCAGGGGAAATGAGAGGTTAGTGATAGCTAGAAATCGAGGAGAAAGAGAGAAATTATACCCACCGAAAGGTGAGAGGCAGGCAAATAAAAAAGGGTTTGGGAAAATGCACAAAAGGAGGGGTGAAAGAATTCTCGGTGGGAGACTGAAAAAGAAGAGGGGGGAGAGATGGGAAGGACAAAGGATAGAGGAATGAGCCAGCCGCGGAGGCGGGGCGTGGGCGGGGCTGTGGCGGGGCGTGTGGGGGCGTGTGGCGGGGCGTGTGGCGGGGCGTGGGCGGGGCGGGGGGGGCGTGGGCGGGCGTGTGGCGGGGCGTGTGGCGGGGCGTGTGGCGGGGCGTGGCGGGGCGTGTGGCGGGCGTGTGGCGGGGCGTGTGGCGGGGCGTGGCGGGCGTGGGCGGGGCGTGGGACGGGGTGGGTGGCGGGGCGTGGGACGGGGTGGGTGGGGGGGCATGGGGCGGGCGGTGGCCGGGCGAGGGCGTGGAGGGGCGAGGGAGGAGCCTGTGGGCTGTCTGCGGGCGGGCGCCCAGGGGTCTCTCCACCGCACGTCCGCACGGTGCAGGGTGGGGATTCGAATCGATGCGCGCCCTCCTCCCTTTGCGCCCGAGGTATGCGTCAGAAACCGAACTAATATCCGCTCGTTCTGTTAAGTTTTTATCGCACCGCTTTGGCCCCACGGACTGTGATTTGCATGGCAAAAGAATGCCATTCGAACCAATAACACTTTTGCTACAATCTCTTCCTTTACTAGTTCTTCATAATGATGTATAAGTCTTTTGAGATGATTTAGGTTGCATATATTACAAATTTTCTATAAATAATTCAAAATACTTTGTTTCGCATGTCTGAGTTAATCAATTAATAAAAAATTGCCCGAAATCAATAATTTGATTGATTGACTTCATTATTCTCAATCAATCAATATCATTATATCTCAATCAATCCTATTTACTACTATAATACTCTTTTTACAGAATATACGTACACGTACAAGATATCAAATTGTCTTTTTGTTTCACTTTTAGATTGCATTTCATCAAATATTTATTCACAGTAATCCAGATATTCATACTAGATGAATTTCGTCTGACGCCCTTTGAAATTTTTGGGATCAATTAGTGCAACCACAAATTTCAGAAGATTTCGAGAGTAATACTCGTGGCTATTACTACACTTTGCTGCTTGAATGAAAGTTTGGGACAAAATACATTATTTATTAAATCGTTACAAGTCTCGTTTTTTCCCTCATATTTTAATATTCGATTCTATGGCACAATTTTCCCAGAAATCTACTCTTTGCAATGGGATACTGATGGTTTGAAAAATCCATGGAACAAGCATCATAATTTCCTGATTTTCTTCTCTGCTCGCCCAATAAGTGCTTTTTATAGCCACTAATTACTTTTGAGCTAACGCCAGCTTCCCGATTTCAAGATCGGACCCGACAACACACTAAATGACTGGAGTAAGAGGATAAAAAAAGATGCAGAATAAAAAAGAGAATCACAGAAACTGGTACGTAATTATCCTAAAAAGGCCAATAGTCACTCTAACGAGAACTCTTACTCATAAGAATACCGTAGCAAACCAAGACTACTTTGATCAAGCAGTTACACATTGGTCATTGATTTTGTCTTGAGACATCTTAAATATTCTATGAATTATAGTGTCCTAGTGGTAGGTGAGGGAATAGTACCAACGCAATGTCCGTTACATGAAGAAAATCTACAATAGATATTTCTCGTCTGGTAATTAAAGATGCACAGTACTTGCAATTAAACTATTAATACGCTATTCTGTGTAACACGGATAAGTAGTTTCTAGATCAGAGTTCAGCAATATTGATTTCGGGGAAAACAGAGTCGCTTTACCATATTTAAAATCTTTGTACTGATTACATTACTTTACCTACATGATAATATTTTCCTTCGTTCGTATTAATTTTTTTGAGTTTCGAGTTGCAATATTGGTAATAGTCACTAACGATTATCCAACTTATGGACGTTTTTATATTTAAACATTTCCACAGATTGCATCTGAAAAAAAGAAAGAAAGAAAGAAAGCAGGAAGGAAAGAAAATAGAGGAAAGAGAAAAAGAGAAAGAAAGAGAAAAAGAAACAGAAAGAAAGCCAGAAAGACCGAATTTTCATATAAGAAAATGGGTCCTAATATAATAGAACCAATTAAACAAAATATTCTCAAATACTATTCTATTTTTTTATTGGGGGTGAATTAATTAAAAACATTCAATTCTCTCATTCCCTTTAATTTGTCATGCTTTTTTTAATTAAAGAATGTAAATTCACTAAAATAAAAAATATATTTTGTGGAGAAGACAAAATTGAATTCAAAGGAATATAATTAGGTTTAAACAACTGCTTTAACGTACGACATAAACTTTTTTGAACGCGGGGTCTGTAGTATGAAATGAATACAAATTATCAGCGGAGTGGAAAGGAAATTGTTCTGCATCTGCACAGTACTTCAGAAGGCATGAATCAACAGGAAATTCGTTCATTTAAAACACAGAAAATTATTTTCATTTTGCCAAACATATCACTTATAAATTTAGTTCCTGGTTTGTTGCCGGAAATGACAAACAGCCCTTATTATTTTTTTCAAACGAGACACGAGAAAATTAAGTGAAAAAAATTTGAGCCTGTGACTCACAAGTTTGAGACGTATTTAGAAGTAACCAAGAATGATTTTTTTTCATCATCGCACTACGGTTTCGTAGAAATCCTGTAACTGATTAATCCACCTTGCCTGGCTCCACAAAAGAACCTAAGAAATCTCGTCTAGAAGACAAATTTTGTGGGTTTACCTTTAAATCGGTACTACAATATTATTATTTATTACTACAGGAACATATGATATTAAAATTCTGTTTTTTTTTTGTGCAAATATATTGTTAATTTCTTATTGTTTTATATTGCTAATATATTAAAATTCGTAAACGAGTGATTTGAACTTGTTCCCCTTTTTGAAGTTTTCTTTACTCACCATTTACAGAGGTCGCACTTTAATCGGATCATATTGACCGGACACATTAACCGGGTGTCTGTCTGCATTTTTCACCCTGGTGCAAAGAACGCCCATCGCTGCGCATTTATGTAATACATTGTTGTCATTACAGTGCGCTTTAGCCATTATTTTCCATTACTGCCCATTTATGGATATTGTTGTCTATTGTTCCCAAGTACTATTTTCTGCACTTTTTGTCACCGATTCGCATCATTCAGGAAGAAATTATACTGTATCTTAATACATATCTGCGAAATGAACTGCAAAGGAAAACGTCATTTTGTAAGAATTCAGCAAAAACGTAATGCACGTTTAATGACCGTTTTGGGTTTGTTTCTTTAAAAAAAAATCCCTTTAAAATATTCCACATCATTTAAGAAAAGTTTCGTTTCAACCGCTTTTGCTGTCGATAAAAAATCCGATCACGAGTTCCTTTAAGAGAAACTGCATTGACATGTTCTAGCGTAAACTATCTTTCAGGGCGCATTCGCTCTTCTGCGTTAA
>CAXIVR010000004.1:17691282-17940749 GCA_964035755.1 Teleogryllus oceanicus | reverse complement strand
ATCCCCAAAAAACCCCATTCTCTCCCCAAAATGACCCCTTTACTAATTTTTATAATCCCCCAATGGTAAAACAATTCACTATTTTTAACAAGCTCATTGCGTCTGTTTTTAAACCCAACAGTCAATGTCTCAAAACTCAAACTACACCATGTACACTCCCACACAAACATATCCTGGAACACAAGTCTCCGATCATACATTCATCTTCTTAGTCGATTTATCACATGGTCACATTTCACAAGCCTACATTCAAGAAATGCACTTAATACCCTCCATCCAAATTCTATTTGAAGATACATCTCCTGCAGAAAAGACAGACCACGTAAACCTGATAGCGGCAGTGTTCCCATACACAAAAACACAAAATCACATTTCCGTGCTCGTTCGATACTAAACTCTCCATCAGGTGCAATAAGCTCAGCGCATCACTGATGTCACTGCAACGCCTCTGACCGGGAGGTCCTAGGTTCGAGTCTTGACGGCGGCGGGTTTTCAACATAGCTTTTCAGCTGGTCAATTCAGTGCTTGTCTGGAGGAGAATTCTAGCGGCCGGCTGCTCTCATCGGTAGTTTTACATGGTTTCTCCGATCAACACAGGCGAATACCGGAGCAGTACCTAACAAACGGACCGCTCGCGATCTTTCCTTCCTCTTCCTTATCCCATCCTCCCCCACACAACACACACACTTTCACTAACATGCACTACATTATCACCCATTCCGGAGACCGGTCAGGAGCTTAGAGATTGTCCCGGCTGGGCGGTGCCTCGGTGGTGGGAGAGTCCTGATTGAGAAACCCCGGTAGCCGACAGTAGGTCGGCGCCGGATCTCATCCAGCGGGAAGATCACCGTTGTCTCTTGAGGGAAAACATGCACTACTCTTAGGACTAATGACCTACTCTGTTGACGCGCCTAGAATCACTAACCAACCAAACTATCCCGTCGAAAATGTACGCTTGCAGTAAATTCTTCTTTGGTGCCCTTCTCAACATCACGTCTATTTATAAACTACCTAATATACTTTATAATAATATACTTTTGACAACCTATTCAATCAACGCATTCCTTTCACAAAGTTTTCACACATTGCACTATCCTCTATTCATCACCCAATTATTTTTACCATAAGAACTGTTTTCCAATTGAACCCTCTTCCTCTTCAATCTAAACAAATTCAACTAGAACCACTTTCTATTTCACTTAACTCAATGCTTTCTTTAATAAAACCCAAACTATTCAAAACGGAATTGATACAATCATAAGTCCACTAACCCGTTAGATTCTCGACTCCCTATATTTAATCTCACCATCATCCAAAATTCAAACCCCCTTCCCCCATACCAACAATATTTCTAAAACTGATCTACTGTGAGATAACCATACGAAATTATAGCCATCGCCGTCGAACACCATTTTTGAAGTCTCTTAAATTACCGAAAAAATTATTACGGAGACACCTTTCCTTAGTTCACGGACAATATTTTCTAAAAAATTCCACAGCTCACATCAAGCGACATCTCTCTACGCACCATCACAAGCCGTGTGCTGAAAACACACCCATATCTCCTCCCGTCAAACACCCTTCGCCCTCGCCTTCTACCCACTGAAAAAGCAAACAACTAGCAGAGCTATTTTTATCCGTTTTTACTCCTCACACACAGATTCAATACTGAATCAACCAATGAAACAAATGAAATCAAACCACAAATCACTGTACCTTATCTCATAAATTCCTCTCACCATTAGAAGTTGCTTTCATTCTCGTAAAATCTACTCCTAAAAGGCATCAGCCAGATAAATTGAACACTTTATCTTAAAGCAGTCTCCTTTCAACGCTTCAGTACGTATTGCCTATATCTCAACACATTACTAGAAATAACTTGGGAACATAAAAATGAGGCTGGTAATATTTGAGAGCGTCCGAAGAATTTTTGTGTAAACTGCGTCAGATTTGAACTTATTTTCAGCCACCACACTTTTAGAATGGCAAAATAAATACAAATGGAGACACGTCGATATTATGACATCGATGTTTTGCTGTCAATGTTTCCTTCAGGTCCATATACTTGTCAGAATTCCAGTTCTAATTCTCATGATATAAATAAATTTCAATGCCTGCTTCACTTGTAGATTGTTCTAATCAACACCCTTGACAACTGCCACTATTGTCGATCATCAAGTGGCCCGAAACCGTTAACTATTCGCAATCGTTCTCCAGTGTTTTTACCCTTTTATTATTTTATTCGTGGTAATATCGTTCAACTCAATTTGAACCTTGACTGCATAGAACATTAGTTTACAAATTAAGATGACGGTAGAATTGAAAGCAGAATCTATTTCAAAGTTATGTTGACATGTTATGTATCACATTAATACCAGGACAGTTTACTTGAAACATTCCATCATATTTAAAATATTGATATTTTATACATCGATTTATATTGCTGGTGTTTTCATCGACATCACAAACCTTTTGGTAATGAATCAAGTATAAATTTATCGACGTTTTGCTAAAATGTTCCGTTGTTGCCTCTGTTACTATTACTTAAAACTTTCCTGATTGATTGTAATCAGATTATCTACTTTGTTTCCGAAAAGAATTTTGTAAAACTTGCAGTAAAAATGTGAGAATCAAAGGCTCACCATACACAGGGTGTAGTATACTATACAAATAACGTCAGGAATGTTATCGTCGACACCGCAGGTGGCGTTGCTTCGCACTAAACGTTCAGGGCGCTTCTTCCACACCACCATCTCCCCATGCTGCCGCCGACACTACGACCACAACCTCGCCCACCTCCTCTCTCCCCGCCACCATCTCTCCACGCTCGCAATCGTCACTATCATCACCATCACCTCCTCCTCTGCCAGCCGCCAGCGATGCTCGATAACCACAAAGCGCACCTCCGCTATCTCCGCCCCTCCTCTTCCCCCTACCACCACCTTTGTCCACGCGGGGCCACGCCGGCCTGCCGCTGCGGCGTGAAAGCTACGACAGCCACGAAGGTTACGAAGGAAATTCGGCGATGGGTGAGAGGCATACAGCAGGTGGCGATAAACTTAAAAATTTGAGGCGACCATGTCATACGCACGATCAAAGGAGACACGAGTGACTCATTGGTCAATGACTGCCCGGTACTGGTTTTGGCGATCAGAGCAACAGCGGGGTGATTGCAATGAGCGAGACAATGATGTCGTAGTAATGGAGATGGCGCCGCCGACACACTATTGATGATGAGCGAGTTCGAGAGTGGATTGGCTGTAATCCAAGTTCTGCTCTGGAGTGAGAAACCGCTTTGAAATATGCGGTGTTAGTCGCGATAGTAGATATAATGCAAGTCGCGGTTGCAGTTTGATAACGTGGTCAGCGGAGAAAGTGCTGGCAATTGGTGTGGTGGAGGAGGAGGGACGTCGGCGGACGATAGGTAAGCTTCAGAAAACAGTTATCACATCAGAACGTCGCAAACAGCATTGTAATCTCCTAATACCTGTAATAGACGCTTTCTCTCCCTACATGCTGTATCTACAACGTGATGAAGGGTTGACATGCTGAATGTATTTATTTCTCATAGTTACTTACAGTGAGTCTGTGATCTTCATATTTCATTAAAGAACCTTTTCCAGCACGGCAGCATTACTCATTCTCCCACTACTTTTATATTTCTCACGTTTGTGACCTTATTGTTCATGCATTCTTTTCAACATCATAGTCGTCGAGTGATAAATCCTCTTGTAGTTTCTCCGACTCTTTCTTCCTAGAGACATAATTTCTCTCTTGTGAAAGAATATTCGCAAGGCTTAACACATATTTGCAATCGTTTCGGAGGAGGGTCATGGGGCTATTACTCTCCCGCTCCTCAGAGCCACCAACGCTGCGGCCACCTACAAGTTTCGTCGGACCGCACTTCGTCGACTCCATGATCTCCATTTACAAATGGATATGGCACTCAACAACATCACAGCCAGTGATGACAAGAAAATTCGTCGAAGGTGAAATTTGCCTACATTTTCACCGACGAGTTTGTAATATTCTAGGACATTTATGTGTTGTAGTGATCATCGTGTATGAAATCATAACCAGTTAAACTAGCTCCCCACACAATAAATATAATGAAAACATAGTGTCAAACAGTTTACTTACAACATCAATTTAAACTCAATTTTAGCTGTGTACATTTTCTCTTTTTTGTGACAACTATATGCGCATATTTCTATGAGCTCGAAATCAGTATTGTCTATCATTTATCAACGCATTTAAATTATGAATAAAATATAGAATCAGTATCAATCCCATTATTTAATAACAAGAAATTTGCTCTCAATTTAATATAACTTATTTGACCAATAAATGAGTTTCAGATTTCATCAGTAATAACTGCAATCCAAGTAAACAACACCATATTTCTCATTTAGCTAAATGATTGCTCAAGAAAACGTACGGGAATTTTTACCCGCTTTCCTGAGGATATTTGGTAAAATTAGTTAGAGCGACTCTCGAACCCATTACACCGAAACACACTAGCCATTTCTACAAAACGAATCAGTCCAAAATCTTAAACTGACATAAGCACACAGGGCCACATGTGTCGTCATTGACGGGCATATAGGGGTGCACATTTTTTCAGTACTGAAGGACCTGAAGGTTTCACAATTTCGCAGGCTGCCTCCCAATTACAGAAGAGGTCAGTGGTGAAGTCGTGCCACCGCGAGTGACAGAGGTGAGAGCAACAATTTGTGATCAATGCGTGGTTGGCCTGCCCAGGTGCCGCAGGTAGTCAGCTCTGGTGCCACAGCTGATGTCCAGCGTCTGCTCTGTTGAAACAGATGAAGTCTAGTTACCTTCGCCTCTACTTCGCATGAGGTCTGCTCGGATGATTAGTAACGGAACGCACACCACTCCGCTACTCTGTAGACACGAAAATAAATCTGAAACGATGATACAGCAATCACTGTTCGTGCCAGTTGTAACTTGTTTGCGTTACAACAAAATGCTATTTATGTAAATATATTTAGCTACAATATTTGTTTTATTTATGTAATTTGGTGATGCGACATAATCACTCACAATTTGCTTGCATGATCTGCAAATGACATCGGAGAGAATAATCTGCGCAACCGTAGTGGTTAATTCATAGCTACTCTCAACCACCACAGTGTTAAAGGGAATGACGATGACAACTGTTTGCTGGGATTTGGGTAATGAGGGTGTGAGCTCCAAGATATTAGTCAACCATCTCAAAGATCTTGAGGGATCAGGGCCGACTGACGAGGGAACGTGCGAATGACCTTCTGACCTTCCCGCGCACGCAAAGTGTTCTGCTGGCCGGTGAGGCATCTGAGGCGAGGGATGAACAAAGGCGGCAGAGGTGAACAGACGTCGTGGAAGGCTGAGCATCAGGCGTAGCATATACGCTGGTTTCATTGGCTGAGAGTAATTCCGAGCGCGTCAGCTGCTGGGGTCATTAGCCCCGTAAGCGTACTACATGTGATTATTCCTCGAGAGGAGACGATGATCGTGCTGAGGTCATGTCATGCTGAGTCATTTCATGCTGAGTGAATGCTGAGGTCATTAGTCCGTAAGCGTACTACATCATTTATTCCTCGAGAGGCGATGATCGCCCTTCCCCTTCTGGATGGTGAGATTCGATGCCGACCTTCTGTTGGCTTGTGGGTTTTCCCCAATCAGGTACCTTCCTTCAGCGAGGACAAGTTCTAATCTCGCGACCGGTCTCTCGGCATGTGGGGTAGTGGTGCATGTAAATGTAAGTTTGTGTATGTATGAGGCGAGGATAGGACGAGGAAGAGAGGAAATATCGCGCGCTGTTCATGGCCGTTTATTAAGTACTGCTCCGGTTTTCACCTGGTATTGATGATCGGAGACCCGAACAGCGCAGCCGGCCGACAAATTCACCAGAGAGCTTCAGTGGCATCAGTTGATGCTCTAGGCCGCCTCTCCGGTCAAACTCGTTGGTATTTACCAAGAGATATTTATAGTTATACAAACATTTAATTTGTGGCGCTGCTGCTAACAAACTAGTGATTACAGCTCCATAGTATGGAGGAAAGTAATTACAAAACTCAGAACACTAATTTCTAATAAAGTAAGCAATTCATATAAATTAATTAAAACAAGTTTAATAAAAGTCTATACTCAGATATTTCTTACATAATTTTGTGCGTAGAGTCCGTGTCAGGTATCGACTTCCGCGCACATGGTTCTAACTTAGGTTTTGAGTGGGCACTCAAGTTTTGTATTTGTCGTGCATTGTGACAATGATGAAATCACATAAAACATAAAAATATTGTTTTCAGAAATACGGCTATCGCACTCCTGCCTTATGCAAAAGCACTGTTGTATGGACATGTTTTACAAATAAAATTATTTTATTTCAGAAAATTTCACAACTTTGGTATATTTGTTTATTTATTTATTTATTTATTTAATGTCAAAAAGCAGTTAAAAACTGCGTATGACGTGCTATGGGGAAAAGTGGTGTGTGCACATTTTCAAAATTCTGTGATCCCTACACTGAGTCATTACTACTTAAATGGAGGAAAAAAGTCCCATGTAATAAAATCTATTTTCAAGGATAAAAAGGCAATAAATTGTGGCTCTTATCCATGTTGTCCTTCGGAATAATACTTCCTGTCGCGACAACATGGAAACGATAATTTGAATAATTGTATTTCCACTAGAATTCTACGAGTAGAAGACGTACACAGAAAATGAAGTTACATTTATGTATTGAATATTATGTATTTTAGAACTGAATGATCTTACACTCACACATACACACCTTGTATTCCACAAGAACGGACGCTGAAGATGCACACATCATGAGAGATATAAAGGACTTCCTTCCAGAACGGCAAACTAACACAAGGTACTCCTCAAATGTACATGTTGAATCAACGAACTCAACGTGAAATGAAACAAATTCTCCAAACATCGTAAATAATACATTCAATACCATCAATAACTGACTGCACTTGGCAGTTATCAGACTGAACTTGATCTTGTGTACTTTCAATAACATGGGAATTCATAAAATTAAGTTTGATCTGCAGTCAGACGAAGACTTAAAATTGGTATTCCCCTCGGACGCTGCGCAGCGTTCGGCGACAAAACTCCTGGAAGAGCAGCAGACGCAGGAGAGAGCGCTCGTTGGCTGCTCATTGGATTCAAAATGATTCATGTTCATCGATATTGCTGCAATATCTTGAATATTGAATGTCATTAGAAGAAAATGTATATTCCTAACATAAAATAAGATATTTTCGATTATCTGCGTGTTGTGCAACCGTACAACGTAAGTCCGACACCATTGGTAGCGATTAACGATCAAACAAAAATGTACAATTTCAATTAAAAACTGCTATAATGCAAAAGATCTGACTCTCTGTCCCCTTCTTTCTTTCATTGTTTCTTTTCTTTAATTTTCTCCTTTCATTTCTTAAGATGTTTTAAATGATGTAACTCTGTTAATTCTAATTTTTATATTTTATATAAAATTATTGTCAATTATTTTATATTATAAAGATCTAACTCTCCGCCCCTTCTTTCTTTCAGTCTTTTCTTTTATTTTCTTTAATTCTTCTCCTTTTATTTCTTAAGATGTTTTTAAATTTTTAAATTATGTAACTCTATTAATTGTAATTTTATATTTATCTTGTATCAGAAAACTGATGATGATGCTAAGCCATCAAGCTGCTCTTATTAAAATAAATAATATTGACAATGACAACGCCTTCAATCATTTCAATTACTTAATCTTTCAAAATCTCAAATAAATATGCATTATGCCTTTCTTGAGGGACTCGGCTCCTCCTAACCACACTCAATCTTGAGGTTAGTACTTGGCTACATTCAAGTATCCCCAGAGCCTCTCGGACGGCAGCTTGTTCATAGATACAACTATTTTATAAACCATCAACGGATAATTTTGTTAACAGCAACTGTGAAGTCAAAGCCGCCAGCGACACACAAAAACATAATTTCTTTCATTTTCATGATTTCTATTACATAGAATCATTTCAAAACACGATGAGACCCTTTCAAGATAACAGAACAACTAATAAAATTGGTGTGTCCTATATTTAAATATGAATTGTTATTACAACGTGTATGTGGTTTATTATGTCTCTTTATGAAATACCAACGCGTTTGTTGCACCTCATTCGCAGCTTTCTCGTGAAGTTTGCAGACAAAGACGCACTCCTCCTCCTCCGGGGACAGTCGTTCGCTCGCGAGCAGCTAGAGTGCCAAACCGTTCTGAAGGTTATTTGTGTGCCTTATCACCTGACGGCGCTGGCCCTTCTTCTTTCTGGATTTTTATCCAGCCGACAGCCGGTTAGCCCTTTACGTCCCGATGGGACGCATATTGACCATACACTGACACCAACACACTTGCAGGCTCCTCTGATCTGGGTCAGCAGAACGCAGGCCCTCCGCGACACACATACATACAAAGACAAAGGGACAAACAACCATGCCCAAGGCAGAACTCGATCTCGCGACCCTTCGGACCGAAGCGCTGAGTCGGTACTCGCTCTTACCACCTCAGCCATCAGGTCGCACGGCTCTGGTCAAGATTGGAATTAAGCCGGCGTCATAGGAAGTGGTGCTGCGAACGTTTGTCGCGTAGCTCTCCCCGAAGGCCACCGAGCGCCCCGGCGCCGCTGCTTCTTCCGCGCGCGACGTCAACCGTCTCCTTCGATCTCCGCCGCTCCGCGTTTCCTCGACGACGCCTCCGCGTTTGACAGGCGGAGCTCTCTCCGCCTCGTCGCTCACATCTCCCTCTGCCACGGTCACTTTTCCTCTCTTCGAAACTGTCCACACCACTAAACCGGAGAGAATTCTGCGCCGGCTGCTCTGATCGGTAGTTTTCCGTGGTTTCTCCGATCAACACAGGAGAATGCCGGACAGTACCTTACCGACGGGCCACCGACCGCGCGCGATCTTTCCTTCCTCTTCCTTGTCCTATCCTCCTCTTCACACACCCACTAACATGCACTACGCTACCACATACTCCGGGAGACCGGTCAGGAGCTTAGAGCTTGTCGGTTGAGCGTCCGCTGGTAGGAGAGTCCTGATTGAAACCCACTAGCCGACGGTAGGTCGGCGCCGGATCTCGCCATCGAGCAGGGAAGATCACCGCCATCTCCGAAAAAACATGCACTACACTAACGGGACAAGTGACGAAAGCAGTTGACGTGCTCGAACACGAAAAATTCAATCAATCAATCAAACCCACTAAACCGGCAGAGGTGGCTCCAGAGCATCAAGGATGTCATTGCAGTGTCTCTGACCGGGAGGCTCTAGGATATTCGTCCCGATGGTGGAAAGATTTTCGATAGAAGCTTTCAGTAGGTGAACAAGCCGCCGTCTGGGGGAAATTCAAGCGGCCGGCTGTTCTGATCAGTTATTTTTCCGTGGTTTCTCTGATCAACCAGACCAGTCGATGTAGTTCCTATCAAACCCGACAAGGACCGCGCGCAATCTTTCCTTCCTCTTCCTTGTCCTACCCATCCCTTATATACGCTTATGCTAACATGCACTACACCCCATACATACCGGGAGACCAATCGGGAGCGTGAGCTTGTCCCGTCAGGAACGATACGACGCTGGTGGGAGATCCTGGTTGGGGAAAATCCCCGCAGCTGACGTAGGTCGGGCCGGATCTCGCCATCCAGCGGGAAGATTACCGACACCTCCGGCGATAACACCATTCATTACTCTCCGGGTCTAATGAACTTAGCAATTGTCGCCTCGGAATTAGAATCAATCACAGCCACTAAAATCGCGCTTTGTCGAACCACACTCCTCTCAATGCACGCGAACTGAATTGTTCTGTTTCGGAATCGTCCGGAAAGGAATGTTAACTGCGGGGATTTAAGTGAAATATTACAAATACTTTGTTACTACAAATAATAATGTATTGCACTTTTATATTTAAAACAGTAATGGTTTTATTTAGAAAGAAACTTCAGCACTCTTCTGAACCAAAGTTTCTGATTTTTGTTGTAAATGGGTAAAGGGTTCTACAAATGTGATGCCTGCTAATATTAACCATTGTTATAATATAAATACTGAATTTTAATATTATCTAAAAATAATATATGAACGCTTATCTGTTTTTATTTGTTCATTATTTTCTTCTGCAACTTGTAATCGATCGTAAGCCGTCATAAGTTTGCGTCATAGCGTGTCTTCTAACACTGGCCACTGCGAGTAAGTGTGTGAGTGTGAAGTCAGAGTGATGATTACAAAAATCATGACTGAGCAAATAGATATTCGTGCATTGGTATATTATTCATGATGAGGTATCTACATTTCTGAACACAAGTATGTGAGCCTCTAGTGAAACTTTGGGACAGAATTTTGCCTACAAAATACCAGAACAAATTACACTGTATGATCCGCTTATCGATTCATTTGCCCAATGTGACTTTACTGAAAACAATGATTCTGAGACATTGCTTCAATACAGTCAAATGCAGCAAACTCACTTGATTTAATTTAAGCAAATATATAAAACCAAACGCATTTTCATTTATCCTGTAACAAGTTATTTCATCATTTTATGGACAAAACAATAGTTGTCGGAAGACGACAAATATTTAACATCTTTCAGTTTACAAACTGTCACTTCTATAGTTTTCTCCTTAGATTACTGTCAAATTTTTAGAGTTTACCTAGTTGAGTTCAATCATCTAAATGTCTTTGTTAAAGATCAAATTTTGTCAATTTGGTCCAATGCAGCCAAATCTACATGAATAAATTTAGATACCGTAAAATTCTTCATAGTTCTTCAGTACATTCGTAACACAGAATTACATAGTGAACTAAAATTGATACTATTCACTCTTTAATAATTTATCACAGCAGAAATTCCTAATCCCCTTAGACGATTTATAACAAACACACACTTTTAATTTAAATCAAACATACCAATTTCCTCAACAAATTCTTTCAAGATTTCTGAAAGATAAATTCCAATCCTCCTAAATCACTTAATATTTGTTACCTCCCTCCTCGTTAAACCCAAACTCATTAAAATATCTCATTAAAATTTCTTTTAGTTAAATAAAAGTATATATTTTGAAAAATTTCCTATAATCCCTACTTGGTTCCTACGAGCAAATCTTCAGTGATGTCAATTTTTAAGGTTAAAAGCTCTGAAAAACATTCTTGTCGAACAGGCAGAAATAAATTTTAAAACAATCAGAGTGAAAGCTCTTGCATTTGAATCTGAGCGCAGTTCGAATTGTAATCTTCTAATTGTTCTGCCTGGCGCGGAGCCAATTTTCTCATATCCGCACTCATTTTTCACCAGCTCCCTCTCCCTCTCTTCGTCGCCATATGGCCACCGCTCTCGCAAGAGCCAATACCGACAGGAGAAGACGACGCACACCAGAGAAGGACGTCTGTGTCGCAGATGTCCATCACATTGCGCGCCCATTCGCTGGCCCACCATTTGCTTGTTCGCCCGCTTGTCCGTCCGCTTTCCCGCCCGCTTGTCCGCCCTCTTGCCCGTCCGCTTGCCCGTCCGCTTGCCCGTCCGCTTGCCCGTCCGCTTGCCCGTCCGCTGCGTCCGCTTGCCCGTCCGCGCCGTCCGCTTGCCCGTCCGCTTGCCCGTCGCTTGCCCGTCCGCTGCCCGTCCGCGCGTCCGCTTGCCCGTCCGCGCCCGTCCGCTTGCCCGTCCGCTTGCCCGTCCGCTTGCCGTCCGCTTGCCCGTCCTTGCCCGTCCGCTTGCCCGTCCGCGCCCGTCCGCGCCCGTCCGCTTGCCGTCCCGCCCTCCGCTTGCCCGTCCGCTTGCCCGTCCGCTTGCCCGTCCGCGCCCTTGTTCGTCCCTAGCTCACCTTTGGCTTATTGCTTCATTTCCCACTCGTTAGTTTGTCCCCATCTGCCTAACCGTTTGCTTGTTTATCCGTTTGACCACCAGTTCGCTTATTGCCTTTTTCTTACCCGTTCGTTTGTTTGCCCGTTTGCTGATCGTTCGCCTTTTCGCCCCTTCTCCGTTTGTCCCACAAACCGTCTTCTATGAGGCGGCATTCATCAAGGAAGAATGGTTTCGAAAATGTGAGCTTCTTCTGATTTCAAAACTGCTGGTGCTTAACAGCAAAATCGGACTAACATCTGTCGCGATGGCGTTGCGGTCTTGTCAGTCAGCAAACAGCATATCATTACCATGTAATGTCACAGTTGTTTTTCTCAACTGAATTTCAGATGTGTTTAAATGATCACACTGAACTTCATTTTACTACTAGGCCATCAAAGATCAAAATGGAGTGAAATAATGAATATACAATGAAACGTATGGATTTGTTGTTGTCAGGGTTATTTGTTTACAAGTAAAAGATTCTTCTACTGAAGTGTACGAAGAGATGTATATTAGATATGATATTAGACCTAACAGTGGTAGTTACAGTTAATGTAAGATAAATGTTTAAATGAAAACTAAAATGTAGAAAAAGAAATCATGTCATTCACAGATATACAGGAGACGTTAAGAACAAAAACTCAGGCAGAAGTGTTTGTAGAGTGCGAAAGTGTTTGAAAGTACTTTCATGAAGCATAGGAAAGCATTTCTTGTCATTTGATTTCAAGGATCATAATGTACAGGTGCCTATGTTGCTGCCTGCCTAACTATCAGAACATAAAAGACTGTCGAACAGTTCCGTGGATCAGAGGAAAGGGACACAAATGTCTTGTCAAACATAAATAAAGCGTGTACAAACACGCAAGAAGGCTTTTCAGTCTATTCGCGCGTCTATTCGAACAGAAACACAATTTTAAGCAGTTAAAAATAAGCATCCATGATAGAATCAATGAATAAACATAAGAACTATTAACGGTATATAAAATTGCTTCGTATAGTTAATTTGAAATAAGATATTTATTTGTTAATTATGAACATTATGTAAACACAAAAATTCATTCTTGTAAATTGAAAAATTATTTTCTTTATTGTCGCTTATACCCATACATTGTTGGGCCAACAAAATAAACGAGAAATAATGAAAGTTCTAGTTTTCTTGTTGTCCAATACTTCTTGTGTTGCAGTTGGTCTAGAGAGTGACATGCAAACAAAGTGGCAGTTGAGTCGAGAGGAGCGACATGGCCGAACAAAACCACTTAGTTGCTTCAAGGAGAATATCGACAGCCCCTACTCAGGCGAGTTACTAATCCAGAAAACGCAATTTTATAATGGTTTCCTGTACAAGCTGAAGAAATCGAATCATTAATTCTTTTATTTGTACGATTTATCAACCGAGTTGATTGTCTTTTAAACTGTTGACAAAGGTGTCCTTCTGGATTGAAGACACCAATAACTCAGAATACATCGTTCTTCATTCGTAATCATCTATCTTTTCCCCGACTTGCTGAGAAGGCATTCAGCGACGAGTCAGTGAAGCTGACTTCGGCTGAGCCACTGAGTCACTGCGCTTCAAGGCTCCAGTGAGTTAGTTTTTGTCTAGGATACGACGCGTTCTAGGAAGTGTTGCCAATGTTGTGACCGTCACACTCAACCCATTTGGTGGAATTCGAAACAAATAAAGTGCAATATGACGGCCTAAAGTTGTCTACATAACCTAAGAAAATACTACCGGACAGCCAATGCTCTATTCGCCACCACTTAAACCCTTATCCTGTGACTAGCCCTTATTCTACTGTTTTATTTAATAAGAGGCAACATTTACCAAGCAACATATGCTGTAGGTCGACTGCCAATAACACTCAATAACACTCAAGTCACACACGGGAGCCGGTAGTGGGCATCCTGTCGGCTCAGGAAGCGTTGCCTCCTGTCTTTTCTTCCTTCTCGTTCTCTTCCTTCGCATCAAAGCCCCGCAGCTCGCGAGCTCCGGCCTTCCGCTGCCTTCAGCCACACGATACTCTGCTCTTCCGCCTCGCCTCATTACAATGCACCACTCACTGCACGCTTTTCACTTTCTCGACAACGGGAATGAAGTATTGAACAGCTGAATTTACAAACGCTGTGTAAATGGTCGTCCTGACTGGTCAGTCGGTTAGAAGTAAAATGTCAAAATTTTAATTTCTGGTCAGAATATTAGTGGCCATTATGTCATTGAGCGTCTGGTAAGTGGACTTTTCATTTAGATATCTTGTTATTATGCAGTTTATTTGTGTTCATTACCATTCTGTTTTTAAATGGAATGTCTTTACAAGGGTTCGACTGCTTATAAACACTCTCATCTCTGCGAAGGTCACAAGTTCGAGTCTTACCTGTCCATGGATGTTCGTTCATAGTCTTTCGCGCATGCTGACTAACGAAGGGCTGAGTGTTCTGCGATCGAGCTGCCGCAAGAATGTGAGTAGCAGGTCTTGTCCTTAAAACATTCATTTGGAATGTAGAGAAGACTAGCCATAATAATTGTAACGATGATAGCAACAACATTAATTATCCACGAAAATATGAAATGAAATGAAATGGACATTGCGCTCAAATAAATGGATTGATAGTTCTAATCTTTAAAACTTTATAGAGTCGGCAAAATTATGTTGATGCAAAATGTAGATATAAGTAATTATTTTGCAATATACACAGATATAGACAATGAAAGTGCCACCGGAACTTGACCCAGATATGAATTTTAGGAATCCCTCTTTTAGAAATTTGTTTTAATTGCTTCACTTGTCTTCCAGTCTGTGTGGCATGGGTGCACCATTTGATTGTACCCTCGAGATGTAATAACAGTCATGAAATTCGTTCTAATGATCAAATTACATTTTGTTCCTCAAAATAAAGAAGTAGCTTACACATTCTGTATTAGCAATGTTCGAAAAATATTGTAATAATCTTCTACACATTAAAACCTCATAATATTTTGACATTGTTTACATTGTTCTAATTACAGTGTCATTAGTAATTATTCTATCAGATTAATTATTACATTTTCTCCTGTAAGAAAGTTGTGTACAATATTCTCATATTTAATTTTTCAGGTCTTCGTTACTTACACTACGGATTCTCGTATTTATATTTCCTCCACTTGATTGAGCACCTTCAATTCCCTTCAGTGAGATTTCAGCAATAAACATAGACTCATTTTAAAAACTAATCCCCAAAATGTTTAAAATTGAAAAAAACATGTTTTTTTGGAAGAAATACAGTGTAAACACTCAATAACTAAATTTATAATGAACATTTTATAAAACGTATGCATTACTCGATTTTTGTTGGTTTACCTTAATTGATGCACTCTCTCCAAAAACTACAAACAAAAAAACAAAAACCCTCTACAAGGAAAATCTAGTTTCCTTGAGGTTCTTTTTTAACGGAGGAAATGATGTCTTAAGTACAGGGCTTTTATAATTTGTTCAATTCATTATTGAATTAACAATGTCATTGAATCTCTTCTGTGATCTCATGAATGCTTTTTCAAGATATTATAAAACTTAGAATTGTATATTGGCATCGGTAGATTTTAGTCTTTTGAAGATCTTACCGAATACTAACTTTATTATAACAATTCAAGTCTGGGATTTTGAAATTTATATAACTTTCACGTCAAAATAGAGAGTAGACGCCAAAGAATAAGGTTCCTAATTGTACTTATGAAATAAACAATTTTAATCAAAACTGACTCACTCCGAAAAAATAATTATAAATAATGGACTCTTAATTAAAGCTTGAAGTGAAAAATAAAATGCCTTTGAAAGTACATTTTATGGTTAAAAAAAAATTATGTTATAACTCAAAATGATATTGACTTACTATCCGGAAGAACAATGAATGGCAATGATTCGTTCTTAATTTAAAGTATTAAAACATTGAAAACTACTTTTCAATGTGCGAGGACACGTTTTTCTATCCCACGCTTATGTGTTTAGCATCAATTACATCATCGTTTGGTTAACGCTGTATATGTTTGCGAGGTGTTGAGCCGCACAACACGCGTATAATGGCCCATTTGAAGTGTAATATATAGCCTCATCCTTCTTCATATATTCGAAGTGACGAAAGCGTTAAAAGAAATCCTGGGCCGAGGGTCCTGTTGTGTCGTTGGCCCCAATTCACGCCTCTGTTAGCGCTCGTGGATGCCCCCTACTGGTTTAGGCCCTTTTATACGACGTTTGAAACTGGTTTCACTGCTTCCCTTCAAGCTTTGCCATAAAGGGCTCGTTACGCGCTCGGGGAAGTAGACGCCAGACTTCTCTAGGGGTCAACGGCGGAGACTTCCGCACCGAGTTCTTTCTGTCGCCGGTAGATAGCTCTCTTTTCTACTGCAGCTAAGGAAGCATCCATTGAATTTTGCATTGCTGATATTTCATCCTTTGCTTTGTTATTTAATGTTTACAGTAAAATACTTATATTTTAAAGGCCATTAATCAGTAAATACGGTCATTAGATATACCCTAGAGGAGCAGAATACGTAGAGCAACGTGGCGGTTACGATTCTTGCTTGAAAACTTTCTTCAGTGCAGCTGACATTACGTTTCATGGGTCGTGAATACTTCTTGTATTCGTAATAACAGATATTCAAGTGATGACCTTTAATATCGTAACAGCCTCAGACTTTCTCTGTTCGATGCTTTCTAGTTTCCCACTGAAGTATGTGCTGGAAAGAAAGTAAATTAGCATTCTTGAAAGAAATAAAGCCTTCTTAGAAGAAGTGTATGTTACTAAGTGGGAGATCTTGATGCCAGTGTTTATATTATGGACTTACAATACTGGCGAAAATTAAAATCAAAATGTTCATGCTGGATGGCTTAGCTCGTAATGGAGAATTTGTGTACGTTTTGATATTCGGAATGTGCATTGAGATGTTGAGATTATGTTTCTTGTAATTTCCCTACAGAGATAACTTCATTCAACAATCCTTATTTATTAGCTGATGCCCATTGATTTGCTTACTTTTCCGTGTAACAAACCATGCCTGTTGAACGACTGTTGAACTTTTGCAGTCTTTGAGATAATCAAGTTAATTTGTATATGCTTCATTGTGGAGTTCGATGGCAACCGTGGAAATGAGTTAGCACGCAAGTAGATTAGTATAGTGCGAGTAAATTGTGTTCATTTGTTTCTCTCTGTGAGGGTAAAGGTAGCACAATTGTCTATGTTATGAAATATTGAAACGTAGAAATATTAAGAACAGGGTTCTGTAAAATAATTTAGTAATAATAAAAGCATTATAATATAACTATAAATTAGTTTGTTATAATGAATCATGGTGATTGATTATGATGTGACATTACGTATTCTATTAGCAACACATTTACAATTAAATTTGGCTTATGTAATTTTTTTGCCAAGTTGCAGTAATTGTTTTTTGCAGATTTGCTTGCAGAGTTCATAAGTGTTTCCTTAGAATAAATGTCACATTTCTGGGGACCTAGCCAATATAATAACCTAAAGAACACCCAAAACCTTTCGGGTGCACTGGGACCGTAAGATCGACATCGATAGTCTTCTTCTTCTTCTTCCTTTCAGGGATTAGGCATGAATGCCTGTTCCGTCTTCACTTGCACTTCAGCTCCATCTCTTCCTGGGCCTCCCGACATCTCTCCTACCCTTCGGTCGGTATTGCATCACTAAGCGTGGAATTCTTTCTTCACCCATTCTTCCAATGTGATGTCTCCATGATTCTCTGTATTCCTCTATCTTTTCATTTATATTATATATATCCAGTTCAACACGGATTATCTTCGTTTCTTATGTGATCTTGTTTTTCTGCAATAACTATTTTACAGAAATCTCATTTCCGCTGCTTGGATTTTACTTACTATCTCTCTCTTTTATTTATCCGATTCACTTCCATACATAAGAACTGGGTAGCCATTTGTTTTTATAAAATTTTATTTGGTGTCTTTTCTTGTTTGTTCTGAAGTGTTCGGTTTATTATGCCACATAGTGATTGAAATTTATTGGTCTTATTTTCTATGTCTTTATCTCTGTCATAACTGATCTCGCAACCAAGATAATTGAAATTAGAAATCTGTTCGATTACTGTATCGTCAATTACTATTTTTGAGCAGGCAGGTGTTTACCATAATGGGCCATAACCTTTGTTTTATTTTTGATATCCGGAGATTATATTCAGGCCCTCCCAGTAGATGTAGTTTTGTATACGGCTTTTTGTAGTTCGTCTTTACTTTCTTTTGGTATTGTTATGTCATCTGCATAAAGAATAACATTTAGATGTTGTTCTTCTTTGGATTCCAGGGCCCACTATACATTTCCATTTTTAATAAGATCATCTACATATATATTAAATAGCGTTGAGATAAACTACATCCTTGTTTGAGTCCTCCATTTGTCAAAATTTCTTCAGTTTTCTTCGTACCGAGTGTTTATTGTAATTTTTGTGCCGTATATAAACTTTTTATGGTATTTATTAGGTGTTTAGGATATCACTTTCACTCATTGTTCCTGATTTGACTCGATCTGCACTGTCGAGGCTTTCTCAGAAATCAATAAAGGCTAAATGCTGGGTCTCCATGTCCGACTTCTCGTCGTTTTTCTAAAATCCTTTTTGATGCTGAAATGTTGTCACTCCATGAGCGTCCTTTCAAATCCCGACTGTTCTTCTTGTAATTAACTTCTGTAATGATTTTTAATCGAGCATTAATTATTTTTGCAAATATTTTATAAGCGACATTCATAAGGACTAATACACTCTATAGTTCCACTCATTTCTTTGACCTTTTTTAAGAACAGATACGCCTCCGTCGTTTATCAGCTATTAGGTGTTTATAGCACCAGCATTCATTGTACAGATGAAGCAACCTAAAATCACAGATAGGTCTGCGTATTTTAAAAGCTCCATGTTAATACCATGAGGGCCACATGGCGTCCTGTTTTTCATTGTTTTTAATGCTAACTTAAATTCTTCCAAGAAAATGAGGTCCACCGAACTGTTGTAACAGAGCTCTTCCTCTTGAGAATGATGGTTTCTAGCACAAAGTTTTCTATAGTGTTCTTTCCATTGTTCTTCATTGATGATTTGTATATCTGCAACATCTTTCTCTGACTTATTTAGATGCCGAAATACCTTATAAGCAAACATTTGCCTTCCATGTATATCTATAAATCTTATAAATCTATCCCATGGATCGTTATGTGCAGATCTAATTAAATGTTTAGCATTATTCCTTTTTTGTATGTATTCCTCCCTTGCTTCGGATGTTTTGTTTTGTAGGAAATTTCTGTACGCTATTTCTTTATCGTTTACCGCTTTTACTATACAGTCGTTCCATATTCTTAGTTCCTTTCGTTTTCTATTCTTCTTTTCTTTCCTATTGTTTCGCTTGCAGCCCTCTCTATACAATTCTTTATATTTTGCCATTCTTCATCCACATCGTTAACAGTAGGTACACTTAATAGACTGTTGCCAATCGATTTTGATAAAATCGCTTGATACTTTCATTGTTCTAACAAGTACACTTTGAAGATTTCTTGACATGTCTCTCTTCTTGTCCTCATTTTCTTCCATTTTGCTATCATCGTGATAGATGCAATCACTAGGTAGTGATCTGAGTATATGTCACTTCCTCGGTGTACTTGGACATTTTCTATTTGTTTACAGATTTTATCATTTGCAATTATATAATCTATAAGTGATCTGTGGCCTCTGGCACTCCAGGTGAATTTATGAATATCCTTTTTTCTGAAAAAGGTATTAGTAATTTTCAGCTGGTTAAAAGTCGCAAATTGACGAAGTTCTTCTCCGTTTCTATTCAAATGTTGTTCTCCAAATGCTCCTACAACTCCCGGGATTGGAATGTTACCAACTCTTGCGTTAAGATCACCGCAGATGAGAACATGATTGTTCTTGTTGATTTTACTTAACTGTTTTTGAAGTTCGTCATAAAATGTCTTTGTGTCCTCTTTCCTTCCTTCTTCAGGAGAATAGACACCTATCAGTATGAAATATCCTCTATCTATTTTAAATTTGCACGTAACGATTCTTTCATTTATAAAGGAATATTCCACTATCCTATATTTCCACCTCCTATTAACCATAATTGCTACCCCACAGCTTGCCCGTCTGTTTTAGGTTACTCACTGTATATATCATTGTGTAATAGTAAGATCTTTTCGTGCCTTTCCAGTTTCTTTTTCGTTTCAGTTATGACGGCTATATCAATCCCGTTTTGATTTAATTTGATATCTAGTTCATCTTCCTTATTACACAGTCCTCTGACATTCCATGTATTCGTTTAATCGTTCCGTAATACCAAATCGTTTATCCTTGACTCGCTTAAGTTGTCTCCGTAATCCATCCGGTTGTGCATTGTGAAGAGAGCCAGTAGTAATAAGAATCCCCTGGCCGCGGTACGAGCGCTGCGCAGGTTAAGTTCAGTGATGGGGCTGCCACCTCACAGCTTCCGAACCAGCTGGGTGGTATTTTGGACCACCATTCCTAGGCGGATTGCCTTCACTGGGCTAAAGTTCGCCCGCCCTTTCAGGAGCAACCTTGCCATGTCAAAGATCTTTTCTGACAGAACCTGTTCAGGCCCTCTTCGTGGGTCCTCTTCTGACATAATTGTCCTCTTCTGAGTACTTCTTCGTCTCACCCCTCTCCTTCGACCTGCCCGGCAAGAGAGCCCTGCCAATGGCACCACGCTACCGCCGAGTATAGCTCTCAGGATCACAGGTGCTCAAACTCCACCACCAACGTTAAGGTCATGTACTCCCTAGGTGGAGCATCGATAGTAAAATTTGATATCCAAGAGACAATAGTGGTGCTGTCTATTTTGAATTTTCAGTGATTACATTTGGATAATTATTGACTTTCGTCGTTGACTTTTTATTTCATTTCTTTTTTTAAATATGTAGAATTAATATTTTTTAATATTTCTTCATCAACATTTTTTCATTGAATAATTAAATAATTAATATTTATTAATTATTAATTTCATTGAATAATAAATAAAAAATTATCAATGAACAATGAGCATGACAGTTGACAATACATGATGCATTGTCGCTATTAACATGATAAGTATTTTTAAAGCAAAGGAATTTTTTAAAATTTCATATTCTTTAATGAATGAACTTTGCAGTGAATATTACTAATACATTATTTAAATAAATTATCATTTCCTGTATTTATTACATAGTAGTACAAAATACCCACACTGTGGATTAAATCTTCCTCAACCCCTTTCCTCTAAGTGTTCAAAGATTTAAAAATAAATTAACTAATGATATTTGTAAACTTTATTAATTTAGTAAGTTAGCCTTATTATAACAGTTATTATTTGATTATTATTGTTATTTTATTGCTATTATTACTATTCTGTTAATTACTATTAAATGAGTTGATTTATTAATTATATAATTATATTCAAAGTCATATTGTATTGAAGTGTGGTGACGTGTTGTGCAGTATAGAAGTAGAAAGAGAAGTGAATTGCAAATGTTGTGAAGTGAAGTGAAGTAAAGTGAAGTGAAGTGAAAGTGAAGTGTAATTAAAAAGTCGTGTAGTCTTACGTTTAATGTTTAAAAATAACTGTGCAAGTCAGCCATAAAATGTAGTTAACGCTATTATTGTTATCATATTATTATTATTATTATTATTAATATTATTATTATTATTATTATATCTTTAAATAATTTAAAGTTACAGTAATTTAAAGTTAATATTCCTAATATTCCTAATTCCTAATGTACAGAGAATCATGGAGACATCACATTGGAAGAATGGGTGAAGAAAGAATTCCACGCTTAGTGATGCAATACCGACCGAAGGGTAGGAGATGTCCAGGAGGCCCAGGAAGAGATGGAGCTGAAGTGCAAGTGAAGACGGAACAGGCATTCATGCCTAATCCCTGAAAGGAAGAAAAAGAAGAAGAAGAAGAAGAAAAAGAAGAAGAAGAAGATATTCCTAATTGTAATATGTAAATTGCTAGTAAATTGTTCTGCTACCAGTTATTTATACCTACCCATGAAATAATAAATATCTATCTATCTATATATCTATCTATCAATTGGGAGGTTTGTCCCTCTCTGCAGGTTTTATATAATTATTACAATGTACACTACATTAAACTAGTTTAAAAACCGTAAACATTTCTTGTAATGTATTTTATTGTCTGAATTTACAACTACATATCGAAAAAAGATTATGATCAAAAGAAGTGGAGGAACAGATGTTTTACAAAAAATAGTCAAACATGCTTTACCTCTTTCTAAAATTAACATTAATTTTGAATTAATCAGTCTTATACCTCTTTTAATAAAAAAATTCCTCCAGTCTTTTGCTTTCTAACATACTGCTTCACCAGCAGAAACAATACTGCGTGGGAGGATTTTATTCAGGCCTGGTAACGAAAATGTAGATCAGACTTATTCCATATATCTAGTAAATATCTTCCTCTAACATGTTGTACTAGGGTTGATCAGAAAGTAATGTCCAACATTTTCCCTTTCATGCAATAATAAAGGTAGACAGTTGGACGGGCCACTGACCGTGCGCGATCATTCCTTTTCCTATCCTATACCTTGATTACACACGCTTGCATGCCCTACGCTGCCATACATGCCGGGAGAGCGGCCGAGAGCTTAGAGTTCGTCTCGACTGAGGCGGTACCAAACTGATGGGAGATACCTGTTTGGGGGAACCCGTTAATCGCCGGTAGGTCGGCGCCGGATCTCGCCATCCAGCAGGGGAAGATCACCGCCACCTCCTGTGATAAAACAATGCACTACACTTACGGGAGTGTTGATCTTAGCGGTTGACGTGCCCGGAATCACAAACTAATCTACCAACCAACCAAACAATTGAAACATACGTTTCTGTTACAGGATTCTTTCCACAAGCTTCATTTACATTTTCAAAATTTCTTGAAATTTCTCAATTTTTATTTATCTTTGTTCTTAATCCGTAAGCCAGCCTTAAAGAATAATGTAGAGCCTCATTTTCGTTTAAATCCCTGACTTTTCGAAAAGTTCAAAATTTATTTCAGCGTATTCCTACAACTACAATATTGATTGTAATTCGATGTATTAAACCTTTAAAAAAATGTTATATTACAGCACAACAATTAGTAATTGCTTCCTTCTGAACATGTATATTGCTGACGTTTCACACACAAGGTTAAGCATATGAATAATATGTAGATAATGCTCCGCAACACTCGTCCAGCAGAACTGTATCAAAGGGAGACAAATCTATCAGAAGTTTCAACGGAAACTTAACGCTACTTCACCCTGGAATTATGTAGAGCGTAGTATAGAGTATATTGCATGTATTCCTAGATTTGATTAATTCACCTGGCCGGATACAAGTAGATTCTGTAGTAAACACCGTCCTACTCTCTCTCTCTCTCTCTCTCTCTCTCTCTCTCTCTCTCTCTCTCTCTCTCTCTCTCTCTCTCTCTTTCTCTCTTTCTCTCTTTCTCTCTTTCTCTCTTTCTCTCTTTCTCTCTTTCTCTCTTTCTCTCTTTCTCTCTTTCTCTCTTTCTCTCTTTCTCTCTTTCTCTCTTTCTCTCTTTCTCTCTTTCTCTCTTTCTCTCTTTCTCTCTCTACTTTACTATTATTTATGTTATCCAAACACATAAACTTTATTCTGCACAAGCGGTGACGAGGAGGAACCAGATAGATTGACGCAGAACACCAAGAAATTTAGTTTTGCGTGGATCGTGAATAGTACATCCCGTATGGGAAACATGGGTGTTCGAGGAAGAAATGAGTTATTTTTACTACAATGTTTTATGTATTAAAACATTCAGAATCAGAGAGCAAATAGTGAGCATTAAATTTATGTTATTAATTTTATGTTATCAGGAAAGAAAGAAAGGAAATCTCAAAAAACTTTTAAACAAATTTTCTTTGCCATAAAATTTGAAAGCATGAAAATTAAAACAAGAGATCTTTATTTCTTCACGCGCTTCTATATGAACTAAAAAAATGGTTTCTTATATCTAACACAATTACAAATCAAGTGCCATATTTATGTTATCCAAACACATACATCTCTCTTTTGGTGTCATGCTAAAAGAAGCACGGAATAAACTCTCTCTATTTGCCTTTTAAAGAACATATAATTAAAAAGCATACCCATAAACAGCGAAAATATTCGAAATACCGATCCACATTAATCAGAACGATGACTCCTGTTCTTATGCAGATGCGCTAAGGAATGTTTGCTATCGAGAGACAAACGGCCTTGCAACATCGTTATCTAATTAAAATAGTTTTCGCTTTCCCATTAAAATGCAACAGTTGTACAGTGTGAAACGATGTATATAAATGCATGATTACGACGTACTATATTACGACACGAGCAATGAACGAGTGAGTGTCGTAAACTTTATACGATTGTATTAATAACCATTAAATCGAGTTTTATACTGTATTTTTCTGCGACAAGTGACGACTATTAGAATTTGAATCTAGTTATTGTCTCTACCTTATGTCGTACTTTCAGCAGTGTAATTGTATGTCTTATTCACTCCCGTCCAACATTTATCATTCTGCTCTGTTTACCGTCGCCCGCCCTCGAGTGAACTCAATAGCATGCAACATATACTAGCATGAAGACCTTTTATTAATTACCTCTGAATGCTTGGTTTGTAAACTGCTCTGCTATTGGTCAACATTTGCACTATAACACTAGGCAACAGACATTTTGTATCAGGTAAACCAATATCAAGTATTTCTTGCTTTTTTCAGTACACAGATTCAAAATACGTAAACGAACAGCTTCCCACACCAATTTTTTGCCAATGTAAAATCACTTCCTGTTTTTCTTTCGGTCTTCGAACTTCAGAGAAAAAAATTATTTTAGTATTTGGACAGAGCAGAGCGAGTAAGATAGCCGCGCTGCGTGGTCGACGGGGACTTCCCCGCCGCCGAAGGTTGGTTGGTTAGTTAGTTAGTTAATGCCTTATTTTACGTGGCGAGACTCGGGTCATCAGGCCTGCTCTTCCGCATGACCACGCAAATTCCTTCCAACTCCTTTCACCACCTAATAACGAAGAAAGGAGGTATTATTTTGGGCGATGAAACAGGCGGAACTCAATTTTGCTCAGAGGCTTCTTTTAGGCTTGAGGATCTTTTACATAGAGTAAATCTACTACATGGGACAGCCGGCTTTACTTCCCCTCCGAAGGACGGTGTACGAAGGATTTCTTCGTACTTAAAAATCCACGGCTTCGATCGGGTTTGAACCTGCAAACTCGGATACAACAGTCCGGTACGCTGACCGTTATACCACCGAATCCGGAAGGGTGCGCTGAATGTTGAGGGCCTGAGAGTTTCATGGTCTCTCCCTGCAAAAGACAAGTTTTCCAGTTGTTGAATGGACTGGATGTGATGACCCACTCGAAGTTCACTCTGAAATACAAAGTGTTTGTTTATGACACATAGGTAAAATGTGTCAAACCGTGTGTTTGGTGCACCATCTTGTTTTGTGTATTGTATTCTGGAGACTTTCTTGCAAATGTTCACACATGAAGAGACTAATTTTGGTCATTTTCAGTAGGACTCCGCAACCGCATACACTGCTTCAGTTTCCTTAAGGGTTTTCATGCCGTATATGGAGACAATTATCACACGTGGTTTGTGCTCACGCACTCCCCTGATCTGACTCCGCGCGATTTCTCTCTTCGAGAATTCTTGGAAAATGGCATGTATGCGACGAATTCTCACACGGAAGAGGAATTAAGGCGAGAGCTAACTTGTGCAGTTTTGTGAACGCAAGAAGTGCAATGTACGTTCACGCCACTGCGGTGCGACCATTCCTACCCTTACGGGCATCTATGGCCAATCCTGCAACATGAAAGGAAAAAACAGATCAAAAAAGATTAGCCAACCGTCGCGCGCATTGCGTGTGCAGTGATTCAAGGCTTATATTTCAAGTCTCATTTCGCTGTTCAGATTTCTCTTACTCCAGGAACTGCTTGGGTCGCTTATACTTCGCCCGTTTGTCGGGTTCGTAGGAAGCGACCTCTGAAATGAGAGTGTTTTCCGACTCAGCTGCTTTTTCAAAAAATTTAGCTGTAATGCTTTTAAAGTGATCTTTAAAGGAATTAAGGCACAATGTACAGGATCAGATCTCTGCAATACCAGAGGACATCCTAAACCGAATGAACCAGTTTAGATATCACGAATGCCTCAGAGCCCCGGTGAGCAGTTCCTGCATTTACTATAACAATTTAAACTTTCTGTAGCGGAAAGTCACTTTCCTACTTCCAGCCATTCTATCATCTGCCCTGTCTCGGTTTCTCCGTCATCCGTGGTCTCGTTCGCCAGAATAAATCCCCGCACGACCAGCACATTTTAATAATATTTATTCTTAAATTCTATTTACATAGATAACGTATGGCCTAGCTTACAAACTAGATACTTACAAACTAATCTAACTCTACTTTGTCTTACATCCTGACTTAATTTAACAGACATTAGTTACGGTAAAGAAGGGTACATACATGTAACACAAATGCACATGCCTTATAAACATCATTTAAATCGCGTCTGCACAAGTCATCCTCAGACCATCCTCTCTCATCGATCACAGGGATATTGTCTTTATGTTTAGGCTCGCCTGTACTCGACTGGGATGAGGTCATCTTGCGCAGTGTGGCGAAAATGGTCGCAAAGTAAAGGCCACTTAAGATTGCTGGTCACCCAGCTTGTCAGACGGAGCACAAGGCAATGATGGGACAGCCCAGAGCGACGGAACAGTACTGACTCTGAAGGCGCACTGACACACATTTCACTCCAGACTAGTTCGTCAGCTGAGTCGCCGGCTGGCCGTTTTATATCTGGCGCACTTATGATGAGACTCACTTCGACGGCTCGACGCTGCCAGGTGCGCGTTGCATTCGAGTCCTGCCAACGCATCGTACAGTACGCAGGCGAATTCAAACGCTCGCCAGACTGGCACAAACTATGAAACTGTATTTCTTTACAGAAGAAATTTCTGCCTTTTCTCACCATTTGACTTTCTCTGTGTCAGGTGTATGGACACAGGAACATCTTTCCTCTGAAGTAGACTGTTAGCGAGTTCCCTTCAGCTGGCTTTATACCATACCTTGTCATTGCGACTCGCGTCTTCTGAGGAAGATTGGGAATATTTGACCTTTCGTCCTTGAAATATTGAATTAGCTGAAGTGGCAGATCTTTTAAAAAATTCTGAGATTGATCAGTTTGAGTTGTACTGAATACTATATACTTTTCCGCATGCAGAAAATTGCTTGATTATTGAAACCAGCAACGTCCATGATATGCGTCTATAAATTTAAATGATCACCTACGGATGTGCCACTTGCAAGTGAAATTTCGAACCATCGGGTCCATTTTTTCAGCTTTAAGAAATTTTATCAGCTTTAATTTCGTAAATAACAATTGCTTTGACAAAACGCATGGTTTTGAATATATAAGCTAAAAACTAAAAACATTGTAACATTTTAAGTTTTTTTGCACTTTTCTTTGTGAAATCGATCTTTTTTGAAGTGGCAAACATAAAATTCGAAATCAGTACCCTCACATAGAGAACTATTGAGAAAAAACTTGCGAAATTTTTCCTGAATTGGGCCCTTTTGTGCACCAATTGATTGGACTCAGAGAGCAATAGTGTAACTGATCCAAGTTTATTCATAGTCGGCGGTAAGTCGCAGCCTGTTTTTTTATTAATAAAAAATACAAATTTTTACAATCAGAAAATTGCACTAAAATATAATTTTTATATTATATAAAAAATTAACAATAACATTTGACTTGGTTCCTCTGATACTTGAAAGAAGATAATCTGAAATGTGCTTACCAGGAGAAGTAATGTGATATTAGAGGCAATTTGTGTAAGTCGCATGGAAGCAACGTACCATGATAATCAAATGTATATTTTATATTTCCAGATGAAAAATACTTACGAAAACTGAAAGTCATTTAAATTGTGTTATGTTTGAAATGTATTAAAGTAAATCGTATTCATCAGAGAAAGCACTGCCTCCCTTGTCTACCCCAAGGAGACCTACTGTTTCAACAAAGAAGAGCGTCGCATGAAATAGTTTTCCGTTAATGTATAAATAAATAAGTAACGTATCGAATCAGAAAGTGCCACGCGCCTCATTTTGAATCTCGAGATGCCTCTGGCGGCAACGTACATATCATTATCAACTGTATGCTTATTTTTACTCCAGACAATGTCGTGGATTCTTTTAAGCATCTGAAATTAAGGCAATTTCGCACGTTTAATGTGTTTTGTCTATTTCATTACCTAAGCTAATTACAGATTAACGACAAGTTTTATGCTGTTTGGTGGAGATCACATGGGTGAGGACACGGATGGTAGGTGGCGTTCATTTAAGTAATGATAGAAATATAGCATACATATTTCTCGAATACTGTGTCCGTATTTGGGGACTGAACAGCTCTATTTTCACCAAATAATCTAGAGAAATCGGTTTGGAATTTTTTAGTCTAAACTCCTCAGAAATGGAGAGTAAAATATCTCCCGGTGCCCAGTTTTGTCGGACCTTTATCTGTTGCACTCAAACACTTGCTTTCCATGTGGATGTTGCGTTTGCTCTAAATTATCTAATCTCCACGTGATAATATTGAAATCCGCAAATAAAAGTCTAACATTTCCTTAAAATATAACAACAACATGGCCAATTTCTCAGATATTGTGATTAGTACCAATTTTTGTTTCTCGCCATACTTTGTGAGAATAGAAGGAATTGTAATCGTGCACCGAAAAACGGCAATTTTTTGACAGAAAAACTTGTATTCTGGAGACCTGGTAACAAAGTGGATAAATATTGTTCTTATGTGTAGTAAATTACTTCTTCTAACACGTTGTGTAGTCAGAATCCATGTTTGTGGCTCCTTGATACCGAAAAATCGATTGATGGCAAAACGTCTGTCTTCCGTTCAACTGTGATCAACTCTATTGCGTAAACCGTTCCAACGATTTTCTTCAAAATTGATATTCCCCCATGATGATCTAAACAAATAGGCCCTGCGACTATGAAACGGGCATTTTGATTTTGGGGGATACTTAACATGAAGATTCATCAACTTTTTCAAAATTCAAAACTTTTTCAAAACTCTTAAAAGTGACTTTGAAGCCACATTTTTACTTTTTTCTATTTTGGGATTGAAAATTGTCCGCAGATAGCCTAAAAGGTTTTAAAAAATGTCGCAGGTATTATTGTTACTGTTCACAATTTTTTTGGAGGCTTCCTACTACTACAATATTGAAGATAATGATTTTTCCTTAAAAATATTTAAAAACAAATCTTGCAATAATACCATGTAAATCTTTTCGAAAATATCAGTAGTGTTTACGTACTTGAAATATATGCAATTTTTTTAACAAAGACCACTCCAAAGTTTTCCCTTAGATTTTCTTCTGGTATGAATCAAAGAACGCCAAAGAAACGGTTAATTTACTATACACATATGAACAAAAATGATCTACTTTTTCGATATCACGAACCTGCAACACGAATTTTTGTCGAAAATTCGCTGAAATTTTCTGTAGCATTACGTAATTTCCACTACTCATGTAGTATGCGAGAAAGTAAACATTGTTAGGAGCAATGCGCTTCATGTGAGATCAAATCAATTTTTTACCTCAATTCGCAGGGACTCTGATTGTTTTCGCCGGAGTTTTGTGATGACTTTGTATTATTAATTTTAATTTGAATATCCATTTTGATCGCTTAGATCTGCGTTCCAATATTTTAATATAATTAAAACCTCATTGGTTAGTTATGGTTACAGCTGTTGAGAGATTAATCCGTCCCTTTTTAAATTTATTTACTTATTGAGTGATTGGAAATTACACAGATCAGTACTAAATTACTATCTCGTGTGCATTTGCTGGCTTACATTGTAACTTATACTAAACTTAACACTAAAAACTTAAAACTAAACTACCTTACTATAGGTGTAGGAAACTACAAGAGCCCCTACTATGAACAATTAGTAGAGAAAATGTTCAAGAACGCTTCGGAAGGAAATCTATTCTTAATTCTAGTAGGGAAGTCATTTATAGTGACCAGGTTGTAGTGGACTGCTCGGTTAATTGTATTTAGGTTGGAGTAAAAATTATTGGAAAGATGGTCAATATGTTTGATGGTCGATGATATATTCAATTCTTTATGAAGTTGGGCGTTAGAGATGAACCGTCCCTGACGATACTCTCCCTGTTGGCAGATTTCATAATTCTTGGAGCGGGCGCCGCGCCGTCTGGCATGTTACGTAGCGCTACAAGGTTCTGCTAGCAGCAGACGCGTCGCTGGGAGCGGACAGCGAAACCTAATGGAAAGGCGCCTCCGAAGCGGAAACGTGTGTGACAGCTGTCGCCGGAGCGGGCTGGCGTTATTGATGGTCGCGAGGTCAACGCGCGCACAATGGGGAAAGATGCTGTGTCCCTCGCGACGCGGCGCCACGGTGCTCACCGTCGTGGTGTGCGGCTTCTCTTCGTGTAGCGTCATGCACAAACGCAATTGTAACGAACGGCCGCGTGGCATAGGCGACGCTAAGGCACCACGCGTCAGCCTTTGTTTAGGAGCCCAACGGATGTGACGTCGCGGAAACCTAGGAGGCAGCGTGGTGGGGAAGGTGAGCGTCAGCCCTGGCGAGCGGCGGAACGCTCTCTTGGTTACGGGACGCGGTACGGTACGGATCGGACGATCTGGGTGGGCGCGGGCCGCGAGCTGTGCAAGAGCCGGCAATGTGTTGCCGTACAGAGGCTGACTCGAGGTTGAGTCGTAGGTGGGTTGCGACAGCTTCACTCATCTGTGCTTGAGATTAGTGCGTAGTGGTGTGGTATAGCCGTAACGGGAAATTACTCTGTGGGATATTAGTAATTACGTTATTTTGTAATAAGCTGATAATAAACCTCTAGGTACTAAACCCACACTCGTCTGTGTTGTGTACCAACTACGCGACCGCCACGTCGCTAGGGACGCTGCAACGCGCTGCGTCTAAAGGCACGGAAATGTCCCGCACGGCGTCTGCGGTTCTTGCTCAGGAGGTGGCGGTGATCTTCCCCCGCTGGATGGAGAGTTCCGGCGCCGGCCGCCTATCTACCGTCGGCTACAGGGGTTTTCTCCAACCAGGTATTTACTACCTGTGGGGGACCACCCCAGCCGAGACAAGCTCCCGACCGGTCTCCCGACGTGTGAGGTAGTAAAGTGCATGTAAGTTTAAATGTGTATAGGGGTGAGAATAGGACAAGGAATGAGAAGGAAAGATCGCGGGCGATCCGTGGCCCGTTTGTTAAGGTACAGCTCCGGACTTCGTCGGGATTCGAACCTCTGGACCTCCCGGTCAGAGGCACTGCAGTGACATCAGTTGATGCTCTGAGTCTCCTCTCCCTGTGTGGAAGTTCAATTCAATGCAATGTTGCCTTATTTTACGTGGATAGACTCACGTCATTAACTCAACTCTTCTGCCTGACTGCATCAAATTTCGCTACTCTTTCGCCATCTGGCGGATAAACAAGGTATCATTCGGGTTACGAATCAGTCGTTTTAAAGTTACCTCAGAGGTTTTACTTCAGAGGCTCATTTACCTCAGAGCTTGAGGATCTTTTACACGCAATAGATCTACATCATGGGGAGCCGGCTTTATTTCCCAAGCCGGTTTTACTTCTCCAGGAGTAACAACGTGCTACAATCGCAAGTACGTTCTCGCATTATTTCTATGCTGGTTACACAATATTACCATTATTGTTTGACCCACAAAATGGCTGCGTCCGCAAAAATGTTTTTCCCGTGCTAGGATTCGAAATCAGGTGCTTGGTTTATTACTCGTGTACTTATCTGCTATCCGAGTTGCCAGTGTTGCCATACAAAAACACTCCTGACCCATCAAAAGGAAATTGATTCATTTAGGAAATTCAGAAGTTTGAATGAAAATCGAACTTACAGGATTAATTTTGAGAAAGATTTAATTTTTAAAAAAATATCTATATTCTACGTAGTAGAAGTAGTATTAATTGTACTACATGAAATTGTAAAATTTTAAACTTTTGCAATTTTCTAAAAATCAGAGACTTCAACGAAATTCGGATTTACGACAGTTTTAAAAGAGTATTTCGCTCAATCCGCGGGAGAAAAAAATTCGGAGCCATTTTTGAAAAAATGTTAATAATGTCGTTGAGGTCTCGTGTATAATTCCCCCAAAAATTAAAGTATTCGTTTCTAATTCAAGGAGCCGCGTCATTTGCCCGATTGACAGGGAAGGAACAAGAATTATCCACTTTTTCGGTATCTGGACCGACAATACGAGTTTTTCTCCAAACAGTCATCACTTTTCTCTGCAACATTACAATACTTTCTCTATACTACGTATGTTACATGCGAGAAAGCAGAAAATACGTTTACGAGGTGCAAAGCGCTGCTGATAGACTCAGAAGATTCTTCGCGTACCCGCAAAAACAAGCGTTGCAGATTCTGAATTTCGGTCGGAGGAGACACAGAATTTGTTGCGTTTCGGTTCTAAGCAGTCCTTTTTCGCTCACCGAGATCAACTCTTCCTAACAATTGGATTAAGTGTAAGTAAACCTTGGTATCTTAGATGTTCGTGAGCGATCATTCTGTAGTAGAAATTATTCTAAAAGATATGTTTTGAGAATAATACATTTCAAATACGGACATCGGACAGCATCTAGCTCAAGAGTCACAGTGAGTTAACCACTCTTACGAAACAGGTACGAGTACTTTCGAATATGTGGTGAGAGCTTAATAAATATTTACGAAGCTCTACCGTCCACTTTGCCTCAGTAATAACCTCAGAAGCAATAAATAAAGTAGACGCAATAATACAATTACATGTAGTACACTAACTGAAAATTAAAGAATTAACAATATTGACCTACACGAAAAAAATCAATTTCGTTGGGTTGTGGAGATTAGGTAAGTAACTCCTTTTCTCTTCTGAACTTTTCATTCAAAAAAGAAAATGAAAATAATAATATTTATTGGAGCCGGTCCCCGCGGCGGCCGTCGTCTGTGCTGAGGAGGCCGAAGCAAGAGGAAGTGGTCTGAACCCGTAGAGGGCCTGATGGCTTCACAGCGGAGCAAGTAGCTCGCGCGGGCGCGGTTTGACATGCCTCGCTTAGGCAGAGTTGAAAAATGAATTTTTCACCAATTTGTAAAAAGTGTTCATTGAATGTGTCAGCTATTTCTTGTAGGATTTGTAAAGGTTTGTTTGTTTCCTCTTATTATGAGTTAGTGCTACTTTTTTTTAATAATGTACCTCTTTCTAATAATGTACCTCTCGTACAGCTTTTGTTTTGTTACGTGCATTGCAACATACTTCTTGTTTGTCGTAATTTACGCTAGTTTGGTTACTTTTTAGTGTGGAATTATGCTGTAGTTTATAATGAAGTCATGCTTCATTTGTTTGTGCAGGTTTCATGTGGAAAGTAGCATTGAAATGTCTAAGTATATATTTATTAATGAGTTGATCAAATTATTTGCATCGTTTCCTTACATATTTCATCCCAATTTTCTAATCTGAGCAAATTGTGAAATTTCGTTATGTTTCTATGGAAATACTTTCGGGTTTCTTGATAAATTGTTTGTTTTATAATTTTTTGTATTCAAGTGTTAAAATCTGAGCAATGTAGTCATTGAAGTCTGTAGTAAATATAACAGAGAAACTGTGTTATTTACATATTTGATCTATAACATTTTTGAATAATTTGGTCGATGCATTTACGATTGTTTATAGAATGTATGATTTTAGTTGGTCTTTGAATAGATTTTCATCACTTGATTGTGTGAGGCAATTTACCATGAAGTCGCCACAAGGAATAACTTGTCTTACATGCTGTCTGAAACTTGTAAGTTTTCTTAGAATAACTTCAAAATTTTAAAAAAAGATTTTCAAATGTCCAGTGGGGTTCTGAATATGTGCATATCTGCAAATATTTTTTATTGTAGTTAAATCAGTGGTGAATATTTAAAGTCCTCCTCTCCAGGGGAAGAGCGTGATCAAACAGTATATATGATACTACATTAATATATATTTTGCCACGATACCTGAATCATAGGATGCATGATCTACATTGTTGATGCACATGGTAGCTAGCTAAAGGAAGCCTGATATACAGGTGTATGCTGTATGAGTGCTATCTAATGATTCTTCGGTTTGCCATGGTTTCTGCTAAGTCAATATTGAAATGTGGTTGAGCTTTTCCTCCATTAATATTTGTGTATCCCAGTAAGTTTTTTCAGTTACTGTATTTTTGATGGAGAGTGGGGGGAAGATAGTTTTTATTTGCATGTATTGTGTGCTTTACTGCTGATATTTGCTGCTACATATTTGTTTAAAGAATTGGTGGTTTCATTTTATTGATGATTATAATTGTAGTAATTATCGCCGACCATAATTATAATGATTATTTTGATTGATTTTATGTTCATTCTGATTTTATATCCGATGTTCTGTGATATTTCACTTAAGATCTAAGTTTATCATTTCTGTTGGCGCATTAGGTAATAATGCCCAAAATTTGCAGTTATATTACTCTTATCTTATATTTTACCTGAACTGAACATTTTTGTAATATTGGCTTTCACTTATTCAAAAGTCGGCTTCCGAAAGAATGTTGGTTTTCTTCACACAATAAATAATAGATAGTTTGTCCCTCCTAACACTTTACCATTGGCAAATATGGTGTGTGATGTTCTTTGCAAATGTTCCCCACATCACGTGTGGTTTACTACCTGCAAGATTATTTAGATCCAGATCGTTGCTTTTTTTGTTTTTTCCCTTAAAAGGTTATGTTTTATTATTATTTCCATATTTTTACAGTAATTGTATGAGTAAACATTTTTGTAATATTGGCTTTCACTTGTTCAAAAGGCTGATCAGGAAGTGTGTTGGTTTACCTCAGTCAGTAAATAATGGACAATATTTTCCTCCTCCTAACACTTTACCAATATCAAATAGGTAAAGGTATGGCATGGTGGTGTGATGTTTCCTGTTGTAAATGTTCCCCAATAGGCTTGAGTGGTTAATTAACATGTTGTAATTGTTTTTTGTTATTATAGATTATATCCATAATGTCGGAAATATATTTTTCGAAACATTGGCAACAACTAAATAGTTCTGTTAATTTCAATTGGTCAAGCCCATGAAACAGCTTTCATTGTATTTATAGTTGTAGCGATTCTCCGTGTTTTAGCTAGTATTGCTTTTAATAATAGAAAGATGTAAGAAAATATTCGGAATGTATGCTCTCTTAGTGTGATAATTTATTATATTCATAACTACTTTCTTGCAGCATTCAATAGTATTTTCTCAATATCTGAAATTTGTTCTCAAGAAATGATCAGGATTATTTTTTTAATTTATTTAACCATATAAATTGGGATTGTCACTTTACAGAGCGAGTATTAATTTTTATTTTACATTATATAATGGATGGATGCTACTGTGGCTCGAAGGCAGGAAGAACTGCAAATTAGCGCACCACACTTCTATTTCTGAGCAAGGACATACCCACTGGATGATTGCATGCTCATCTCGTTTGCACAACTACGGGAAATAATTGCACGGAGAGCATTGCTCGCTCTGAGTCTATAAGACAGAAAGGCGGACTGTCTTCCTAGGGAACCAACATTAGCACAAAAGAAACTGCAACTATAAAATGCAAATCATGAATCAACAAACCTAATACTCGTAATATGAAAATAAATTCCCCGGACTTCCCAAAGCTATTGCGACCCACCCCTCCGCCGGCTAGCTCAGAATGGGTTTTCAAGGTGGGCGCAAAATAAAAAAATACAATTAGAATAGCGAGATCAGGAGTCAAGTGGGCCGTTGTGGATTGAATACATTACACAGAAACTCAGTCGAATCACTTTCCACTTACTTAGTATATTCTAATTAAATTGCTGTTACAGTAAATGAACATAAAACACTTTACATATACAAAATTTTGTCTTGCTGAAAAAAAACAACTTACACTCTCAATAATTAACTACACACTGTTTCCTTTCTCTCATTAAATCAATTTCAGAGAATACTTAAACTTTGCTAATCATTTCCAAGTCGTAAATTCCCTAGTTGCAACTTTTACAATTAGCTCAGTTTTCTTGAAAGAAAAGATTGATTCTATTTTTACAGAATATCAGTATAAAGAACCTGTACTAATACTTTCTTTCCAGAAACAAATTATTCCTTCTAATATCTACTAGGTGTTCAAGTTGGCACGACCTTACTGTGTCTTTTCACGGCGTAGAAATCTGGCGTCGACTCAGTCGCTCGATGTCCTTGTCCTTGCAGCTCGGTCGGGAGCAAAGCCGCCCCTCTGCACGGTCGCCCCTTTCCAGTACCGTTGTTCAACTCACGATGTGGCCTCCGTCTCGTTTTCCGTTGATACTCTTTTCGTATTCTTTTATAGAATGTAACTAGCTTTTAATTCCATATTTAAAAGAGAATCTACAATGCGACAACTGGAGTCTATCGTATAGAAGAATAAATATAAAAATAAAAAAAAACTGCAAAGAAAAGAAATGAATGGCCTCGTTAGTTTCATACTATTCACACTCTCTCTTACAAAAGATTTTAAATGCATCCCTTATCTTTCATCCTTTTCCTGATAGATTGTTTTAATGCCTTGTAATATGATAATTACCTCCTCGAATGTCTTGAAGAGTTTTTATCGTAGATGCAGTCCTGAAGTCCGTAACGTTTGGTGCCGCCTTCTCGTGATCAGTGAGTCCTCACTCTCAGCTGTTACTTCAGAAAGAAAGCTTTCTTTCTCCGACTCTCGGTGTCGCATACTCTGCCGAGACGCTCCCTTACGGATATAGTTCGTAGTTTTCATTTTCGGATTGTATTCATGCGCGTTGGCGCGCGTTCAAACAACTCATCTTATTCTTGAATATTGATGTTGCTCCGTTTCGGACACTCCCGGCAAACGGATAGTCCATAACCTTCTTTCGAAAAAGATTTTTGCGGAATTTGATTTCATATGCCGAAAAATCTTTTAACCAAACTTGATGCTCTTCCTTTCTTCTGTCTTGATTCTGGAATGTCGAGCTATCTTGTTTCTTCCTTCTCCTTCTTCTTCTTTCTTCTTCTCCTTCTTCTTTCGTCTTTATTCTTTTATCCTTTCTCTTGACATTTTATTCTACACTTCCATCTGAGTGTGCTTTCGCAACAACTGAAGAAATATTGCAGTGTATGGCGAAATTGGAATAAATAACCAGGTAATAGTTCACGCAACCCTAATAAACTTTTGAGTCATTTCGTGTTTTTAGGCGGTGCAATCTCTTATCTATTTCTTGCATTTTTTCTCCAAGTTCATCTTAAAATCGAATTGACTGTCAAATCATGCCCAGAATTTAACTTGTTTAGTGCAAAATTACTTTTAGATTCAGCTGTAAATTATTTTCAATGAGACGTTTTTTCCGGCAAAATGTCTAGAAAGCTTGTTCATGTGTTCTTCAAATGTCTTCGAATACACGACACGTCATCAATATAGATAAAAGCATCGCTAGACATCTCTCTGTCAATGATATTGTCTAAACGCTGCACAAAGAGCAGATGCGCTGTTCTTGAGTCAAATGGCATTCTTTTGAAAACATACGAAATTCCCAGTGAATAAATCCTGTATATTGTCTACATTCAGGTGCTATCGCTGTTGCCAATACGATGCAGTGAAGTCGGTTGAACTCAACCACTTGATGCCGGATAATTGATTAGTTAAAATCCTCTACGCAACGGTCTGTCTCTGTACGGTAGGAGTAGCCAGTTAATCGTCTTGCATCTAAACTGTATATCTTCCATTACTCTTTTCTAGAGCATATCGGACTTAGATAAGAGGTTTGGACTTCATGACAATATCATCTTTAACCATTGTAACTTAATGAGCTTATCCACCTCCTCCTTATGTTTTCTGGAATGACATATTGGTAACCCGTGAATAGCGTTTATCTGTAGTTCTATTTCCGAATTGAAAATCTTTACTGGATTCTTGTTTTGCAAACACTTTATGATTCCTAAGTAATACTTCAATTAATTGTTTCTTCTGATTTTCATTAAGATTAGAATTTCCTTGCACATGCAGGCAGATTTTCAGCTTCACTTCTTCTTCAACTAAACAATTCGCCTCCCAATAATTCCTTAATGAACGAATCAAATTCGAGATCCTGTTAGTTATTCGGTTTTAACGTTATGGTATTTTTTCTAAGTTGGTAACAGCCCCATATTGTTTCATGAAATCGATCCCAGTATGAGCGGATAAAAGTTCGGCGCTACTGAGCACACAACTTGATGCTTATTCTTGCCTATCTCTATATCCAAAATAAACTTGTCTTGTTATTGGCTTTGATTTTCCGATTTGCACCTATCGAAGACTTTTACGAGCGGCAATGTAGGTACCTCCACTCCTGGTTTTCAATTCATTCGCTCAAACTTTCCGCTATGACGGAGAAATTAGCACAACCTGTATCCACTAGTACTGACGTATCAACACCCTGACATTTAACCTTAAAGCTTCGGACACTGTCGCCTGGATCGATCTGCTTTTGTTCTTCTTCGTTCCACGGTTCATCAAATGAGATTAATTTGATCGATAGTATCGCCACCTCTTACAACCCTAGATTCTTCTATTAGGTTTGCGGCGGGATGGCGTGTCAGGAAACAAACCTTTCTAATTTTCCGTCTCATGTCATGAGATGTACTGGGTTTAGTATTTCTGTTTTTGGAAAACTCCTCTATCAATACGAATTTTTCATTCCTATCCTTAGACAGCGTCCTATCTTGACTAGCATGAGTCTGTTCTTCTACGTGCTGTTCGATTTGTAGTTCCTCTTTTCTCTGGTTGCTTACATAATGTTGCTGCTGCCTGCTGTCTTGGCTTTCCGGACCACTAACACCCTTGCTCTCCTGTAACCTCATTGTACACGAAAGTCGCATCCCATACAATCCCAGCTGCGTTATTAACTTTTCCGTGGACATTGTAGAGATTCTTAAGCAAAATTTTATTGTAGCTGACGGAAAATGACGTGTTAACAAACGAACAATTTCGTCATCCAGGATCGTCGGGTACATAATTTGGAAACTAGCTAACTTCTCCTCTGCATATTCTTGCATGGACATCGTACCTTTCTTCACAGCCTCATATTACATTAACTGAAATTAATTTGATTTCATTGTTCCAGTATCTTGAGTAAAATTTTCTTTAGAATTCTGTCATAGTTTTAGTAATTCTCTAAAACTATCTTACTTATATTCATTGCATTACCTGCATCATCTGATAGACTATGTAGGTTTCTTATTGTCCGGAACATAATTTAAAGAAAAATTATCCTGCCTCATAAATACGCATGGATTTTCATCTCCCACTGCACTAAATTTAGGAGTACGGTAATAAATACGTGTACCCAGAACCTTCCTCCACTCGATAGTAAATTTTCAATTTGATTTCAATTCTACAACGTCATTCGTACATGCTGTAATTTGGTGTTGTAGGAGCCCCATCTTGTTCAGAAGGAAGCTTTATTCCACTATCTAATTTACCAGCTTGAACCTTAACGACAGTAACTATTTTTTGAAACTACTCTACACCTTGTTCTATCTCAGTCTGCCTGTCGGACACGGTGGTTATAAGATCTGATTGCATTTCAGTCTATTTTCAAATCCTTTCGTAACCCAGTCAATCTTCTCTTCTAATTCATGACCCAGTTCTGAATTTTCTTCTAACTTCTCGTGTTCCTGCCTAATTCTTGTTGAATCTCATTCTTAAATTCGACCTTCACCTGTTCTGCTAATTCAGTGGTGCATTTTATATTCTCTTCTAACTTCCTATTATTTTCTTCTAATTTTTGTTTCTAAGGCATTCTTATTTCTCCTCTAATTTAGTTTCTAAAGCATTTATTGCCGAGTTATTCTCCTCCTAATTTTTGTTTCTAAGTTAGTCCCTAATTTCTTTATGTTTTTCCTCTGTCTTTTCATTCTGCATTCTAACCTCGTATCTAATTGCATGAATTGTCCTATTAATCGTTGCATCATTAAATTTGCCCTGTCGAGGTTTCGTTGTTCCTCATCCGGATCTTGTGTTGGCGTTTGTTGTGATTCGTCGGCGAGAATATACTGGATTTCTCTGACGTTCCTTGTTCTACTTCTACCGTTTCTTTCGCGATCATGGTGCTTGGGCTTGTCCTCCCACTTCCCTATCGCTATCTGAATCCCCAGACGATCCTTCAACGGTAGTTAAATTCCTAACCGCGATTATATTTATCTGCCATTTTGACTGTATTAACCTAGAATCAATCAATCCTCTTTCCCAGACACAATACACTTTTTACAAATTATTACACACTGTGCAAACACTATCTCGAACAGATAACACTTTCATATAATACCCTTTTTGAAAAACACTCCAGAAAAAACACACTTTTACACAACCACTTTTTTTTTTGTTCTCTGTAACCTGTTCAGCAATCTTAGTGAATTGTGATTCAATTGTACTAGAAATTTTGGTTCCACAAATTTTGGTCTCAGTTTTTTCAAATCGAGTTTTGGTAAATGCATCAATGTCAGGCCCCACGTTGAGCGCCAGTTACCGACCCACCCTCACGCCAGCTAGCTCAGAATGGGTTTTCAAGGTGGGCGCAAAATAAAAAATACAGATTAGAATAGCGGGATCGGGGTCAGAGTGGGCCGTTGTGGATTGAATGCATTTTACACAGAAACTCAAGTCGAATCACTTTCCACTTGCTTAAGTATATTCTAATTAAATTGCTGTTACAGTAAATGAACATAAAACACTTTACATATACAAGAATTTTGTCTTTGAAAAAACAACACACTCTCAATAATTAACTACACTGTTTCCTTTCTCTCATTTAAATCAATTTCAAAGAATACCCAACTTTGCTAATCATTGATCATCAAATTCCCTAATTGCAATTTTACAATTAGCTAAGTTTTCTTGAAAGAAGATTGATTCTATTTTTACAGAATATCAGTATAAAGAACCTGTACTAATACTTTCTTTCCAAACAAATTAATTCCTTAATATCTACAAATTGTTCAAGTTGGCTGACCTTACTGTGTCTTTTCACGGCATCTAGAAGTCTGCGGCGTCGGCTCTTCCAGTCGCTCGATGTCCTTGTCCTTGCAGCTCGGTCGAACAAAGCCGCCCCTCTGCAGAACCTTTTGATCGCCCCTTTCCAGTACCGTTGTTCAACTCGATGTGGCCTCCGTCTCGTTTCCGTTGATACTCTTTTCGTATTCTTTTATAGAATGTGTAGCTTTTAATTCCATATTTAAAGAATCTACAATACGACAACTGAGTCTATCGTATAAGAGAATAAATATAAATAAAAAAAAAACTGCAAAGAAAAATAGATAGCCTCGTTGGTTTTGCTATTCACCTCCTCTCTCTTACAAAGATTTTAAATGCGTCACTTATACTTTCAATACTTTCCACAAATGGTGTTTTAATGCCTTGTAATATGATAATTACCTCCTCGAATGTCTTGAAGAGTTTTTATCGCTAGATGCAGTCACGAAGTCCGTAGCAGTACAGTGCCGCCTTCTCTGTTGATCAGTGGTCCTCACTCTCCAGCTGTTACTTCAGAAAGAAAGCTTTCTCCCGACTCTCAGTGTGCATACTCTACCGAGACGCCACTTACGGATATAGTTCGTAGTTTTCATTTTTTCAGTTGTATTCATGCGCGTTGGCGCGCGTTCAAACAACTCATCTTGTTCTTGAATATTGATGTGCTCCGTTTTCGAGACCTCAGCAGGCGGATGATCCACCTACACTTGGGAGCAATAGCTCAGTGCATCAACTGATGTCGCTGCAGCGCCTATGACCGGGAGGTCCTAGGTTCGAGTCTGGCAGGCAGGATTTTCGACACTAGCTTTTCAGCTAGGTCGAATTCAGACGCTGTCTGGAGGAGAATTCTAGCGGCCGGCTGCTCTGATCGGTAGTTTTCCGTGGTTTCTCCGATCAACACCAGGCGAATGCTGGAGCAGTACCTTACCAACGGGCCACGGACGCGCGCGATCTTTCCTTCCTCTTCCCTTGTCCTATCCTCTCCCCTTACACACACACTTACACTAACATGCACTACTGCCACATATTCGGGTGGTCGGTGCTTAAGAGCTTGTTTTCGGCTGGGAGCGGTGCCCCCCGCTGGTGGGAAGAGTCCTGGTTATTAGGAAAGCCCACTGGCAGAGGCGGGTCAGCGCCGAATCTCGCCATCCAGCAGGAAAGATCACTGCGCATGTCGAGAAAAAGTATGCACTACACAAACGGGACTAGGACCAAAGCAGTTGACATGCCTGGAAGCACAAAAAATCAAATCAAATTAAACCGTCCTATACCGCGGAAAATTGACTGAACCTGCGTACTTTCACTAACTATCCAGCGCGCTGCGATGGCGAGCCTATGGCTTGTTTTATGTACCGTTGCGGTACTAAAACGCGCTGGGAATGACTGAGTGTTTGCAATGTTGACGCACAGTGACGCGTTGCGTGTCAGATGGCTAGTCATTCGCAATATTAAACGTTCATAAGCGTGACGTCTCACGTCAGTGTGCTGCCTGGTTTGCAACTGCACGAGTGAGAGCGCTCGACAAGCGCTCTGATTGGCTAGAAATTTTTACGACTACATTGCTTCAATATTTCCCGGTTAGAGAATGAATTAAATGGAAAGTATACGTATGTATGATAGGTATTTTAGGATTATCTGGGGTTGTACAATCGTGTAATCTAATCACGAGCCGCTACTGGCCGATATTCTTCTCTTCTTTTCCTGTTTCTTCTTTCCCTCCTCTCTCTCAGCCTGAATCAGTGAAAAACCACTGATTGACAGTGACTATTCACTGATTGTGGTAGTTATAAATCTGCCACCGGCAATCAGTGAATTGAACTGGAATGAATCGAGTGAAAAACGGGTCCACTTTTGAATCAGTGAAACTTCACTATTCGAATCAGTGAGCCTTCACTATTTGAATCAGTGAAACTTCACTATTTGAATCAGTGAAACTTCACTATATGAATCAGTGAAATCTGTGACAACTAATTGAACCAGTGGAATTAATAGCTGTTGCAATCAGTGAAAGTAAGGCTTCACTTATTTGAATCAGTGAAATATCTCGTCGCTTCTCCAGTACTGTAATGCACAAACCCAAATCCTACTACAGAATCACTCTTATCACTTTAAACAAATGCTTCAAAACATAAAGATTTAATAATACAATAAATATATGTATTTATATCTGTATTTGAAGTATTTTCCTTGATATCTCAATGGTAGGATTTTTGGGTTTTTAATACTATTCTCTTCTGAGGAGTAGCGACATATGAATGTAAAGAAAGTGAAAGTTAATTAGGCACAAGTTTATTGAAAGATTTTGGGAAAATGATCTTCTTAGACAACACTGTGCATATTAACTACAAACAAATACAATAAAATATACATGTTATGGCAGATATTGAATAATGTCTTAACTCAGAAAAAAATTGAAAATTGAGTAATAACAGAACTGTGTTCTATTTCATATGAGCAATCCATATATCTGTTCATTTATTGCCTTCAACATTATCAATGAAAAAAATTGTCAATGTTATGGTTTAGTTCCTTAAGTCACATTATCCTTGGGGTAGGAAAGAGTTTTATTTACATCATTTGCTTACAAACAATTGGCTTTTCAATAGAAAGGAATACTGGTAAGAGAGATATGTTGGAATTAAGGTAATTTTAAAGGGAGATACTGCCTTTTTAAGTGAGATAGGAGAATACAAGTCTTTATTTAAACCAATGAAAAGTAGTGAAAGAAAGGACTCTTATAATTTAAATATATATAAATACATTTCAATGGATTTTTATGTGAATTTTACAATAAAAATAAATAAAGGACATTAAATCTTATCAAAATTTTTAAAGTAAAAATACAAATAAACATTTAGTATTATTACAAGTATGTAGCAAGTTTTAGGGCAACTTAATCAGCTTCCTCTACTAATTATAATTTTCATAATTAAATCAGCAGCATTGCAACTTATGGAAATTGGAAATACTAACAGCACTGCATGCCTTTGTTTCTATGTACATATATACACATATATGTATACACATATGTGTACTCTAAAGAAAACAAAGACTTATTGTGTATTGTTTCCTAAAATTTCAGATCTGCCATAGTGATGCAGACAAATGACTGATACCTGACACACCAATGGAGGCACCTGGCTACTGATTTCAAAGACAGAATAATTGATGAATGATGATCAAAGAAAGCGCATAAGAAGTTCTAAGCTAGTAATTCACTTGGTAAATTTTTAAATAGCTTACCAGATGAACTCCAAAACACAAACCTTCACAGGAGCTAATTACAACACAAATATTTGGTAGGGTAAGAAATACTTAAAAAAAGACATCAATTTGAGAAAAGTGCAGTTTCTTTATCGAAAATGTATCAAAGTATATTTGGATAAAGGGAAAATTTGCAATTTTACAACTGTATAGAAGAGACTACAGAGGAAAAAGTTAGAAAAATCTGCAGTACTTCAGATGAAACAATTGAGAAAACTTTTAAAGGATTTTAGAAGATAAGCAACAAATATCTGAAGTAAAAGATTTGAGAAAAATTGCAATGATTTTATTATCGTATATTTCAATGGATGAAACTCAAACGCGTATAATGGATAAATGGAAGTGCAGCAGCTGTTTTGTGGAAGAGAAATTCTAAAATTTTCCCTTGACAGATTGGTACTCAAATATGATTTTTTGAAAAATACAGTAAGTCAGAATGGAACAATTGGAAAAGAAGCATACGCATAAAAATCGAACTGTTCTAAAACAACGACAAAAATGAGGATAATAAGCCAGCGGCATATTTTTCGAAAAATTGAGTGAAGCTCACAAGGAAAAAACAAAAAACAATTTTGCAGGTGCTTGACAATAAAGAGGTTGTGATATATTGGCAACATTGGCTACTTGGAAAAGAATTTTGAGTACACCTCCAATTATAAACTTTTAAAAAATTTAAATGAAAGCAAGAACACATTAAGAACTGGGTGATTTGACATACTATCTGTCCTATACAATTTTAAGGATTAAATATAATGCTGGAAAAATTAAACCAAGGCAGACTGTTTAAACAGGCATCAGTTCCTGAAGCCTGATGAAAATTCAGATGACATATTAAAATTGTAGCCAGTGAAATTAGAAGACATAAAAAGGATCAAAGAGATGCAGAACTACAAAACAATGAAAAAACTAATATTCTAGTAAGTTTATTATAAAAATTGAAAAGAAGAAAAACTCTCATTATCAGAAAAATTTAGTAAAATATTACTAGAAATATGTACACAATACTTGTGTTACCTGGGAGAAAGCGGATTCGATAAATAGAAATGACACCATTCTTTACAGCGCCAAAAATATAAAACTTATAAACATAGAAGATTTGTGAAACTTGTGACATCGGCTTAAAGAATAAATCATGAAGAAAATCAAATTTGGATTAATGTCACACCTAGGTCAAACAGCATTGCCCTTTTAAGATAGTTTCTATAGATACCATCAGAGAGGTTCACGGAGGATCGATTGTAAAATACCCACACCTACTGATGGGCCATTTCACAAGATATGCTTATATTTAGCATCAAAAATCAAAACGCTGATGATTTTGTAAAACTAACTAGAGTAACAAAACCATGATGTCAGATGGTACTAACAGATCAATATCAGGAATAAATTCAGAAGAATTAAAACAATTCCAAATAAAAATAAGATTTTTACTGCCATAGATGCGGCCAATGGTCTCCAATGAAGGAATTAAACCAGACTTTGGTAGATAAATAAGATGTATTATGAATTAGAAACGACAAAAGGCTGCTATTCTATGGACAACTATTGTGAAAAAGCTGTGGAGAAATATGAGACAGAACCTTAGTGTATAAGTCTCAACAAAATACTTTCTAGAGGTAAAACCATAAATAACCTACCACATGAATTAAAAATAAAATGCAGACTCAGATTTAGAGAGAAATAGCACTCAAGAATACAATAAAACCTCATAATAACAAAAATATTAAACCTACACAGGAGACAAATTGAATTAAAGGAGATCTTGTGTACGCATAGAGACATGAAAGTCGCCTGAATATGAAGAAATTAGATGAATTGAGGAATTGGGCCATACTCGATATTAGGACAATCTTTAAGTCAATCTATGAAATTAAATACAGACACAGAACAAAGAATCAGAATTTCTATGATATAACAAACTTAACTCCAATAGTAGAAGGTTTTGATAATTGAACAATTGCAAGCATTATTTCATTTCCCAGGAGGAGTTTATTACAGAAACCCAACTGAGTTTTATTTCAAATTAAATACTCAAAGGATATAATCATTATATACTGCTAAAAATAGAAAAAATTGCTAATGTTAGGTATGACAAATTTATTGTAAATATTACTTTAAATAGAATCAAATGCTGCCATGGGTGAAGGAATATTTTATTATTAAAAAAGACAGATGTTAAAACCAACCATCACCTAGACAAAACAAGAATATTTTTCTATCCCTTTCACCCATATCAAATATTATGCTGGACATTTTTCTTGAAAGGTTTTCTCCTTTCCAATTCCTCCAGATGCAATTACAGCTACTCCTAAACAGAAACATAGATAGGTCAAAGAAGTTGTGAGGAAAAATGGTTACTTTTATTTTCCAGATTACATACAAAATCATACTAACTGGCAGGAGTGAGGTCTGGATAGGGAACCTCAGGAGTGGCAAATGGCTTTGATGTACCATCTGCCTCCCCTCTACTTTGCCAAACTAGCCTCGCCATGTAAATGATAAAATATAAATGTGTTTAGTGACTAAGAAAGCAAAGGAACACTAGTCAAAATAAATCAGTATTACAGCAGTCTTTGGCAAATTAAAATACCTTTCAAAATATTCACAGTGCTATAGTCCCCAGTTAGCTCCCGCACTTTCTCTTGCACTAACACAAAACTCCATTCCTGGCCTGGTGTCATTAAATGCTAAATTGGAAAAACCAAAGAAAAGTTAATAGTTTGCTGAAGTCTGCTGTGGTGTAATCAGGCATTTTGGACTTTTTACAACTTTCATAAACGAAATTATACATTGCGTCAGATATTTCACTGTATCGCAATCAGTTACTAAAACTTTTTTAAGTTACATAGAAGTTTTAAGTTAATAACAAAAAAAAATACGTATTATTTTTACGTGTTCATAATCTATATCTTGAAGTTTGGCTAAATGTTCATATAAAATAAAACGTCTCACAGTTATCAACAAGACGAGTCACAGAAAAGCGAAAATACTTACCTAACATATTAAAGTAATCTTCAGACACAGGTCAGTTTTCTCACGGTATTCTATTCCACTCGTGGGATTTTGCTTATGGGCGCTATTGAACAGAGCACTTGGACGATCAGTCCGGCGGCGCCACTGCCAACCAGTGAATGCTGGCGGGCATTATGAAAAGGTTCACATATTCACTGATTGTCAGCGAAACTACACGTTTCGACTGAAGAAATCAGTGACTTTGCGCTCACTGATTGAATCAGCGACAATTTCACTGATTCAGATTCAGAGAGCTCCTTTTCCTTCTTCCCCCTCCTCCTCCTGCCTCTTCTTCTCCTCTTCCTCCTCTTCAATTTAAGTCGACAGCCCTTTCTTCCTTAGTCACAGATCAAGTGGCGAAGTCACGGATCACTCATTTGCAGATCTAGGCATTCAGTTTGAGTAAGCGTCACAGACTTTGCGTGAGTAAATGTTATAAAATATTATAATATTGATCTAACCCTCGTACCATATCTAGGGCCTTTTTGGACCCTATTATCATTAATTTGTTAATATTTTCCTGAATATTTGTGGGATAATTTCTGTCTTCTAGATATACCTTCGTGGACTTATTAAGCAGGTATCAAACCACTTTCACAAATTTTCAAATTTTATTTGAGAGATATTGTTTCCGTCACATGGCACCGGTTTCACCTAAGGTATAATTGTAAGGTATAAGGTGTAATTTTCCCATTCTCATTTAAAACATACTGTCATGGACTTAAAAAATGTGTCTGATACCGTCGATTTTTTTCTCATAATTGATTTATCTCGAAATAACTTTCACACACACTTACGACAAAATATCTCAAGCATTATGAATCATCAATGGAGGCTACATCCGAGAGAAGTTATTTTTGCAAAACTACTAAATGTGAAAAAATTATATTTATTATTTTAATGAAAATAACAACAAAGGTATTATTATATAAAATCAATTATTTTGTTTGTTACCAATACCAGTTTGTTCCCGTACACATTCAATTTCGCCCCTTCAAGTTGTCAGTAAAGCTTGGAGTCCAAAAAGACCCCAGGTATAACGCTTGTTGTAAACAAACAGATATGGTACGAGGGTTAAAAGGGCGTTCTGGTGCTAAGAAGTTAATCCAAAGTTTTTTCAGAGACTATAATTTGCTTTTCTTTATTAGAGAAAGGGGGAGGGAGTGAAGGGTTTCTTATATGAACCGAACAAGACCAAACTTCCATATTTCACCAAGTTCTCCCCTATAAATTGCGCTATCTGCTAAGACACTTCCTTTCGCCGAGTTCCAAACACATCGAAAAATATAAGACAGGGGAAAATCATAAATGCATTACTATGCACGTCTACGTTACGAAGTTTTTGGTGCCTCCTACAAAATCTCGAATTTGGACTAGTTTGGTTCTCGTCAGAAACTCTGTATATAGTTTCAACAGTTATCACGCGTGAAAGCGATTATTTTTACCGTATTTATGGACCATTGCTTTTACAAAAAGGAAGAGGTTATAAAATAATAATGAATCTCCAATGACTTCCATTGTGTAGCGCCACAAACGTAATTTCATCGCAACGCCACGCCGCGGCGCACGGTGGTGCATTTTCCCGAAATCCTGGCCAAAACCTCAAAAATGAAATCGCGTTTACTGAGTTTTTGCAAATACTACGACACACTGTATACTTGGGGGCATCCGTTTCTGCCCACTTCGTGTCTTTGGGTCAATTCCCCTGGCCCCAGTAGTCACCCGAACTTACCCTTCGTGGCGTTCGGTAGACCTGCAGTGCGAGAGTAACATAGAGAGACCGTCTTTATTTGTAAGTGGTGGCCATACAAAGTTGTGCAGAGAAAACTGGCTGTATGGATTCTCTTTCTGAAAGTTTGTAGAGTATTTTCATGTTTGTTTTATAATGCATTAATGCATGATACCAATGGAGAATGAAATATTAAAATGTATAAAGTTAATATAATAATTTTAATTACTAGTAATTTCAAATTACCAATTCCGTGATGTTTCTAATTTCATTTTCTAGCTGAAACTATTCTCTTTCATAATTGGTTGTAAAAACATGCCCCGTTAGTAACTACTAAAAATTAATATTTCCTCAAGCACGTGACTGCCAAACATGACCGAGTGAGATCCATCCTGAGAAAAGGGAACTGCTTTTACAATGTTGTTTCTAGCGGAAAATTTTGATCCCTTTTACCAGAAAAACAAATTTAATCAATATTATAAACAAAAATTAAAATTTTTAATTTTTGTAACATATTATGACTATTTACTAATATTACATAAACATAATATTTATGTACATATTACATTTTCTCGACTGGATTACGCACATTTTATTTCATTAAAAATTGTACATAAAGTAATATTTACATAATATGTGTCATCAAAACTCGTCTTAAGGAAGGATGTGCGCTCCATGAAAGGTCAAATACGTACGTGATATCAAAAGAAACTCATCATACCACCTTTAAAAATAAATCAAAAATATAATTGATCGTAAAGTAATATTTGTTTATAACTCCGAAGTTACATACCAGCAAATTATTCATATTACATTTATTTATTGTTAGAAAATTATTATTATATTATTTTTATGAAATAATACTGCAACTTCAGTTTGAATATGGTCAAGAAACTTATTCAAATGCAATTCAAAGAAAAATGGTCTGAATGTAGAGCTTCCAAACAAGATTATGGTAATAGCAACGACAGTAATTCAGCATGACGCTTTTTTGAGAAATTTAAATATTCCTCAGAAATAGCGGAATATTCATGGTAATACATGCATAGAATCTATTCACATAGATATAAGGCGGTATCGAGAAGGATTTCCGCGAACATGTTCAAGACTGCACCCAGTCCAGGAGATGTTTAATCGCCTGTTGAGATTTTCTGTTCCTTCATTTCCAACTTGAGGGATGTTTAGAAAGTTAAAATTCTTGAACAAATATGCTTTGTCTCATTTGCCTGAGCCAAATATCACCGTAGGGAGAAATGTACCCTAGTGAAAAATGTGATCTTCCTTTCCGGTTCTTCGGATACTGTATATGAATTTTCTCTGACAGAGGGCATGAGATGGCATTAATACCATGCTTCCTTATGCCAGATGTTATCAATTAATATGTAAGTAATCCCTACGGTTTTCTAAAATCAATTTTGTGAATTGATACAGTTTAACCAAGTTCATATAGAAAATACATATTTATATTTCACAATTTAAGAAGTGCATTATTCAGTATTATGTTGCAAGCTCCTTACATTATCAAAAATAGTCGAAATAAATTTGGTCGTCGTAGAAAACATACTATAGCTCTCAGAGGTTTTGGCCAGGAAATCGCCAAAATGCACCACTGTGCGGCGGTTCGCTGGACAGACACTTCCTACCTCAGCAACTCGCAGCTCCATCGCCCTCTCCTCGGCGCAACTTCGCCATTCTTTAATCGCTGGCAACGAAATGAAGAATCATCCTGTATTCTGTAACGTCCGCTATAAGTTGTTGAATGAACTCGATTTCCTGTTTATGAAACTGGGAAAGTATTGCATCAACGCTATTACTTCACTGCTTACTAGTTCAACAAAATGTTGTAGTAACACGTTTGAATACGAATAATCTTAAGCAGGAAAAGGTAATAGAGAGAATCAGAGAGAGAAATGGAGACCAAAGCAGTTAATTGAGGAAAAAAGGTTCCGTATTTGTTTCGGACCAGTAACAGGTCAAAGCCCTTGCTGAGGACAATCGTGATCGTATTTGGGGGCGAGTTTCGGGTCTGACCTGTAGATGAAAGAAAGAAGACTGGTAGACGTAATTTAGAATACTATTGAAATGATTGCAATTAAGACTTTGAAACGATTTTAAGGTATACATATTGTAGTCTGAAATCTGTGATGACTCCTAGTCTGTGGATGTGTTATCACATTGAGATGCGATGTAGCCGAAATGGGGTTATTAGGTCCAGGCCGCGGAAAGAATTGCAACAGCCAAATTTCAATGACTTCCTCGCTTTTGAAGCTTTGCTTACCTCGATCACAGGAGCTCTTAACTTTGTAGGATCTAGGCAAGTCTGGGTAAGAGTTAGTCTATCCACTACTTCAGACCATAAGATAATTGACAGTTTTATAAAGCGTACTGTGTCAAGTGGCTAACCCAAAATTGATTGCGAATAAAGGTGTCACTTACACAAACACATAAACAAGTGACACAATTACAGTTCTTCGTATTATTTTAATATTCATTCAAATGTACCTTTTAATGTTTATTCAAATGATAATGTCACTTGTGTTTTAATAATTAAAATTTTCTAGACACACTTTTTTTTATTTTTGTGAACTGTAAGTCCTTTGAGTCTTTAATCAGACGATAATCATACTTTATGGTCGCTTGTCACAGTCACAACACTGCCTTCACTGGACTAAGTTAAGCTCTGGATTATCTTTGATAACAGAATGTTTTATCTCCTCTCCCGCGTCGCGTTAGGTGCAGCGTAAAGCAGCCCTACCAAGGTCGCTGACCTCGATAAACACCGCCTCTATAGAAGGTCTCGGAACCAACCAAGGCCGTCTAAAATATTATCTTTCCTTCCTCTTCCTTGTCTTGTCCTCACCCCTTACATACACACACTTACACTCACATGCACTACACTATCACACATGTCGGGAGACCGGTCGGAAACTTAGAGCTTGTCACCGCTGGTGAAAGATACCTGGTAGGGAAAACCCCGCTAGCCTCGCGGTAGGTCGACGCCGGGTATTTCCATTCAGCGAGGGAAGAACTCCGCCATCTCCCGATGCATTACACTTACGAGACTAATGTCCTTAGCAGTTAACGTGCCCAAAATCACTAACAAGCAATCATCCGCAGACGCGTTCATTCAAACAAGGGAAGTAGCCCCAGGCGAGGAGTTTCGGTAGCGGCAGCAAACGCATTGAAGGGAGCGAGCGCGAATGATTGTCAGCGCTCCACCGGAAGCAAGCGGCTGCAGACAGCGCTTGATTGCTTGATTGATTGATTGAGTGAGTGATTTGTTCGTGTTTACGGCGCGTCAACTGCTCTGGTCATTAGTCCCGTTAGTGTAGTGCATGTTTTCCTCGGGAGATAGCGGTGATCTTCCCCCGGCGGATGGCGAGATCCGGCGCCGACCTACCGTCGGCTAGTGGGGTTTCCCCCTCACCAGGACTCTCCCACCAGCGGGACACCGCCCCAGCCGGGACAAGCTCTAAGCTCCCGACCGGTCTCCCGGGATATGTGGTAGTGTAGTGCATGTTGAATGCGAGGTGTGATGAGAGGAAGGATGGGACAGAGAATGGGAAGAACAGATTGCGCGCAGTCAGTGGCCCGTTTGTTACTGCTCTGGTATTCGCCTGGTGTTGATCGGAGAAACCACGGAAAACTACCGATCACAGCAGCCGTCCGCTAGAATTTTCCTCCAGACAGCGACTGAATTCGACCTAGCTGAAAAGCTAGTGTCAAAAATCCTGCCGCCGTCATGACTCGAACCTAGGACCTCCCGGGACAGCGCTCGAGTATCCACTGCTTTATAGGCGGCTGATGATCCGGCGGCTGATGGTCCGGCGGCTGATGGTCTGGCGGTCGCGGGCGGTCGCAGGCGGTCGCGGGCGGTCGCGGAGCGGTCGCGGGCGGTCGCAGGCAGTCGCGCGAACTACGATCGCGAACGGTCGCGGGCGGTCGCGGGCAGTCGCGGGCAGTCGCGGGCGGTTTAACCCGGGAGATTTTCGGTAGAGGCAGCGTACGCATTGATTGGAGCGAGGGCAAACGATTGTCAGCGCTCGACCGGAGGCAACCGGCCCAGAGAGCGCTCGAATATCCCCTGCTAGGCTGTAGATAGCCGGGCATTCGCGGGCGGTCGTTTTTCATAGAATGCAAAGCCCTTTTTTATTTAGAATAATGAGTGTTTCACGCGTTAACGGGGCCTTCCTTTGCTGGTCCGACGGCGTCCCGCGGCGAGTCAGTTGCCCTCGCGCTCTTCGAAACCAGACAGGGGATCTTCCGCCCGCGTCGCCCTGCCTGCGCCGTTGGTCTACTTCCCGTTCTCCTGCCTGGGACATTACCCGCTAATGGTGCGACATCGATACCAATGTTCCCATGAAAATGCCGATCATTTCAAGTCACCGATGTTTATTTAACCCTGCAGTGCTCGCGCGCGGGCTTTGAGACTTCACCAATTTACAGTAGACTCCGGTTATAGTAAACTCGTATGTAGTGAACCCTCGGTTACACTGAACTTATGTCACTGGTCCCGTTTCACTTACATTACAAATAACCATATGAAGATTCGCCTATAGTGAACCTGAACCTCGGCTATAGTGAACGTAGGAAATACAACAACATGTAAATAATTCCCTCCTGGAAAATAGTATATCGTCTCAGAGCCACAAATTCCAACACTAGGCGGCTTGAAAAAAAATACCGTCGGCCAAAGGTCATAGTCGAAGAGGTTTCCCATGAAGTGAAGGTAGCGGACCGGAAATGGGCTGCTTACTGATGACCTTGTGCCACTCAGTTTCACTACAGAAACAAGGGACGTGTCCAGCGTTGGTGGCTGCGTCGCGCGATTGCTTGCTTCAGTTTCAATCTTGCTATTATTTGATATTCTGAGGGACAAACCGTGTGGATTTCAACGTAGGCCACAAAAAGCACGCGACTGCCACAGCCTGGCGATACACCGTGACTCGCGGAAAAGCCATCAGTTTCATTAGCCGCTTGCGCCATCCCGCTACCGAAAGCATCTCGTATGTTATTAGGCGAGTAAAAGGGCCTTTGGAGAGTGGGACGGTGTTCTAACAGTGCAAGAGGCGCTGAAGACTGCCTTACGATATGCGTACAGAGGTTAATGCAGGTATGGTGAGAATTGCCCGAACTCTCTCGAGGAAGGATCTCGAAAATTACTTAATGAAAGTGATACCGACAAACAGTTTAAATAATTGATTTTTAGGACAAATTAAGTTACTGAAATTTTCAGATCATGTTGTAAATGTATTTTGATGTATCTCTATATTAATATATAGATACATTTATTAATTAATAAAATCAATCGTTATAGAGGAATTCTATTCAATTTTGGCATCATCGGACATAGTGAACCTCCGATATAGTGAATCAAAAATGTTAGCCTCCAGAAGTTCACTATATCCGAAGTCGACTGTACTTTTCTCTCACTTTTCAATATTTTTCTACTGAGAAATCATGTGTTTTCAGTACCGTCATACAAACTGTTGTTTTAAATCCTTCTTTCGTTTCGGTTTTGACTAGTGTAGTCATTTCAGAGCAATCAGCAATTGCGGACTCTCAGTTCGACGCAAGCACTTGCGTTACATTGTTGCTTTTAGTTTCAATAAATGGATAAAAAATGGAAAATTGAAAATAATGGTAAAAAGTGGAAACTTATTAATGCAGTATTCGTCTTTTTGTGTGTGTTTTTTTTTAATTTATAGTAAAATCTAGTAAAAAATATTTTCTTCAGAAATTCACGAATGTGTTACATAATATTTGAAACACTTTTAGTACATGTGGGTTAAAATATTACTTTTGTATTGATATTCATTTTTCATTAAATTACTTTTAACATTCCCATGCTTTTTCTTTGCAATTTCCTTTTACGCCGAAAATAAATTTACAAATCTACGTTGCATTATTCACTCTTAGCTAAGTGCGGACTCACGCACGCGACTTTTGATGTTTTAAAATATGCCGTAAATACTTTTAGATTTATGTTGATGTGCTCGATGTTTGATTATTGATGTTTTGTACTCGATGTTTTTACGTTTTCAATGTTTTGTTTCCGATTATGAAAATGTTCCGTAATCACAAATTCGTAAAAGTTAAAATATGAAATAACTGATGATATCACTGTCAGTTTGTGTTCGAAAGAAGTGAACGCTGATTATACTACCTTCATCGAGCAGACTTTCTCTACCGCGAGGGTTGACCCCGATATCCCGGTATTTCTTTGGCTTTTCCTCGTATTTCGCATGCGTGAGCGCTAAGCATAATGCATGCGACCTCCTGCACCTGTGAGCTCGGCCTCGATATGACACTGAGCGCTCAGGCTTTCACGCTCCAGTTTTGATCATTTGTTTTGATCACTTTTCCTTCTCATACTGTACTATAGGCCAGAAAAGGAGTGAAATCTTCTCCAACGATATGACCTCAAATATTGGTCTAAAATTTGTGTTTAATTAGCAGATGGAGAGAAAGAAAAATACTTGCATTTTTGTACCCGAATTGATTTGTAAATAAGGATGGATGTCGGTTAGATGGATATGCCAGGGCATTACTCTGTCAAGATGACGGCATTTCATCATGTGTGAATCTTAAAGCACATAAACGTAAGGCTGCCATTCGTAATGACTATTACGATACTTAACTATTAAGGCATTCAATGTTTTATTCAAATTCACTTCATAATCGAACGAGAGAAAGCAAAATGCTCGCAATCGTGGTAGAATGGCTATGATTATTCATACAAAGGCCACAATATCTGATTCTTTAAAGCGTCTCATGATGATGATGATAACGTCGATGGCGAACTGCTTTGGCTTCCAAAAAAAATTCCGAACTTTCTTACATATTCTTCTTCTTTATAATAGAATGGTGATCTCGAATCACGTTAACGTGAACAAGGAAGCTTGAAGTAAGCGAACTTTCACGTTCGCGTCGTTATATTTATTCTCACATTTACGCTTACTTTCGCCATTCCTAATGGTTCTATCGAAAAACGGCAGTAAGGTTTTACAATCATGTTACATTTACGTTTCATTGTGAGAAGCTCTTAAAGAGCACCCGCCTCTTCATAAGTGCGCCCCTCTTAGGGCGCGTAACGTATTCGTTGGTCGAACTCTGTTCGTCGCAGAGAAATAATTAGTGAAGCTACAGAATGGCACAGTCCTTCTCGTACATCTTAGTTTTCCAATTTCCTTGGTCTGGGATCGTTTTTCGGTCTTGCCCCATCCTCTTGCCAGCTGCCATCTAACGCCGCTCAAAGAATTATATATATATATATATATATATATATATATATATATATATATATATATATATATATATATCGTCTAATATGGAAATTTTCGTTAAAAAATGTGGACTCATTCTTACGAAAATGTATGTTAAGCGATACTGTAAATGCGAAATTGAAAGCTCCTTTTCACAGAAAGCTTTAGAGTTTCCAAAAGCTTCATTGGAAGTAATTTAAACATTTCCTAGAGAGCAATAATGTATACAAATTGCTGAAATGTACATGTTAACGGCATGAGAAATATTTAAAAACTACATTTTGGTAATTATAATTAAATAATATAAAGTATACTTTTCTACGAGCAAAGTCTTTTATTGCACCATGTCTATAGCATCACATACCTCTTGTTCAATAAACAATATAGCCAGATTGTACCCTAAAGTACTCATTGTCGATCTTAAATATTTTTTTATCAATTTCAATTTTGAAAATCTCCTCTCGGCGGCGGCGCGGCGGCGGCGGCGGCGGCGGCGACGCGCGATTGCTTGCTTCAGTTTCAATCTTGGTGTTACTTGATATTCCGCGGGACAAAACGCATTGAGTTCTACGTAGGCGGTGCCACAGCCTGCGATATCCGCCGTGCCGCGCGGAAAAGCGATCAGTTTCATTAGCCGCTTGCGCCATCCCGCTGCCGAAAGGATCTCGTATGTTATTTGCGAGTAAAAGGGCCTTAGGAGATTGGGATGCTGTTCCAACAGTGCAAGAGACATCAAAGGATGTCGAGACTGCATTACAATACTTAGACCCAGAGGACATTGCAGAATTAAGTATGGAAAGAGCACGAACTTTTCAAGAAGGATCTGGAAAAATTACTAATGAAAAATGTACGAAGCAAACAAGTGGAAAATAATTGATTTTTAGGACAAATAAAGATATTCAAATATTCAGATCGTGCTGTTCATGAATTTTACTGTATCTATCAATCGTTATGGAGAAATTCTATTTAATTTTGACATCAGATATAGTGAACCTCAGATATAGTAAACCAAAAATGTCAGTACCCAGAAGTTCACTATAACTGGAGTCGACTGTATTATTCGTGAATACAAGCCATTTGCCTGTAGAGCAGCTAAAGCCCATGAGTTCTCCCCTCATTGGGTGCCTCACTGGACATGATTATTTGTTTGTAGCTGTTGGTGACAAATATGGTATTTACCATTCTCGGAAATTTTGAGAACCACTTTATCATCATGTCGTTTTCTCAACACCTGGGCAGCGATTACCAGTCCTTTAAGGTGTGACTTTGATCTTCCCAAATATTGTCCATGGAGTGGAATCTTAATCTGATCTTCTTATTTCCTTACCTAATCATATCTTTTACTTTTGTTATCCTTTTCATTTTCATCTATATATCTACATGTTCATATTTAGATAACACAATGAGTCCTCCAACTAGAAAATCTTTTCCATCTGCTCTGTCATAAAGGCCTACTTTGTTTTCTTTTTATTTCTGAGTCCCAATTGCTTGAATTCTCCCATAAACATGTTGTACTTGGGTATAACAAGCTTATCTTCAAATAAGCTTGTTAAAAGTTGATCTTTTCTAATCAAATTCCATACATTCACATTTCTTTGCCATTCTTCTGGTCATTCTTTTTGCATCTTTATTCCTCAAGAATTTATGAAATATGTGGAATTCACACCTGTTCTGTTCACTTGGTTTCTATTTAGCATTAGTATGTTGCAATTGTTATCTGCACATTTTCTCTCTTTTACAACATATTAAACTACTGGACACAGTTCAACTTCTTTGTAAGGTCTAGAAATATCATATGCAGTTTGTTTCTTTATTCAGATTGTTAATAAACTTTCTCTCACAGAAAAAATAACAATAATACATAATTTTTGAATCCTAACACCATTCAGGTTTTGTTTGTTTTATTTGGAATTTCACTCATCACTCTCCCAAATATGTTGCTTGACAAGCATCTCTTGTTGATGAAACAAATTGTATAACTGCAGCCTGTATTCTAGAGAACATTTCTGCAATTGTTTCCACACTTACTTAGAACTTCTATTGGAAAATCATCAAAGTTATTCTGTTTCATGATTACACTCATATTCACTCCATTCATTGTATCAGAAGTTCATTTGGTATTTAGCAATTGAATTTATGGTATTTAATGAAAGAAGTAATAAAGTATGGAAATATGTCTTATTTGTCCCACCATTTGTAGGCACTGTTCAACCCATTGTTATCAAGAAAGGAATTATAGTGTAAATTCATATTAACAAAATCTTTATAATGAGAAACTTCCTAAAATTTATACAGTTCACTTGTTCAGTTGGTTTGCCTTACTATGCATTTCTCCATAACACAAAATTCTCTACAATGAAAAAGCATTCAGTCCCTTGACTTTCTTTAGATAATTTTAGATATTTTATTCAGTCAAAAAACAGTAAAAAAAACTGTATTTGACATATGCGGAATAAAATCATCTGTGCACTCTTTCTTCAGTTTCCCTTCTCAACAATTTAGTTATTAATAGTTGAAAGCAGAAAAAAGATTATTAAAAGAGTATTAATAAAAATAAAAATTATTATTATTATTAATATTATTATTATTATTATTATTATTATTATTATTATTATTATTATTATTATTATTATTATTTTAAAACACAATATTAACATTTCAAAAACTAGACATTTTTGTTCCCGAGTTATAGAAAACTTATTTGTAACGGTAAACGAACTGCAGATTTGATTTTTCTGCATTGCTAACAAAATAATAACTCACCTAAGCTCTATTACCACTTCAAGAAAGCAAAGAGAGCTCAACAAAATGTGCACATAATGAAGCTACATTTACATTCTCTGTAAGGAATTTTCACAGAATCCTATGATTTATTTTCAGGCATCATGTACTTGTTGCTCTGCAATCATTGTTGAAGACAAGAGACAAATGATTCCTCTAATTGCATTCCTTCTCTCTCTCTCTTTCTATCCCTTGGGTTTATTATGAACTGCAAAATTAAGTATAATGCAACCTACTCTAGTTCAATCCTGTTGTTCCTTGTCATTATTAGGACAATTAACAGTAGACCTTACCAACTGGTGATGATCAGTGGGATACAGGGAGGCAACCCCATTTAGAACATTTTTAGAGGTAGTGTTTCTCAGAATGATTGAAAAACTTAATTCTGGAGAAATTTCTTTAGAATATGATTTTGATATTGATAATTCATCCTTTCCATCCTTCTTGTGATAACTGACTTAGTAATTAATGCATATCACACTTTCTTAGCTATTATTAGAAGGCTACTGAATACTGAACTGAATGCTATTAAAAGAATTTTATCACTTATCAAATTACGGCCTAGTTTTAGTATTTCAGGTACAGTAAGTTTAGGAGTGCAAAAGTCTTTCAAAATTTGTGTCACATTGAAAAAATTCATTCTTTTATCATTTAAGCAGGTCAACCATTATGTTACAACAAAAAGAAATAATATTTAGTAGCATTCTGGTATGGTATTTCATGTACCTGTAATTACTTGAACATGTGAAATATTTTGCACACTAGCTACCATAGAGTTAGGTTTGCCATAAGGATAGCAATGGAATTATGACATCCAAAATATATTTCAGAGCAAATTGTTTACTTTTATACAATTCTCTCAAACACATTGTATAACAAAAACTAGTAAATTAAGTAAACAATTAAATAGTAGATTAAGATAAATTACATTGCACTTTCAGGAATAACAGGAATAACCTCCTTTCAGGAATAACACTCATTTTTTAGGATGAATTTCCCTGTCTTTTCCAGGTTATCAAGGTTATTTCATTTTACCATGACAATTTTTTTTAAGTATTTCGCGGTATTTAAATAAAATATCAAATAAAGCTTGAAATATGACTTTGGTTGATATTAAAACTCTATTATTCACTGAACCTTTTTCCCCTTTATATTCCAGATTCTCTTTCATTAGCACATTGTGAGAGAAACAGATGGTCTTCAATTCAAAACACAGTCTCTTTCTTCATTTATTTTTCAGCTCTCAGATTGTACCGTAAAAACACAAAAATTATAATATTTGCTTAACAAAGGAATTAACTGCTTGTATTCTCTCATGTAGCACATAGTTCTGTGATAGAGTTCACAAGTAGTCACAAAATACACTTTTTTGTAGGACTGGTTGGGTATAACAGAGTTAAAAAATTCCACGATGTTGGCGAGAACAAAGAAAAATCCATCAGAACAGCGAATGCATGTTGATATTCAAGGACATCCCGTTTTTTCAGAACATACAGCAACTCTATGCTGAGTATGTATCTCTTATATATACATTCAAGAAGTATTCAGTACAAATTTTATCTTCTGTCAGGTACAATATCACTTTTAGCACCATCAATTGCAACTCACCTATCAAATTAAGGACACAAATACTTATAAATTTCATAAATATAAGATTATTTTGGAAGTAAAATATTTTTATTATGTAATTTTTTAATGTAAAGTAAAAATAATCCAATTGCAAAATTGAGGAAATTAATAGGCTACACGTTTGATAGGAAAGTATAGTTACACAAGAACAAAATAAGAAGATAAAATTTGTACTGAATACTTCTTGAATGTATATATAAGAGATACATACTCAGCATAGAGTTGCTGTATGTTCTGAAAAAACGGGATGTCCTGAATATCAACATGCGTACTGCTGTTCTGACAGATTTTTCTTTGTTTCCGCCAAATATCGTGAATTTTTTAACTCTGTTATAATTCCAACCAGTCCTACAAAAAAGTGTATTTTGTGACTACTTGTGAACTCTATCACAGAACTATGTGCTACATGAGAGAATACAAGCAGTTAATTCCTTTGTTAAGCAAATATTATAATTTTTGTGTTTCACAATTTAATCTCAGAGCTGAAAAAATAGATGAAGAAAAGAGACTATGTTTTGAATTGAAGACCATCTGTTTCTCTCACAGTATGTAATGAAGAGAATCTGGAATATAAAAGGGAAAAAGGTTCAGTGAATAATAGAGTTTTAATATCAACCAAAGTCATATTTCAAGCTTTATTTGATATTTTATTTAAATACCGCGAAATACTTAAAAAAAATTGTCATGGTAAAATGAAATAACCTTGATAACCTGGAAAAAGCAGGGAAATTCATCCTAGGAAAAGAGTGACCACCTTGATATTCTTGAAAGAGTGCAATGTAATTTATCTTAATCTACTATTTAATTGTTTACTTAATTTACTAGTTTCTTGTTATACAATGTGTTTGATAGAATTGTATAAAGTAAACAATTTGCTCTTAAATATATTTTTGGATGTCATAATTCCATTGCTATCATATGGCAAACCCTAACTCTATGGTAGCTAGTGTGCAAAATATTTCCTGTATTCAGAAGTAATTACAGGTACATGAAATGCCATGCCAGAATGCTACTAAATGTTATTTCTTTTTGTTGTAACATAATGGTTGACCTGCTTAAATGATAAAAAGAATGAATTTTTCAATGTGACACAAATTTTGAAAGACTTTTGCACTCCTAAACTTACTGTACCTGAAATACTAAAACTAGGCCGTAATTTGATAAGTGATAAAATTCTTTTAATAGCATTCAGTTCAGTATTCAGTAGCCAACTAATAATAGCTAAGAAAGTGTGATATGCATTAATTACTAAATCCAGTCTCCTGAAAGGATGGAAAGGATGAATTATCAATATCAAAATCATATTCTAATTTCTCCAGAATTAAGTTTTCAATCATTCTGAGAAACACTACCTCTAAAAATGTTCTAAATGGGGTTGCCTCCCTGTATCCCACTGATCATCACCAGTTGGTAAGGTCTACTGTTAATTGTCCTAATAATGATGTAAGGAAACAAATATGGATTGGAATGGAGTAGGTTGCATTATACTTAATTTTGCAGTTCATAATAAAACCCAAGGATAGAAAGAGAGAGAGAGAAGGAATGCAATTAGTCATTTGTCTCTTGTCTTCAACAATGATTGCAGAGCAACAAGTATGATGCCTGAAATAAATCATAGGATTCTGAAAATTCCTTACAGAGAATGTAAATGTAGCTTCATTATGTGCACATTTTGTTGAGCTCTCTCTTTGCTTGAAGTGGTAATAGAGCTTAGGGTGAGTTACTATTTTGTTAGCAATGCAGAAAAATCAAATCTGCAGTTGTTTACTGTTACAAATAAGTTTTCTATAACTCGGGAACAAAAATGTCTAGTTTTTGAAATGTTAATATTGTGTTTTTAAATAATAATAATAATAATAATAATAATAATAATAATAATAATAATAATAATAATAATAATATTAATAATATGTAATTTTATTTTTATTAATACTCTTTTAATAATCTTTTTCTGCTTTCAACTATTAATAACTAATTGTTGAGAAGAAACTGAAAGAAAGAGTGCACAGATGATTTTATTCATATGTCAAATACAGTTTTTACTGTTTTTTGACTGAATAAAATATCTAAAATTATCTAAAGAAAGTCAAGGGACTGAATGCTTTTTCTCATTGTAGAGAATTTTTGTGTTATGGAGAATGTATAGTAAGGCAAACCAACTGAACAAGTGAAATGTATAAATTTTAGGAAGTTTCTCATTATAAAGATTTTTGTTATTGAGAATTTACACTATAATTTTCTTGATAACAATGGGTTGAACAGTGCCTACAAATGGTGGGACAAACAAGACATATTTCATACTCTTATTACTTCTTTCATTAAATACCATAAATTCAATTAAATACCAAATGAACTCTTTGACATGAATGAATAGTGAATATGAGTGTGTAAATCATGAAACAGAATAACTTGATGATTTTCCAATAGAAGTTCTGAAGTAAGTGTGAAAACAATTGCAGAAATGTTCTCTAGAATACAGGCTGCAGTTATACACTTGTTTCATCAACAAGAGATGTTGTGTCAAGCAACATATTTGGGAGAGTGATGAGTGAAATTCCAAATAAAACAAACAAAACCTGAATGGTGTTAGGATTAAAAATTATGTATTATTTTTCTGTGAGAAAGTTTATTAACAATCTGAATAAAGAAACAAACTGCATATGATATTTCTAGACCTTACAAAGAAGTTGAACTGTGTCCAGTAGTTTAATATGTTGTAAAAGAGAGAAAATGTGCAGATAACAATTGCAACATACTAATGCTAAATAGAAACCAAGTGAACAGAACAGGTGTGAATTCCACATATTTCATAAATTCTTGAGGAATAAAGATGCAAAAGAATGATGAAGAATGAAATGTGAATGTATGGAATTTGATTAGAAAGATCAACTTTTAACAAGCTTATTTTGAAGATAAGCTTATTGCTTAAAGTACAACATGTTTATGGGAGAATTCAAGCAGTGGGACTCAGAAATAAAGAAAACAAAAAGTAGGCCTTTATGACAGACAGATGGAAAAGATTTTTAGTTGGAGGATCGTGTGTTATCTAAACATGAACATGTAGATATATAGATGAAAATGAAAGGATAACAAAAGTAAAAGATATGATTAGGTAAGAAATAAGAAAGATCAGATTAGATTCCACTCCATGGACAATATTTGGGAAGATCAAAGTCACACCTTAAGGACTGGTAATCGCTGCCCAGGTGTTGAGAAAACGACATGATGATAAAATTAGTTCTCAAAATTTCTGAGAATGGTAAATACCATATTTATCATAGCAGCTACAAACAAATAATCATGTCAGTAGAGGCACCCAAGGGGAGAACTCATGGGCTAGCTGCTCTACAGGCAAATGGCTTCTTATTCTGAATAATACAGTCAACTGCAGTTAAAGTAAACTTCTGTGAACATTTTTCACACTTTTACTATATCTGAGGTTCACTATATCCAATGATGTCAAAATTAAATAAAATTTCTCCATAACGATTGATAGATGTAAATTCATGTTCAGCACGATCTGAATATTTGGGTCTCTTTATTTGTCCTAAAAAATGAGTGTACTCACTTGTTTAAGCCGTACATTTTCATTAGTAATTTCTCCATACTTAATTCTGCAATGTCCTCTGGGTCTAAATGAAGTATGTGCGGTCGACATCAGCTGATGTCTGTGGCACTGTTGAAACCATCCCACTCTCCTAAGGCTCTTTTACTCGCCAAATAACATACGAGATCCTTCGGCAGCAGGATGGCGCAAGCGGCTAATGAAACTGATCGCTTTTCCGCGCGGCACGGCGGATAACTGCAGGCTGTGGCAATCGCTTACGTAGAACTCAATGCGTTTTGTCCCGCGGAATATCAATTAACACCAATATTGAAACTGAAGCAAGCAATCGCGTGTCGCCGCCGCCGCCGCCGCCGCCGCGCCGCCGCCGAGAGGAGATTTTCAAAGTGAAATTGATAAAAAAATATTTAAGATCGACAATGGTACTTTGGAGTACAATCTGGCTATATTGTTTATTGAACAAGAGTATGTGATGCTACAGACATGGTGCAATACAAAGACTTTGCTCGTAGAAAGTATACTTTATATTATTTAATTATAATTACCAAAATGTAGTTTTTAAATATTTCTCATGCCGTTAACATGTACATTTCCAGCAATTTGTATACATTATTGCCTTTGTGAAAATGCTTTAAATTACTTCCAATGAAGCTTTTTGGAAACTCTAAAGCTTTCTGTGAAAAGAACTTTCAATTTCATTTACAGTATCACTTAACATACATTTTCGTAGAATGAGTCCACATTTTTTTAACGAAAATTTCATAATGAACGATATATATATATATATATATATATATATATATATATATATATATATATATATATATATATATATATAATTCTTTGAAACGACGTTAGATGGCAATGGCAGAGGATAGAGGCAAGACCAAAACGATCCCAGACCAAGAGGTGGAAAAAACTAAGATGTACGAGAAGGACTGGCCTGCCATTCTGTAACGCTAAGTATTTCTCTGCGACGAACAGAGTTCGACCAGCGAATACGTTACGCGCCCTAAGAGGGAGCGCATATGAAGAAAGCGGGTGCTCTTTGATACTCCCCAATGAAACATAAATGCTAACATGTTGCTTAAACCTTACCGTTTTCCGGTAGAACCATTAGGAATGCAGTAATAAACAAATGTGAGAATAAATATAACGACGCGAACGTGAGGATCGCTTACTTCAAGCTTCTTGTTCACGTTAACGTGATTCAGAGATCACCATTCTATTATAAAGAAGAAGAATATGTAAGAAAAGTTCGGAATTTTTTGACCAAGCAAGTTCGCCATCGACGTTATCATCATCATCATGGGACCTTTAAAGATCAGATATTGTGGCCTTTGTATGAATAATGTAGACTTGCGTTTCTACGATTGTTTGCTTTCTCTATCGTTCGGTATGATGAATTTGAATAAACATTGAATGCCTTAATAGTTAAGTATCGTAATAGTCATTACGAATGGCAGCCTTACGTTTATGTGCTTTAAGATTCACACATGATGAAATGCCGTCATCTTGACAGAGTAATGCCTGGCACATCCATCTAACCGGATATCCATCCTTATTTACAAATCAATTTTCGGGTACAAAAATGCAAGTATTTTCTTCTTCTCTCCATCTGCTAATTAAACACAAATTTTAGACCAATATTTGAGGTCATATCGTTGAGAAGATTTCAATTCTTTTCTCTGCCTATAGTACAGTATGAGAAGGAAAAGTGATCAAAACAATGATCAAAACTGAGCGTGAAAGCCTGAGCGCTCAGTGTCATATCGAGGGGTCAGAGTTTCCACAGGAGGCAGGAGGTTTACTGTATTTGCGTTTAGCGCCTCTACGCATGCGAAATACGAGGAAAAGCCAAAGAAATACCGGGATATCGGGGTCAACCCTCGCGGTAGAGAAAGTCTGCTCGATGAGGTATTGTAATCAGCGTTCACTTCTGCACGAACACAAACGACAGTGATATCATCAGTTCATTTCCATATTTTAACTTTACGTTGTGATTACAGGTTCATTTTCATAATCGGAAACAAAACATTGAAAGGCAATAAAAACTATCGAGAGTACAAAACATCAATAATCAAACATCAGGCACGTAACATAAATCTAAGTATTTGGCATGTTTTAAAACATCAAGTCGCGTGCGTGAGTCCGCACTTAGCTAAAGTGAATAATACAACGTAGGTTGTAAATTATTTTCGGCGTAAAAGGAAATTGCGAAAAGCATGGAATGTTAAAAGTAATTTAATGAAAAATGAATATCAATACAAAAATGTATTTTAGCACTTCTTACTAAAGTGTTTTAAATATTATATTTATTATTGATTCTAAATATTTTCTCAGATTTATAATTAAAAACACACACAAAAGACGTGCATTAATAAGTTTCACTTTTTTACCCATTGTACCAGTTTTGTTTTTATCCATTTATTGAAACTAAATCAACAAACTAAGATCAGTACTCGCGCCGGACTGAGAGTCCACAATTGCTGATTACTCCGAAACCACTACACTAGTCAAAACCGAAACGAAAGAATGATTTAAAACAATTGTTTGTAGGAAGGTACTAAAAATGCGCGATTCCTACAGTGAAAAATATTGAAAAGTGAGAAAAGTACAGTCGACTTCAGATATAGTGAACCACAGGCTAGCATTTTGATTCACTATATCGGAGGTTTACTATGTCCGATGATATAAATTAGATGAATTCTCATAACGATTGATTTTATTAATTAATAAATGTATCTATATATTAATATAGAGATACATCAAAATACATTTACAACATGATCTGAAAATTTCAGTAACTTAATTTGTCCTTAAAAAATCAATTATTTTAAACTGTTTGCTTTGTACTTTTCATTAGTAATTTTTCGAGATCCTTCTCGAGAGTTCGTACTCTCACCATACCTGCATTAACCTCTGTGTTTAAGTATCGTAAGGCAGTCTTCAGCGCCTCTTGCACTGTTGGAACACCGTCCCACTCTCCAAATGCCCTTTTACTCGCCTAATAACATACGAGATGCTTTCGGTGGCGGGATGGCGCAAGCGACTAATGAAACTGATCGCTTTCCGCGCGGCACGGTGGATATTGCCAGGCTGTAGCAGTCGCGTGCTAGCAGCCTACGTTGCGTCCACGGTTTGTCCTCAGAATGTCAAATGTAGCAGATTGAAACTGGAAACGAAACGATCGCGCGACGCGGCCACCAACGCTGGACGTCCGCTTGTTTGTGGTGAACTGAGTGGCACAAGGGTCGTCAGTAGCCATTCGGGTCCGCTACCTTCACCTCAGGAGACTTCTTCGAATGACCTTTGGCCGACTGATATTTTTTCAAGCTGCCTAGTGTTGGAATTTGTGGCACTGAGACGATATATTATTTTCCAGGAGGAATTAATTTCCAGGACGTTGTATTTCCTACGTTCACTATAGCCGAGGTTCAGGTTCACTATAACCGAATCTTCTTATGCTTATTTATAATGTACGTGAAACGGGACCAGTGACTTAAGTTCACTATAACCGAGGGTTCACTACATACGAGTTCACTATAACCGGAGTCTACTGTAAATTGGTGAAGTCTCAAAGCGCGCGCGCGAGCACTGCAGGGTTAAATAAACATCGGTGACTTGAAATGATCAGCATTTCATAGGAACATTGGTATCGATGTCTTACCATTGTGGGTAATGTCCCGGTGGGAGAACGGGAAGTAGACCAACGGCGCAGGCAGGGCGACGCGGGCGGAAAGATCCCTGTCTGGTTTCGAAGGCAGGTGGCTGTCGCCGCGGGACGCGTCGGACCAACAAAGGAAGGCCCCGTTAACGCGTGAAACACTCATTATTCTAAATAAAAAGGGCACATTATGAAAACGACCACTTGATGCCGGCTATCTGGCTAGCAGAGATGTTCGAGCACTCTGGGCCGGTTGCGCCGGTCGAGCGCGACAATCGTTGCCCTCTCGCTCCAATCAATGCGTACGCTGCCTCTACCGAAAAGCCCTCCCGGGCAGAACTGCGCCCGCGACCGCCCGCGACCGCCCGCGACCGCCCGCGACCGCCCGCGACCGCCCGCGACCGCCCGCGACCGCCCGCGACCGCCCGCGACCGCCTGCGTACCCGCGTACCAGACCATCAGCCGCCGGACCATCAGCCCGCCGGATCATCAGCCTATAAAGCAGTGGATACTCGACGCTGTCCAGGAAGTCCCTGAGTTTAGTCATGACAGCGGCAGGATTTGACTAGCTTTCGGCTGGTCGAATTCGATCGCTATCCTGGAAAATTCTAGCGGACGGCTGCTGTGATCGGTAGTTTTCCGTGGTTTCTCCGATCAACACCAGGCGAATACCAGAGCAGTACCAACGGGCCACGGACCGCGCGCCATCTGTCCTTCCCATTCCTTGTCCCATCCTCTCCCCTTACACACACTTACACTAACATGCACTCTACCACATATCCCGGGAGACCGGTCCGGAGCTTAGAGCTTGTCCCGGCTGGTGGTGCTCCGCTGGTGGGAGAGTCCTGGTGAGGAAGCCCACTAGCCGACGGTAGGTCGCGCCGGATCATCATCCGCCGAGGAGATCGCGCTATCTCCGGAAAATGTGCACTACACTGGCGGACTAATGGCCAGAACAGTTGACGCGCGTAAACTGAACAAATCACTCGCAATCAATCATTAAGCGATAAGCGCTGTCTGCAGCCGCTTGCTTCCGGGCGCAATAATCATTCGCGCTCGCTCCCTTCAATGCGTTTGCTGCCATACGAAACTCCTGCTGGGGCTACTTCCATGTTTGAATGAACGCGTCACTGCGGATGATTGCTGATATTGATTTTAGGCACGATCGCTGCTGAGACATTAGTCTCGTAAGTGTAATGCATCGGGAGATGGCGGAGTACTTCCCTCGCTGAATGGAAATACCCGGCGTCGACCTACCGCGAGGCTAGCGGGGTTTTCCCTACCAGGTATCTTTCACCAGCGGTGACAAGCTCTAAGTTTCCGACCGGTCTCCCGACATGTGTGATAGTGTAGTGCATGTGAGTGTAAGTGTGTGTATGTAAGGGTGAGGACAAGACAAGAGTGGAAGGAAGATAATGTTTTAGACGGCGCTTGGATTTGGTTCCGAGACCTTCTATAGAGGCGGTGTTTATCGAGGTCGGCGACGGCGGTAGGGCTGCTTTACGCTGCACCTAACGACGCAGGAGAGGAGATAAAACATTCTGTTATCAAAGATAATCCAGAGCTTAACTTAGTCCAGTGAAGGCAGTGTTGTGACTGGCAACGACCATAAGTATGATTATCGTCTGATTAAAGACTCAAGGACTTACAGTTCACAAAAATAAAAAAAAAGTGTGTCTGAAAGTTGCAATTATTAAAGCACAAAGTGACGTATCATTTGAATAAACATTAAGGTACATTTGAATGAATAATAAAATAATACGAAAGAACATAATTTATGTCACTTGTTTATGTGTTTATGTAAGTGACACCTTTATTCGCAATCAGTTTGGGTTATTACATGACACAATTACACTTTATAAAACCCTCTCAATTATCTTATGGTCTGAAGTAGTGAGATAGACTAACTCTTACCAAGACTTGCTAGATCCTACAAAGTTAAGAGCTCCTGTGATCGAGGTAAGCAAAGCTTCAAAAGCAGGAAGTCGTTGAAATTTGACTGTTGCGAAATTCTTTCCGCAGCCTGGACCCTCTTCCCATTTCGGCTACATCGCATCTCAATGTGATAACACATCCACAGACTAGGAGTCATCACAGATTTCAGACTACAATATGTATACCTTAAAATCGTTTCAAAGTCTTAATTGCAATCATTTCAATAGTATTCTAAATTACGTCTACCAGTCTTCTTTCTTTTCATCTGGGTCCATTTGAAACTCCTTTAAATACGATGCGATTGTCCTCAGCAGGGCTTTGACCTGTTACTGGTCAAACAAATACGGAACCTTTTTTCCTCAATTAACTGCTTTGGTCTCCATTTCTCTCTGATTCTCTCTCTTCATTTTACCTTTTTCCTGTTTAAGATTATTCGTATTCAAACGTGTTTACTTACAAAATATTTTGTTGAACTAGTAAGCAGTGAAGTAATAGCGTTGATGCAATACTTTCCCAGTTTCATAAACAGGAAATCGAGTTCATTCAACAACTTATAGCGGACGTTACAGAATACAGGATGATTCTTCATTTCGTTGCCAGCGATTAAAGAATGGCGAAGTTGGCGCCGAGGAGGGCGATGGGCTGCGAGTTGCTGAGGTAGAGGTGTCTGTCCGGCGAACCGCCGCACAGTGGTGCATTTTGACGATTTCTGGCCAAAACCACTGAGAGCTATAGTGTTTTCTACGACGACCAAATTTATTTTGGATTATCTTTATAATGTAGAGCTGGTAACATAATACCGGAATAATGCACAACTAAATCTGTGAAATATAAATATGTATTTTCTATACTGAACTTGGTTAAATTGTATCAATTACAAATTGATTTTAGAAAACCGTAGGGATTGCCCACATATTAATTGATAACATCTAGCATAAGGAAGCATGGTATTTAATGCCATCTCATGCCACTCTGTCAGAAAATTCACTCCGAGACTTAAGGAAGTCACACATTTTCTAGAATTTTGTTTCTCCTACGGTGATATTTGGCTCAGGCAAATGAGATAAACATATTTATTCAAGAATTTTAACTTTCTAAACATCCCTCAAGTTGGAAATGAAGAGACAAAATCTCAACAGGCGATTAAACATCTCCTGGACTAGATTTTGATCTTGAACATGTTCGCGATCATATATTACACTTATATCTATATGTGAATAGATTCTATGCATATATTACCATGAATATTCCCATGTTTCTGAGGAATATTTAAATTTCTCAAAAAAGAAGCGTCATGCTGAATTACTGCTCGTTATATACCATAATCTTGTTTGAGCTCTACATTAGATCATTTTCTTTCGTTGCATTGAATAAGTTTCTTGACCATATTCAAACTGGAAGTTATGTGATATTTTAAAAAATAATATAATATTTAATTTTCTAACAATAACAATGTAATATGAATAAGTGACAAGTATATAACTAGATTCAAATAAACAAATGTACTTTTACGATCAATTATATTTTTGATTATTTTTAAAGTGGTATGATGAGTTTCTTTGTCCTCACGTACGTATTTGACCTTTATGCTTAGCGCACACCCTTCCTTAAGACGAGTTTGACGACATATTAGCAATATTACTTTATTTAATTTTAATGAAATAAAATGTACGTAATCCAGTCGGAGAAGATGTAATATGTACATACGTCATTATGTTATCATATTGGTAGATGTATGCTGTTACAAAAATTAAAAATATTAATTTTTTGTTTTATAATATTGATTAAATTTGTTTTCGTGAGGATCAAAATTTTCCGCTAAAACATTGTAAAGCAGTTTCCGTTCTCAGGACGGATCTCGACGATCATATTCGGCGGTCACGCGTGCTTGACGAAAAGTTAATTCTTTATATTTACTAATGGGACGGATTGAGGCATGATTTTATAACTGGTTGAAGAGGGATAGATTCAATGAAAGTAAATTAGAAACATCGCGAATTCCGCGAAATTGGTAACACAAACTTTCGTGAACATGAGTAATTAAATTATGTATTAATTTCATGCATTTTGTATTCATCCGTCAGTATTGTACATTAATGCATTATAAAACAAACATGAAAATACTCTACAAACTTTCCAGAAGAGAATCCATACAGCCAGTTTTCTCTGCACAACTGTCATGCGCCACCACTTACAAATAAGACGGTCTATGTTACTCTCGCATACTGAGTCTACCGAACGCCACGAAGGGTAAGTTCGGGTGACTACTAAGTGGGGAAGATTGACCCAAAGACACGAAGTGGGCAGGAAACGGATGCCCAAATGCGGTGTGTCGTAGTATTTGCAAAAACTCGAAAGTAAACGCGATTTCATTTTTTTGAGTTTTGGCGGATTTCAGAAAATGCACCACCGTGCGCCGCGGCATGGCGTTGCGATGAAATTACGTTTGGCGCGCTACACAATGAAGTCATTGGAGAGATTCCATTATTATTTTTATAACCTCTTCCTTTTGCCAAAGCAATGGTCCATAAATACGGTAAAAATAATCGCTTTCACGCGTGATAACTATTGAAACTATGAAGAGTTTCTTGCAAGAACCAAACTAGTCCAAATTCGAGATTTTGGCACCAAAAACTTCATAGCATAGAGGTGCACAATACTGATTTTATGATTTTTTCCCGCTTTATATCTTTCAATGTGTTTGGTACTTGATAAAAGGAAATATCCCAGCAGATAGAGCCAGTTGCAGGGAATAACTAGGTGAAATATGGAAGTTTGGTCTTGTTCAGTTCTTATAAAGAAACCCTTCACTCCCTCCCCCTTTCTCTAATAAAGAAAAGCAAATTATAGTCTCGAAAAACTCTTGATTAACTCTTTAGCACCAGAACGCCCTTTTAACCCTCGTACCATATCTGTTTGTTTACAACAAGCGTTATACCTGGGGTCTTTTTGGACTCCAAGCTTTACTGACAACTTGAAGGGGCGAAATTGAATGTGTACGGCAACATATTGGGTGTAAATAATTGATTTTATATAGGAATACCATTTCTAAGTTATATTTAATTACATAATAAATATAATTTATTCGTAATAAATAGTTCATAGAAGAATAACCTTCATCGTACGTAGCCTCCATTGCTGATTCGTAACGAAATATTTATAAGATTTCGTGAAAGTTATTTCGAGATAAATCAATTATGAGAAAAAATCGACAGTTATCAGACACATTTTTTTAAGTCCATGACAGTATGTTTTAATGAGGAATGGAAAATTACCTTATACCTTACAATTTATACCTTAGGTCAAACCGATGCCATGTAACGAAAATATTAATACCTCTCTAATAATATTTGAAAAAGTTATGGAAATGGTTTGGTAATAAGTGTATGAAGGCATGTCTAGAAGACAGAAGTTATTCTGAAAATATTCACGAAAATATTAACAAATTAATGATCGTGGGATCCAAAAGGCCTAGATGTATTGAGTTAGATCAATATTATAATATTTTATAACATTTACTCACACAAAGTCTGTGACGCTTACTCAAACTGAATGCCTAGATCTGCAATGAGTGATCCGTGACTTCGCCATGATCTGTGACTAAGGAAGAAAAGGGCTGTCGACTTAGAATTGAAGAGGAGGAAGAGGGAGGAAGAGGCGGGAGGAGGAGGGGAAGAAGGAAAGGAGCTCTCTGAATCTGAATCAGTGAAATTGTCGCTTTGATTCAATCCAGTGAGCACAAAGTCCTGATTTCTTCCAGTCCGAAACGATGTGGTTTCTTGACAATCAGTGAATATGTGAACCATTTTCATATCCGCCAACATTCACTGGTTGGCAGTGACTGATCGTCCAAGTGCTCTGTTCAACAGTCTGTTGTGAAGCAAAATCCCACGAGTGGAATAGAAGTTTACTGTGAGAAAACTGACCTGTGTCTGAAGATTGTTTTAATTGCGTTAGGTAAGTGATACCAGCTTTTCTGTGACTCGTCTTGGTGGTAATGAGACGTTTTATTTTATAGTGAACATTGTAAACTAAGATGCCAAGTTATGAACACGTGAGTAAATACCACGTATTTTTGTTATTAACTTAAAGAAACTTCTTGTACTTTCAAAAAGTTTTAGTGTAACTGATTGGTGATACAGTGTGAAATATCTGACGTGCAATGTATAATTTCGTTTATGAAAGTTGTAAAAGTCCAAAATGCTCTCGATTACCTACAGCAGAGCCAGCAAACTATTAACTCTTTCTTTGGTTTTCCAATTTGGTTTAATGACACCCAGGCCAGGAATGGAGTTTTGAAAGTGTAAGAGAAAGTGCAGGAACTAACTGGGGACTATAGCACTGTAGATATTTTGAAGGTATTTAATTTGCAAGACTGCTCTTAATGCTGATTTATTTTGATCAGTGTTCCTTGCTTTCCTTAGTCACTAAACACGTATATTTTACTCATTTACATGGCAGAATAGTTTGGCAAAAGTAGAGAGTGCAGATGGTACATCAGCCATTGCCAGGAGTTCCCCTATCCAGACCTCATAATTCACCAGTTAGTATGATTTTGTATGTAATCTGAAAATAAAGTAACCATTTTTTCCTACAACTTCACTTGACCTATCTATGTTTTCTGTTTAGGAGGGCTGTAATTTGCATCTGGAGGAATTGGAAAGGAGAAAAACCTTCAAGAAAATGTCAACAATATTTGATATGGGTGAAAAGGATAGAAAAATATTCTTGTTTGTTCAGGGTGATGGTTGGTTTTAACATCTGCCCTTTTTAATAATAAAATATTCCTTCACCCATGGCAGCATTTGACTTACTTTTTAAGTAATATTTTACAACTGAAATTTGTCATACTCAACATGCTTAATTTTTTTTCATTTTAGCAGTATATAATGATTATATCCTTTGAGTATTTAATTTGAAATAAAAACTCAGTTGGGTTTCTGTAATGACCCTCCTCCTGGGAAATGAACAATGCTTCTGCAATTGTTCAATTATCAAAACCTTCTACTATTGGAGTTAAGTTTTGTTATATCATAGAAATTTGATTCTTTTGTTCTGTGTCTAGTATTGACTTCATAGATTGACTTAAGATTGTCCCAATATCAGTATATTAAATTCTAATTCATCCTAATTTCTTCATATTCAGGCGACTTTCATGTTCTATGCTGAATCTGCTTTTTAATTCAATTTGTCTCCTGTGTAGGTCGAATATTTTTTGTTATTATGAGGTTTTATTGTATTCTTGAGTGCTATTTTCCTCTCTCTCTCTCTAAATCTGAGTCTGTGCATTTTATTTTTAATTCATGTGGTAGGTTATTTATGGTTTTACCCTCTAGAAAGTATTTTGTTGAGACTTATGTCACTGTATGTTCTGTCTCATATTTCTCCACAGCTTTTTTCACAATAGTTGTCCATAGGAATAGCACCTTTTTGTCAGTTTCATTCATAATACATCTTATTTTATTCACCAAAGTCTGGTTTAATCTTTCATTGAGACCATTGCCGCATCTATGGCAGTAAAAAATCTATTTTTTTATTTGGAATTGTTTTAATTCTTCTGAATTTATTCCTGGATATTGATCTGTTAGTACCATCTGGATATCATGGTTTTTGTTACTTCCTCAGTTAGTTTAAAATCATCAGCGTTTGATTTTTGATGTTAAAATGCAGCATATCTTGTGAAATGAATTAGACCAGTAGGTGTAGGTATTTTTGTTGACCGGGATCCTCAGCACTCGAGTAGTATCTATAGAAACTATCTTAAAAGTGCGTTGCTTGACCTAGTGTGACGTTAATCCCAATTTTGATTTTCTTCATATTCTTTAAGCCGATGTCTAAGTTCTAAATCTTCTCTATGTTTATGTTTATATTTTTGCGCTGTAAAGAATGGTGTTACTTTATTTATCATCGCTCTTCCCAGGTAACAATAAGTATTGTGTACATATTTTAGTAATATTTTACTAAATTCTTCTGATAATGAGAGTTTTCTCTTCTTTTCAATTTTATAATAAATTTCATTTTAGAATATTAGTTTTTTCTTATTGTTTGTAATTTCTGTGCATCTTCTTTGATCCTTTTTATGTCTTTCTAATTTCACTAGGTTTACAATTTTTAATATGTCATCTGAATTTTCATCAGGCTCTAGAACTGGATGCCTGTTTAAACAGTCTGCTACTTGGTTTTAATTTTCCAGCATTATATTTAACTTTAAATTGTATAGGGACAGATAGTGTCAAATCACCCAGTTCTTAATGTCATTCTTGCTTTTATATTTAGAATTTTTTAAAAGTTTATAATTGGAGTGTACCAAAATTCTTTTCCAAGTAGCCAATGTTGCCAATATATCACAACCTCTTTTATTGTCAAACACTCAAGGTAAATTGTTTTTGTTTTTTCCTTGTAGACTTCCTCAATTTTTTCGAAAAATATGCCAGCTGTATTATCCCCATTTTGTATCGTTGTTTAGAACAGCTCCGATTTCTTTTATCGTCGTTCTTTTCCAATTGTTTCATTCTGATTCTACACCTTATTTTCAAAATCATATTTGAGTACCAATCTGTCAAGGGAAAATTTTAAATTTCTCTTCCACAACAGCGTTCACACTCATTTATCCATTGGCATGCGTTTGAGTTTATCATTGAAATATATTGATAATAAAATCATTGGCAATTTTTCTCAAATCTTTTACTTCAGATATTTGTTTGCTTATCTTCTAAAACTTTCTTTAAAGTTTCTCAATTATTTCATCTGATACTGGGTAGATTTTTCAACTTTTTCCTCTGTAGTCTCTATGTAGTAGTTGTAAATTGCAAATTTTCCTCTTTATCAAAATATACTTTTGATACATTTTCTGATAAAGAAATCCAGACTTTTAGAAATTTGATGTCTTTTTTTTTTTTTTTAAGTATTTTACCCTACCAAATATTTGTATTTGTAATTAGCTCCTTGTAGTTTGTGTTTTTAGGTTCATCTGGTAAGCCATTTAAAATTTTTACCTCAAGTGAATTAATAGCTTAGAACTTGCGCTTCTTGATCATCATTCATCAATTGTATTCCTGTCTTTGAAATCAGTAGCCAGAGTGCCTCCATTGCATGATGTCAGGTATCAGTCATTTGTTCGGTACCATGGCAGATTCAAAATTTTAGGAAGCAATACACAGTCTTTGTTTCTTTACACATATGTGTATACATATATGTGTATATGTACACACATAGAAACAAAGGCATGCAGTGCTGTTAGCATTTCCAATTTTAAACAGCAATGCTGCTGATTTTAATTATGAAAATTATAATTAGCAGAGGGAAGCTAATTAAGTTGCCCTAAAACTTTTTTACATACTTGTAATAATACTAAATGTTTATTTTGTATTTTTACTTTAGAAATTTTGACAGATTTATTAATCACCTTTATTTATTTTTTATTGTAAAATTCACATAAAAAATCCATTTGAAATATGTTATATATTTAAATTATAAGAGTCCTTTCTTTCACTACTTTTCATTGGTTTTAAATGAAGACTTGTATTCTCCTATCTCACTTAAGGCAGTATCTCCCTTTAAGAGAATTACCTTAATTCAACATATCTCTCTTTACCAGTATTCCTTTCATTGAAAAGCCAATTGTTTGCAAAGCAAATGATGTAACAAAACTTCCCTACCCCCAAGGATAATGTGACTTGGGAACTAAACCATAACATTGGACAATTTTTTCTACGTGATAATGTTGAAGGCAATAAATGAACAGAATATATGGTTAACATATGGAAAATAGAATACAGATTCTGTGTACCTCAATTTTCAATTTTTTCTGAATTAGATATTGATTCAATATCTTTGCCATAATATGTATATTTCTATTGTGTTTTGTAGTTAATATGTGCAGTGCTGTTCAGAAGATCATTTTCCCATAAAATCTTTCCAATAAACTTGTACCTAATTAACTTTCACTCTTTACACACTATATATACGCTACCCCTGTACTATGCTACAAACCGAAATCCCTACCATGAGATATCTTAAAGGAAAAATACTTTAAATACAGATATAAATTATTATTATATTTATTGTATTTTATTAAATTTTTATGTTTTTGAAACATTTGTTTAAAAAGCGATACATTCTCAGTAGTAGGATTTTTGGGACTGTCTGATACAATATACTGGAGAAGCGATGGATATTCACTGATTCAAATAGAGTGAAGCCTTACTCACTGATTGCAACAGCTATTAATTCCACTGGTTCAATTAGTTGTCACAGATTTCACTGATTCAAATAGTGAAGTTTCACTGATTCAAATAGTGAAGTTTCACTGATTCAAATAGTGAAGGTTTCACTGATTCAAATAGTGAAGGTTTCACTGATTTAAAAAGAGTGGACCCGTTTTCACTGATTCATTCCAGTTCAATTCACTGATTGCCGGTGGCAGATTTGCTCTTCTACAATCAGTGAATGGTCACTAATCAATCAGTGGTTTTTCACCTGATTCAGGCTGAGAGAGAGGGGAGGAAAGAAGAAACAGGAAAAGAAGAGAAGAATATCAGTGAGTAGCGGCTCGTGATTAGATTACACGATTGTACAACTCCAGATAATCCTAAAATACCTATCATACATACGTATACTTTCCATTTAATTTCATTCTCTAACCGAAATATTGAAGCAATGTAGTCGTAAAAATTTATTTTTAATCAGAGCGCTTGTCGAGCGCTCTCACTCGTGCAGTTGCAAACCAGGCAGCACACTGACGTGAGACGTCACGCTTATGAACGTTTAATATTGCGAATGACTAGCCATCTGACACGCAACGCGTCACTGTGCGTCAACATTGCAAACACTCAGTCATTCCCAGCGCGTTTTAGTACCGCAACGGTACATAAAACAAGCCATAGGCTCACATCGCAGCGCGCTGGATAGTTAGTGAAAGTACGCAGGTTCAGTCAATTCTTCATGGTATAGATTTGGTTTAATTTGATTTGATTTTTTTTGTGCTTCCAGGCATGTCAACTGCTTTGGTCCTTAGTCCCGTTTGTGTAGTGCATGTTTTTTCTCGGGATATGCGCAGTGATCTTTCCCCGCTGGATGGCGAGATTCGGCGCCGACCTGCCTTCGGCTAAGTGGTTTTCCCCTAACCAGGACTCTCCCACCAGCCGGGGCACCGCCCCAGCCGAAACAAGCTCTAAGCACCCGACCGGCCTCCCGGAATATGTGGTAGTGTAGTGCATGTTAGTGTAAGTGTGTGTGTAAGGAGGAGAGGATAGGACAAGGAAGAGGAAGGACAGATCGCGCGCGGTCCGTGGCCCGTTTGTCAGGGTACTGCTCCAGCATTCGCCTGGTGTTGATCGGAGAAACCACGGAAAACTACTGATCAGAGCAGCCGGCCGCTAGAATTCTCCTCCAGACAGCGTCTGAATTCGACCTAATGAAAGCTGGTGTCGAAAATCCCCCCACAGTCCAGACTCGAACCTAGGACCTCCCGGTCATAGGCGCTGCAGCGACATCAGTTGATGCACTGAGCTATTGCTCCCGGTGGTATAGTGTGACCATCCGTTTGCCGAGGTCTCGGAAAACGGAGCACATCAATATTCAAGAATAAGATGAGCTGTTTGAACGCGCGCCAACGCGCATGAATACAATCCGAAAATGAAAACGCGAACTATATCCGTAAGGAGCATCTCGGTAGGTATGCGACACCGAGAATCGGGAGAAAAGCTTTCTTTTCTGGAAGTAGCTGGAGAGTGAGACCTACCGATCACGAGAGCAACCTCGTACTGCTACGGACTTCAGGACTGCATCTACGATAAAAACTCTTTAAGACATTCGAGGAGGTAATTATCATATTACAAGGCATTAAACAATTCATCAGGAAAGGATGAAAGTATAAGTGACGCATTTAAAATCTTTGTAAGAGAGAGGGAGTGTAGATAGCATGAAACTAACAGGAATATTCATTTCTTTCTTTGCAGTTTTTTTATTTTTATATTTATTCTTATACGATAGACTCCCAGTTGTCGTATTGTAGATTCTTTTAAATATGGAATTAAAAGCCTGGTTACATTCTATAAAGAATACGAAAGTATCAACCCAGAAAACGAGACAGGTACATCGTAGGTTGAACAACGGTACTGAAGGGGCGACCGTGCGGTTCTGCAGAGGCGACTTTGCTCCCCGACCGAGCTGGGACAAGGACATCGAGCGACTGGGGCGCCGTAGATTTCTCTGCATATTGAAAGACACAGGTCATTGCCAGCAGACAATTTGTAGATATTAGAAGGAATAATTTGTTTCGGAAGAAATATTAGTACAGGTTCTTTATACCGATATTCTGTAAATAGAATCAATCTTTTCTTTCCAAGAAAAACTTAGCTAATTGTAAAATTGCAGCTAGGAATTTACGACTGGAATGATTAGAGCAAAGTTTTAAGTATTCTTTGAAATTGATTTAAATGAGAGAAAGAGCAGTGTAGTTAATTATTGAGTGTAAGTTGTTTTCTTTTTTTTCAGCAAGACAAAATTCTTGTATGTAAAGTGTTTATGTTCATTTACTGTAACAGCAATTTAATTAGAATATACTTAAGTAAGTGGAGAAAGTGATTCGGCTTGAGTTTTTCTGTGTAAATGCATTCCAATCACAACGTATGACCCTGATCCCCGCTATTCTAATTGTATTTTTATTTTGCGCCACGCCGAAAACCCATTCACGAGCTAGCCGGCGGAGGGTGGGTCGCAACTGGCATAACGTGGGGCTCGATTATTGGATGCATTGCAAAACTCGATTTGAAAAAAACTGAGACAAAATTTGGTGGAACCAAAATTTCTAGTACAATTGAATCACAATTCACTAAGATTGCTGAACAGTTACAGAGAACAAAAAAAAAAAAGATGTTATTAGTAAAAGTGTGTTTCTAGGTGTTTTCAAAAGAATTATTATATGAAGTGTTATCTGACTCGAGATAGTGTTTGGTATTGGTGTGTGTAATAATTTGTAAAAAGTGTGTGTCTGGGAAGAGTTGATTGATTCTAGGCAGTTAAGCTACAGTCAAAATGGCAGATAAATATAACGCGGCTAGGAATTTAACTGCTGCGTTGAAGGATCGTCTGAGGATTCAGATAGCGATAGGGAAGTGGGAGGACAAGCTCCAAGTACCATGATCGCGAAAGAAACGGTAGAAGTAGAACAAGGAACGTCAGGAGAAACTAGCATGGCCTCGCCGACGGAATCACAACAAACGCCAACACAAGATCCGGATGAGGAACAACGAAACCTCGACAGAGCAAATTTAATGATGCAACGATTAATAGGACAATTCATGCAGCAATTAGATACGAGTTAAAGATGCAGAATGAGAAAGACAGAGGAAGCTTATAAAGAAATTAGGGACTAACTTGGAAACAAAATTAGGGAGAATAACTCGGCAATAAATGCTTTAGAAACTAAATTAGAGAGAACAAAGTGCCTTAGAAACAAAATTAGAAGAAAATAATGAGGAAGTTAGAAGAGAATATAAAAATGCAATTCACTGAATTAACCCAGAACGATGGAAGGTCGAATTTAAGAATGAATTCAGCAAAATTAGAGCAGGAACACGAGAAGTTGAAGAAAAAATTACGGAACTGGGTCATGAATTAGAAGAGAAGATTGATCAAGTTACGAAAGGATTTGAAAATAGGATCGAAATGCAATCAGATCTTATACCACCGTCCAAACAGGCAGACTGAGATAGAACAAGGTGTAGAGAAGTTTCAAAAAAATAGTTACTGAACAAGTTAAGGTTCAAGCTGGTAAATTAGATAGTGGAATAAAAGCTCTTTCGGAACAGATGGGGTTCTACAACGCAAATTACAGCATGTACGAATGACGTTGTAGAGATTGAAAAATCAAATTGAAAATTTACCATCGAAATTGGAGGAAGCGTTCCACACACGTATTTTTCATTGCCGTGTACTCTAAATTTAGTGCAGCAGGAGATGAAAATCCATGCGTATTATGAAGGCAGTGGATAATTTCTTTTCTTTAAATTATGTTCGGACAATAAGAAAACTCACATAGTCTATCAGATGATGCAGGGTAATGCACGAATATGGGCAGATAGTTTAGGAGAATTGCAAAAACTATGGCAGAATTTAAAGAAAAATTTTACTCAAGATACTGGAACAATGAAACTCAAAATTAATTTCAAAGTTAATGTAATGTATGGTACGTGGAAAATTTTTGATGTCCATGCAAAGAATATGCAGAGGAGAAGTTAGCTAGTTTCCAAATTATGTACTCCGACGATCCCGGATGACGAAATTGTCTGTTTTGTTAACACGTCATTTTCCGTCAGCTACACAAAATTTAGCTTAAGAATCTCTTGCCAATGTCCACGGAAAAGTTAATAACGCAGCTGGGATTGTATGATGCGACTTTCGTGTACAATGAGAGGTTACAGAAGGCAAGGGCAAATGTTAGTGGTCAGTAGAAAGCCAAGACAGCAGGCAGCAACAGCATTATGCAAATCAGAGAAAGAGGAACTTACAAATCGGAACAGCACGTAGAAGAACAGACCTATGCTAGTCAAGATAGGACACCGTCTGGGATAGGAATAGAAAAATTCTATTGATAGAGGTTTTCCAAAACAGAAATACTAAACCAGTACATCTGGACATGAGACGGAAAATTAGAAAGGTTTGTTTCGACATACATCCCGCCACAAACCTATTAGAAGAATCTAGGGAAGAAGAGGTGGCGATATTATCGATCAAATTAATCTCATTTGATGAACCGTGGAACGAAGCAAAAGCAGATCGGATCAGGCGACAGTGTCCGAAGCAAGGTTAAATGTCAGGGTGTTGATACGTCAGTACTAGTGGATACAGGTTGTGCGACCTCCGTCATAGCGGAAAGTTTGTTGAATGAATTGAAAAACCAGGAGTGAAGTACCTACGTTGCCGCTCGTAAATCTTTTCTGATAGGTGCAAATCGGAAAAAATCAAGCCAATAACAAGACAAGTTTATTTGGATGTAGAGATAGGCAAGAATAAGTATCAAGTTGTATGCCTAGTAGCGCCGGAACTTTTATATCCGCTCATACTGAGGATCAGTTTCATGAAACAATATGGGGTTGTTATCAACTTGAAAAAATACCATAACGTTAAAACCAGATAATCAACAGGATCTCGAATTTGATTCGTTCACATGGAATTATTGGGAGGCAGATTGTTTAAAGGAAGAAAAGTGAAGCTGAAAAATTCGTTCGCATGTGCAAGGAAATTCTAATCTTAATGAAAATCAGAAAGAAGTAATTAATTGAAGTATTACTTAGGAATCATAAAGTGTTTTTGCAAAACAAGAATCAGTAAAAGATTTTCAATTCGAAATAGAACTAACAGATAAAACGCCATTCACGGGTTACCAATATGTCATTCCAGAAAAACATAAGAGGTGGATAAGCTCATTGCTACAATGGTTAAAGATGATATTGTCATGAAGTCAAAACCTCTTATCTAAGTCCGATAGTGCTCGTAGAAAAGTATGGGAAGACAGGTTGTGTTTAGATGCAAGACGGTGAATCAAAGTTACCCACCGTACAGAGACAGACCGTTGCGTGTAAGTTTAACTAATCAATTATCCGGCATCAAGTGGTTGAGTTCAACCGACTTCATATCGTATTGGCAAATAGCGATAGCACCTGAATGTAGACAATATACAGGATTTATTCACCGGGAATTTCGTATGTTTTCAAAGAATACCATTTGGACTCAAGAACAGTGCATCTGCTCTTGTGCAATGTTTAGACAATATCATTGACAGGAATGTCTAGCGATACTTTTATCTATATTGATGACGTGCTCGTGTGTCGAAGACATTTGAAGAACACATAGACAAACTAGATATTTTGCGCAAACGTCTCATTGAAATAATTTACAGTTGAATTTGGAAAAAAGTAATTTTTGCATAAACAAGTTAAATTCTGAAATTTATGGTTGACGATCAACGAGTCAAGATGAACTTGGAGAAAATGCAAGAAATAGATAAGATTGCACCGCCTAAAAACACGAAATGACTCAAAGTTTATTAGGTTGCGTGAACTGTACTCAAGAGTTTATTCGAATTTCGCCATACACACTGCAATGTTCTTCAGTTGTTGCGAAAGCACACACTAGATGGAAGTGTAGAATAAATGTCAGAGAAAGGATAAAGAATAAAGATGAAGAAGGAGAAGAAGAAAGAAGAAGAAGGAAAGGAAGAAACAAGATAGCTCGACATTTCCAGAATCAAGACAGAAGAAAGGAAAGAGCATCAAGTTTGAACAAGATTTTTTCGGCATAAATCAAATTCCGCAAAATCTTTTTCCGAAAGAGGGGTTATGTGACCATCCGTTTGCCGAGGTCTCAGAAAACCGGGCACATCAATATTCAAGAAATAAGATCAGGCTGTTTGAACCTTTATAGCACATGAATACAATCGAAAATAGAAAACTACGAACTATATCCGTAAGGGAGCGTCTCGGTAGAGTATGCGACACCGAGAGTCGGGAGAAAGAAAGCTTTCTTTTCTGAAGTAACAGCTGGAGAGTGAGGACCTACCGATCACGAGAAGGCGGCACCTCGTACTGCTACGGACTTCAGGACTGCATCTACGATAAAAACTCTTCCAAGACATTCAATTAATTATCATATTACAAGGCATTAAAACAATAATCAGGAAAAGGATGAAAGTATAAGTGACGCATTTAAAATCTTTGTAAGAGAGAAGTGTGAATGGCATGAAACCCCAGGAGCCATTCATTTCTTTTCTTTGCAGTTTTTTTATTTTTATATTTATTCTTCTTATGCGATAGACTCAGTTGTCATGTGTAGATTCTTTTAAATATGGAATTAAAAGCTAGTTTACATTCTATAAAAGAATACGAAAAGTATCAACGGAAAACGAGACGGGAGGCCACATCGTGAGTTGAACAACGGTACTGGAAAGGGGCGACCGTGCGGTTCTGCCCAGAGGGCGCTTTGCTCCCGACCGAGCTGCAAAGGACAAGGACATCGAGCGACTGGAAGAGTCGACGCCGTAGATTTCTCTACGCCGTGAAAGACACAGTAAGGTCGTGCCAACGAACAATTTTGTAGATATTAGAAGGAATAATTTGTTTCGGAAGAAGTATTAGTACAGGTTCTTTATACCCGATATTCTGTAAAAAATAGAATCAATCTTTTCTTTCAAAGAAAAACTTAGCTAATTGTAAAGTTGCAACTAGAATTTACGACTGGAATGATTAGGCAAGATTTAAGTATTCTTTGAAATTGATTTAAATGAAGAAAGAAACAGTGTAGTTAATTATTGAGAGTGTAAGTTGTTTTCTTTTTCAGCAAGACAAAGTCTTGTATGTAAAGTGTTTTATGTTCATTTACTGTAACAGCAATTTAATTAGAATATGCTTAAGTAAGTGGAAAGTGATTCGACTTGATTTCTGTGTAAACCATTCAATCACAACGGCCACTTGACCCTGATCCCCGCTATTCTAATTGTATTTTTATTTGCACTTACCTTGAAAACCCATTCTGAGCTAGCCGGCGGAGAGGGGTGGGTCCTGTCTTAGGAGAGATCAGGGGAATTTATTTTCCTTATTACGAGTATTAGGTTTGTTGATTCATAGTTTGCATTTTATAGTTGCAGTTTCTTTTATTGCTAATGTTGGTTCCCTGAGAAGACAGTCCGCCTTTCTGTCTTATAGACTCCAGAGCGAGCAACTCTCCGTGCAATTATTTCCATAGTTGTGCAAACGAGATGAGCATGCAATCATCAGTGGGTATGTCCTTGCTCAGAAATAGAAGTGTGGTGCGCTAATTTGCAGTTCTTCCTGCCTTCGAGCCACAGTAGTGCATCCATCCATTATATAATGTAAATAAAAATTAATACTCGCCTGTAAAGTGACAATCCCACTTATATGGTTAAATAAAATTAAAAAAATAATCCTGATCATTTCTTGAGAACAAATTTCAGATATTGAGAAAATAATTATTGAATGTCGCTGCAAGAAGTAAAGTTATGAATATAATAAATTATCACACTAAGAGAGCATACATTCCTGAATATTTTCATATCTTTCATTATTGCAAGCAATACTAGGCTAAAACACGGAGAATCGTTACAACTATAAATACAATGAAAGCTGTTTCATGGGCTTGACCAATTGAAATTAACAGAACTATTTAGTTATTGTAATGTTTAGAAAAATATATTTCAGACATTATGGATATAATCTATAATAACAAAAAACAATTACAACATGTTAATTAACCACTCAAGCCTATTGGAGAACATTTACAACAGGAAACATCACACCACCATGCCATACCTTTACCTATTTGATATTGGTAAAGTGTTAGGAAGAGAAAATATTGTCCATTATTTACTGACTGGTAAATAACACACTTCCTGATCAACCTTTTGAACAGTAAGCCAATATTAAAATGTTTACTCATACAATTACTGTAAAAATATGGAAATAATAATAAAATATAACCTTTTAAGGGAAAAAACAAAAAAAGCAACGATCTGGATCTAAATAATCTTGCAGGTAGTAAACCACACGTGATGTGGGGAACATTTGCAAAAGGAAACATCACACCACCATGCCATATATTTGATATTGGTTAAGTGATAGGAGGAGGAAAATATTGTCCATTATTTACTGACTGAGGTAAACCAACACACTTCCTGATCAGTCTTTTGAATAAGTGAAAGCCAATATTACAAAAATGTTTAGTTCAGGTGAAAAAATATAAGATAATATAATATAACTGCAAAATTTTGGGCATTGTCACTCTACGCTCAACAGAAATGATAAACTTAGATCTTAAGGAAATATCACAGAACATCGGATATAAAATCAGAATGAACATAAAAATCAATCAAAATAATCATTATAATTATGGTCGATGATAATTATCATTAATTATAATCATCAATAAAATGAAACCACCACTCCTTAAACAAATATGTGTAGCAGCAAATATCAGCAGTAAAGCACACAATACACAAAAATAAAAAACTATCTTCTCACTCTCCATCAAAATACACAGTAACTGAAAAAAAAACTTACTGATACACAAATATTACTTGAGGAAAAGCTCAACCACATTTCAATATTGGACTTAGCAGAACCATGGCAAACCGAAGAACCATTAGATAGCACTCATACAGCATACACCTGTATATCAGGCTTCCCTTTAGCTAGCTACTCATGTGCATCAACAATGCAGATCATGCATCCTATGGATCAGGTATTTGTATAAAATATATATTAATGTAGTATCATATATACTGTTTGATCACGCTCTTCCCGTTGGAGAGGAGGACTTTGAAATATTCACCACTGATTTAACTACAATAAAAATATTTGTGATATGCACATACCGTAACCCCACTGGACATTTGAAAATCTTTTTTTAAAATTTTGAAGTTATTCTAAGAAAACTTACAAGTTTCAGACAGCATGGAACAAGTTATTCCTTGTAGGCGACTTCATAGTAGTGCCTCACACAATCAAAGTGATGAAAATCTATTCAAAGACCAACTAAAATCATACATTCTATAAACAATCGTAAATGCATCGACCAAATTATTCAAAAATGTTATAGATCAAATATGTAAATAACACAAGTTTTCTGTTATATTTACCACAGACTTCAATGACTACATTGCTCAGATTTTAACACTTGAATACAAAAAATTGTAAAACAAACAATTTATCAAGAAACCCGAAAGTATTTCCATAGAAACATAACAAATTTCACAATTTTTAAAATTGGGATGAAATATGTAAGGAAACGATGCAAATAATTTGATCAACTCATTAATAAATATATACTTTAGACATTTCAATGCTACTTTTCCATGAAACCTGCACAAAACAAATGTAGCTACGACTTCATTATAAACTACAAAGCATAATTCCATACTCAAAAAAGTAACCAAACTAGCGTAAATTACGACAAACAAGAAGTATGTTGCAAATGCACGTAACAAACAAAAGCTGTACGAGAGGTACATTATTAGAAAGAGGTACATTATTAAAAAAAAGTAGCACTAACTCATAATAAGAGGAAACAAACAAACCTTTACAAATCCTACAAGAAATAGCTGACACATTCAATGAACACTTTTTACAAATTGGTGAAAAATTCATTTTTCAACTCTGCCTAAGCGAGGCATGTCAAACCGCGCCCGCGCGAGCTACTTGCTCCGCTGTGAAGCCATCAGGCCCTCTACGGGTTCAGACCACTTCCTCTTGCTTCGGCCTCCTCAGCACAGACGACGGCCGCCGCGGGGACCGGCTCCAATAAATATTATTATTTTCATTTTCTTTTTTGAATGAAAAGTTCAGAAGAGAAAAGGAGTTACTTACCTAATCTCCACAACCCAACGAAATTGATTTTTTTCGTGTAGGTCAATATTGTTAATTCTTTAATTTTCAGTTAGTGTACTACATGTAATTGTATTATTGCGTCTACTTTATTTATTGCTTCTGAGGTTATTACTGAGGCAAAGTGGACGGTAGAGCTTCGTAAATATTTATTAAGCTCTCACCACATATTCGAAAGTACTCGTACCTGTTTCGTAAGAGTGGTTAACTCACTGTGACTCTTGAGCCAGATGCTGTCCGATGTCTGCATTTGGAATGTATTATTCTCAAAGACATCTTTAGGAATAATTTCTACTACAGAATGATCGCTCACGAACATCTAAGATACCAAGGTTTACTTACACTTAATCCAATTGTTAGGAAGAGTTGATCTCGGTGAGCGAAAAAGGACTGCTTAGAACCGAAACGCAACAAATTCTGTGTCTCCTCCGACCGAAATTCAGAATCTGCAACGCTTGTTTTTGCGGGTACGCGAAGAATCTTCTGAGTCTATCAGCAGCGCTTTGCACCTCGTAAACGTATTTTCTGCTTTCTCGCATGTAACATACGTAGTATAGAGAAAGTATTGTAATGTTGCAGAGAAAAGTGATGACTGTTTGGAGAAAAACTCGTATTGTCGGTCCAGATACCGAAAAAGTGGATAATTCTTGTTCCTTCCCTGTCAATCGGGCAAATGACGCGGCTCCTTGAATTAGAAACGAATACTTTAATTTTTGGGGGAATTATACACGAGACCTCAACGACATTATTAACATTTTTTCAAAAATGGCTCCGAATTTTTTTCTCCCGCGGATTGAGCGAAATACTCTTTTAAAACTGTCGTAAATCCGAATTTCGTTGAAGTCTCTGATTTTTAGAAAATTGCAAAAGTTTAAAATTTTACAATTTCATGTAGTACAATTAATACTACTTCTACTACGTAGAATATAGATATTTTTTTAAAAATTAAATCTTTCTCAAAATTAATCCTGTAAGTTCGATTTTCATTCAAACTTCTGAATTTCCTAAATGAATCAATTTCCTTTTGATGGGTCAGGAGTGTTTTTGTATGGCAACACTGGCAACTCGGATAGCAGATAAGTACACGAGTAATAAACCAAGCACCTGATTTCGAATCCTAGCACGGGAAAAACATTTTTGCGGATTTGAAACATTTTGTGGGGTCAAATAATAATATAATATTGTGTAACCGTTAGAAATAATGCGAGAACGTACTTGCGATTGTAGCACGTTGTTACTCCTGGAGAAGTAAAACCGGCTTGGGAAATAAAGCCGGCTCCCCATGATGTAGATCTATTGCGTGTAAAAGATCCTCAAGCTCTGAGGTAAATGAGCCTCTGAAGTAAAAACCCTTCTGAGGTAACTTTAAAACGACTGATTCGTAACCCGAATGATACCTTGTTTATCCGCCAGATGGCGAAAGAGTAGCGAAATTTGATGCAGTCAGGCAGAAGAGTTGAGTTAATGACGTGAGTCTATCCACGTAAAATAAGGCAACATTGCATTGAATTGAACTTCCACACAGGGAGAGGAGACTCAGAGCATCAACTGATGTCACTGCAGTGCCTCTGACCGGGAGGTCCAGAGGTTCGAATCCCGACGAAGTCCGGAGCTGTACCTTAACAAACGGGCCACGGATCGCCCGCGATCTTTCCTTCTCATTCCTTGTCCTATTCTCACCCCTATACACATTTAAACTTACATGCACTTTACTACCTCACACGTCGGGAGACCGGTCGGGAGCTTGTCTCGGCTGGGGTGGTCCCCCACAGGTAGTAAATACCTGGTTGGAGAAAACCCCTGTAGCCGACGGTAGATAGGCGGCCGGCGCCGGAACTCTCCATCCAGCGGGGGAAGATCACCGCCACCTCCTGAGCAAGAACCGCAGACGCCGTGCGGGACATTTCCGTGCCTTTAGACGCAGCGCGTTGCAGCGTCCCTAGCGAATGTGGCGTCATGCAGTTGCAATAATAACACAGACGAGTGTGGGTTTAGTAATTTAGAGGTTTATTATCAGCTTATTACAAAATAACGTAATTACTAATATCCCTACACAGAGTAATTTCCCGTTACGGCTACCACACCACTACGCACTAATCTCAAGCATTAGATGGCGTGAAGCGTCGCAACCCACCTACGACTCAACCTCGAGTCAGCCTCTGTACGGCAACACATTGCCGGCTCTTGCACAGCTCGCGGCCCGCGCCCACCCAGATCGTCCGATCCGTACCGTACCCCAACCAAGAGAGCGTTCCGCCGCTCGCCAGGGCTGACGCTCGCCCTTCCCCCCACCACGCTGCCTCCTAGGGTTTCCCGCCGACGTCACATCCGCTCCTAAACAAAGGCTGACGCGTGGTGCCTTAGCGTCGCCTATGCCACGCGGCCGTTCGTTACAATTGCGTTTGTGCATGACGCTACACGAAGAGAAGCCGCACACCACGACGGTGAGCACCGTGGCGCCGCGTCGCGAGGGACACAGCATCTTTCCCCATTGTGCGCGCGTTGACCTCGCGACCATCAATAACGCCAGCCCGCTCCGGCGACAGCTGTCACACACGTTTCCGCTTCGGAGGCGCCTTTCCATTAGGTTTCGCTGTCCGCTCCCAGCGACGCGTCTGCTGCTAGCAGAACCTTGTAGCGCTACGTAACATGCCAGACGGCGCGGCGCCCGCTCCAAGAATTATGAAATCTGCCAACAGGGAGAGTATCGTCAGGGACGGTTCATCTCTAACGCCCAACTTCATAAAGAATTGAATATATCATCGACCATCAAACATATTGACCATCTTTCCAATAATTTTTACTCCAACCTAAATACAATTAACCGAGCAGTCCACTACAACCTGGTCACTATAAATGACTTCCCTACTAGAATTAAGAATAGATTTCCTTCCGAAGCGTTCTTGAACATTTTCTCTACTAATTGTTCATAGTAGGGGCTCTTGTAGTTTCCTACACCTATAGTAAGGTAGTTTAGTTTTAAGTTTTTAGTGTTAAGTTTAGTATAAGTTACAATGTCAGCCAGCAAATGCACACGAGATAGTAATTTAGTACTGATCTGTGTAATTTCCAGTCACTCAATAAATAAATTTAAAAAAAAGGGACGGATTAATTCCTCAAACAGTCGTAACCATAACCAACCAATGAGGTTCTTTAATTATATTAAAATATTGAACGCAGATCTAAGCGATCAAAATGGATATTCAAATTAAAATTAATAACACAAAGTCATCACAAAACTCCGGCGAAAACAATCAGAGTCCCTGCGAATTGAGGTAAAAAATTGATTTGATCTCACATGAAGCGCATTGCTCCTAACAATGTTTACTTTCTCGCATACTACATGAGTAGTGGAAATTACGTAATGCTACAGAAAATTTCAGCGAATTTTCGACAAAAATTCGTGTTGCAGGTTCGTGATATCGAAAAAGTAGATCATTTTTGTTCATATGTGTATAGTAAATTAACCGTTTCTTTGGCGTTCTTTGATTCATACCAGAAGAAAATCTAAGGGAAAACTTTGGAGTGGTCTTTGTTAAAAAAATTGCATATATTTCAAGTACGTAAACACTACTGATATTTTCGAAAAGATTTACATGGTATTATTGCAAGATTTGTTTTTAAATATTTTTAAGGAAAAATCATTATCTTCAATATTGTAGTAGTAGGAAGCCTCCAAAAAAATTGTGAACAGTAACAATAATACCTGCGACATTTTTTAAAACCTTTTAGGCTATCTGCGGACAATTTTCAATCCCAAAATAGAAAAAAGTAAAAATGTGGCTTCAAAGTCACTTTTAAGAGTTTTGAAAAAGTTTTGAATTTTGAAAAAGTTGATGAATCTTCATGTTAAGTATCCCCCAAAATCAAAATGCCCGTTTCATAGTCGCAGGGCCTAGATTTCGTTTAGATCACGGGGAATATCAATTTTGAAGAAATCGTTCGAACGGTTTAGATGCTAGGGACAGACAGAGAGACAAACGGAAAGACAGACGTTTAGCCACCATTCGATGTTTCGGTATCAAGGAGCCACAAAACATGGATTCTGACTGCACAACGTGTTAGAAGAAGTAGGATCAATATTTATCCACTTTTTCGCTACCAGGGTCAGAGAGTAAATGTTTTTCTGTCAAAAAATTGCCGTTTCACGGTCCACGATTACAATTCCTTCTATTCTCACAAAGTATGGCGAGAAACAAAAATTGGTACTAATCACAATATCTGAGAAATTGGCCATGTTGCTGTTATATTTTAAGGAAATGTTAGGACTTTTATTTGCGGATTTCAATATTATCACGTGTGGAGATTAGATACCTCAGAAACGCAACATCCACATGGAAAGCGAAGTGCTTGAGTGCAACAGATAAAGGTCCGACAAAACTGGGCACCGGGAGATATTTTACTCTCCATTTCTGAGGAGTTTAGACTAAAAAATTCCAAACCGATTTCTCTAGATTATTTGGTGAAAATAGAGCTGTTCAGTCCCCAAATACGGACACAGTATTCGAGAAATATGTATGCTATATTTCTATCATTACTTAAATGAACGCCACCTACCATCCGTGTCCTCACCCATGTGATCTCCACCAAACAGTATAAACTTGTCGTTAATCTGTAAATTAGTTTAGGCAATGAAATAGACAAACACATTAAACGTGCGAAATTGCCTTAATTTCAGATGCTTAAAAGAATCCATTTATTGTCTGAGTAAAATAAGCATACAGTTGATAATGATATGTACGCGTCGCCAGAGGCATCTCGAGACTCAAAATGAGGTTATGCGGCACTTTCGATTCGATACGTTACTTATTTATTTATACATTAACGGAAAACTATTTTCATGCGACGCTCTTCTTTGTTGAAACAGTAGGTCTCCTTGGGGTAGACAAGGGAGGCAGTGCTTTCTCTGATGAATACGATTTACTTTAATACATTTCAAACATAACACAATTTAAATGACTTTCAGTTTTCGTAAGTATTTTTCATCTGGAAATATAAAATATACATTTGATTATCATGGTACGTTGCTTCCATGCGACTTACACAAATTGCCTCTAATATCACATTACTTCTCCTGGTAAGCACATTTCAGATTATCTTCTTTCAAGTATCAGAGGAACCAAGCTCAAATGTTATTGTTAATTTTTTATATACGAGCAAAAATTATATTTTAGTGCAATTTTCTGATTGTAAAAATTTGTATTTTTTATTAATAAAAAAACAGGCTGCGACTTACCGCCGACTATGAATAAACTTGGATCAGTTACACTATTGCTCTCTGAGTCCAATCAATTGGTGCACAAAAGGGCCCAATTCAGGAAAAATTTCGCAAGTTTTTTCTCAATAGTTCTCTATGTGAGGGTACTGATTTCGAATTTTATGTTTGCCACTTCAAAAAAGATCGATTTCACAAAGAAAAGTGCAAAAAAACTTAAAATGTTACAATGTTTTTAGTTTTTAGCTTATATATTCAAAACCATGCGTTTTGTCAAAGCAATTGTTGTTATTTACGAAATTAAAGCTGATAAAATTTCTTAAAGCTGAAAAAATGGACCCGATGGTTCGAAATTTCACTTGCAAGTGGCACATCCGTAGGTGATCATTTAAATTTATAGACGCATATCATGGACGTTGCTGGTTTCAATAATCAAGCAATTTTCTGCATGCGGAAAAGTATATAGTATTCAGTACAACTCAAACTGATCAATCTCAGAATTTTTTAAAAGATCTGCCACTTCAGCTAATTCAATATTTCAAGGACGAAAGGTCAAATATTCCCAATCTTCCTCAGAAGACGCGAGTCGCAATGACAAGGTATGGTATAAAGCCAGCTGAAGGGAACTCGCTAACAGTCTACTTCAGAGGGAAAGATGTTCCTTGTGTCCATACACCTGACACAGAGAAAGTCAAATGGTGAGAAAAGTGCAGAAATTCTTCTTGTAAAGAACACAGTTTCATAGTTTGTGCTGTGTCTGGCGAGCGTTTGAATTCGCCCGCGTACTGTACGATGCGTTGGCAGGACTCGAAATGCAATGCGCACTCCGGCAGCGTCGAGCCGTCGAAGTGAGTCTCGATTGGCAGCGGCGCCAGATATAAAACGGGCTAGCCGGCGACTCAGCTGACGAACTAGTCTGGGAGTGAAATGTGTGTCGTAGTGCGCTTCGTGAGTCAGTACTGTTCCGTCGCCTGGGCTTTCGTCCTACCGTTTTGTGCTCCGTCTGGATGTTGGTGACCAGGCAATCTTAAGGGTCTTTTACTTTGCGACCATATTTTCGCCACACTGCTCAAGATGACCTCATCCCAGTCGAGTACAGGCGAGCCTAAACATAAAGACAATACCCCTGTGATCGATGAGAGAGGATGGTCTGTGGATGACTTGTGCAGACGCGATTTAAATGATGTTTATAAGCGTATGTATTTGTGTTACATGTGTATGTACTCCTTACTGTAAATAATGTTCGTTGTTAAATTAAGTCAGGATGTAAGACAAAGTAGAGTTAGATTAGTTTGTAAGTATCTAGTTTGTAAGCTAGGCCATACGTTATCTATGTAAATAGAATTTAAGAATAAATATTATTAAATGTGCCGGTCGTGCGGGGATTTGGCCTCGGCGAACGAGACCACGGATGACGGAGAAATCGAGACAGGGCAGATGATAGAATGGCCGAAGAGGAAAAGTGACTTTCCGCTACAGGAAAGTTTAAATTGTTATAGTAAATGCAGGAACTGCTCACCGGGGCTCTGAGGCATTCGTGATATCTAAACTGGTTCATTCGGTTTAGGATGTCCTCTGGTATTGCAGAGATCTGATCCTGTACATTGTGCCTTAATTCCTTTAAAGATCACTTTAAAAGCATTACAGCTAAATTTTTTGAAAAAGCAGCTGAGTCGGAAAACACTCTCATTTCAGAGGTCGCTTCCTACGAACCCGACAAACGGGCGAAGTATAAGCGACCCAAGCAGTTCCTGGAGTAAGAGAAATCTGAAACAGCGAAATGAGACTTGAAATATAAGCCTTGAATCACTGCACACGCAATGCGCGCCGTTGGCTAAAATCTTTTTGATCTGTTTTTTCTTTCATGTTGCAGGATTGGCCATAGATGCCCGTAAGGGTAGGAATGGTCGCACCGCAGTGGCGTGAACGTACATTGCACTTCTTGCGTTCACAAAACTGCACAAGTTAGCTCTCGCCTTAATTCCTCTTCCGTGTGAGAATTCGTCGCATACATGCCATTTTCCAAGAATTCTCGAAGAGAGAAATCGCGCGGAGTCAGATCAGGGGAGTGCGTGAGCACAAACCACGTGTGATAATTGTCTCCATATACGGCATGAAAACCCTTAAGGAAACTGAAGCAGTGTATGCGGTTGCGGAGTCCTACTGAAAATGACCAAAATTAGTCTCTTCATGTGTGAACATTTGCAAGAAAGTCTCCAGAATACAATACACAAAACAAGATGGTGCACCAAACACACGGTTTGACACATTTTACCTATGTGTCATAAACAAACACTTTGTATTTCAGAGTGAACTTCGAGTGGGTCATCACATCCAGTCCATTCAACAACTGGAAAACTTGTCTTTTGCAGGGAGAGACCATGAAACTCTCAGGCCCTCAACATTCAGCGCACCCTTCCGGATTCGGTGGTATAACGGTCAGCGTACCGGACTGTTGTATCCGAGTTTGCAGGTTCAAACCCGATCGAAGCCGTGGATTTTTAAGTACGAAGAAATCCTTCGTACACCGTCCTTCGGAGGGGAAGTAAAGCCGGCTGTCCCATGTAGTAGATTTACTCTATGTAAAAGATCCTCAAGCCTAAAAGAAGCCTCTGAGCAAAATTGAGTTCCGCCTGTTTCATCGCCCAAAATAATACCTCCTTTCTTCGTTAGGTGGTGAAAGGAGCGTAGCGAAATTTGCGTGGTTAGACGGAAGAGCGGGCCTGATGACCCGAGTCTCGCCACGTAAAATAAGGCATTAACTAACTAACTAACCAACCAACCTTCGGCGGCGGGTGACGTCCCGTCGACCACGCAGCGCGGCTATCTTACTCGCTCTGCTCTGTCCAAATACTAAAATAATTTTTTTCTCTGAAGTTCGAAGACCGAAAGAAAAACAGGAAGTGATTTTACATTGGCAAAAAATTGGTGTGGGAAGCTGTTCGTTTACGTATTTTGAATCTGTGTACTGAAAAAAGCAAGAAATACTTGATATTGGTTTACCTGATACAAAATGTCTGTTGCCTAGTGTTATAGTGCAAATGTTGACCAATAGCAGAGCAGTTTACAAACCAAGCATTCAGAGGTAATTAATAAAAGGTCTTCATGCTAGTATATGTTGCATGCTATTGAGTTCACTCGAGGGCGGGCGACGGTAAACAGAGCAGAATGATAAATGTTGGACGGGAGTGAATAAGACATACAATTACACTGCTGAAAGTACGACATAAGGTAGAGACAATAACTAGATTCAAATTCTAATAGTCGTCACTTGTCGCAGAAAAATACAGTATAAAACTCGATTTAATGGTTATTAATACAATCGTATAAAGTTTACGACACTCACTCGTTCATTGCTCGTGTCGTAATATAGTACGTCGTAATCATGCATTTATATACATCGTTTCACACTGTACAACTGTTGCATTTTAATGGGAAAGCGAAAACTATTTTAATTAGATAACGATGTTGCAAGGCCGTTTGTCTCTCGATAGCAAACATTCCTTAGCGCATCTGCATAAGAACAGGAGTCATCGTTCTGATTAATGTGGATCGGTATTTCGAATATTTTCGCTGTTTATGGGTATGCTTTTTAATTATATGTTCTTTAAAAGGCAAATAGAGAGAGTTTATTCCGTGCTTCTTTTAGCATGACACCAAAAGAGAGATGTATGTGTTTGGATAACATAAATATGGCACTTGATTTGTAATTGTGTTAGATATAAGAAACCATTTTTTTAGTTCATATAGAAGCGCGTGAAGAAATAAAGATCTCTTGTTTTAATTTTCATGCTTTCAAATTTTATGGCAAAGAAAATTTGTTTAAAAGTTTTTTGAGATTTCCTTTCTTTCTTTCCTGATAACATAAAATTAATAACATAAATTTAATGCTCACTATTTGCTCTCTGATTCTGAATGTTTTAATACATAAAACATTGTAGTAAAAATAACTCATTTCTTCCTCGAACACCCATGTTTCCCATACGGGATGTAATATTCACGATCCACGCAAAACTAAATTTCTTGGTGTTCTGCGTCAATCTATCTGGTTCCTCCTCGTCACCGCTTGTGCAGAATAAAGTTTATGTGTTTGGATAACATAAATAATAGTAAAGTAGAGAGAGAAAGAGAGAAAGAGAGAAAGAGAGAAAGAGAGAAAGAGAGAAAGAGAGAAAGAGAGAAAGAGAGAAAGAGAAGAAAGAGAGAAAGAGAGAAAGAGAGAGAGAGAGAGAGAGAGAGAGAGAGAGAGAGAGAGAGAGAGAGAGAGAGAGAGAGAGAGAGAGAGAGAGTAAGGACGGTGTTTACTACAGAATCTACTTGTATCCGGCCAGGTGAATTAATCAAATCTAGGAATACATGCAATATACTCTATACTACGCTCTACATAATTCCAGGGTGAAGTAGTGTTAAGTTTCGTTGAAAAACTTGATAGATTTGTCTCCTTTGATACAGTTCTGCTGATACGAGTGTTGCGGAGTATTATCTACATATTATATTCATATGCTTAACCTTGTGTGTGAAACGTCAGCAATATACATGTTCAGAAGGAAGCAATTACTAATTGTTGTGCTGTAATATAACATTTTTTTAAAGGTTTAATACATCGAATTACAATCAATATTGTAGTTGTAGGAATACGCTGAAATAAATTTTGAACTAAAGCAATTTTCGAAAAAGCAGGAATTGGAACGAAAATGAGGCCTACGCTATTCTTTTAAGCGTCATTTACGGGATTAAGAACAAAGATAAATAAAAAATTGGAGAAATTTTCAAGAAATTTTTGAAAATGTAAATGAAGCTTCGTGGAAAGAATCCCCCAAAATAGAAACGTATGTTTCAATTGTTTGGTTGGTTGGTAGATTAGTGATTCCGGGCACGTCAACTGTAAAGATAATTAGTCTCATAAGTTTAGTGTATGTTTTATCACAGGAGGTGGCGGTAATCTTACGCCGCTGGATGATGGAATCCGGCGCCGACCTACCGGCGATTAACGGGGTTCCCCCAAACAGGTATCTCCCATCAGTTTGGTACCGCCTCAGTCGAGACGAACTCTAAGCTCTCGGCCGCTCTCCCGGCATGTATGGCAGCGTAGGGCATGCAAGCGTGTGTAATCAAGGTATAGGATAGGAAAAGGAATGATCGCGCACGGTCAGTGGCCCGTCCAACTGTCTACCTTTATTATTGCATGAAAGGGAAAATGTTGGACATTACTTTCTGACAACTCCTAGTACAACATGTTAGAGGAAGATATTTACTAGATATATGGAATAAGTCTGATCTACATTTTCGTTACCAGGGCCCGGAACAAAACTTTCCCACGCAGTATTAAGTTTCTGTGCTGCGGAAGCAGTATGCGAGAAAGCAAAAAGACTGGAGGAATTTTTTTTATTAAAAGAGGTATAAGACTGATTAATTCAAAATTAATGTTAATTTTAGAAAGAGGTAAAGCAGCAAGCTTGACTATTTTTTGTAAAACATTCGTTCCTCCACTTCTTTTGATCATAATCTTTTTTCGATATGTAGTTGTAAATTCAGACAATAAAATACATTACAAGAAATGTTTACGGTTTTTAAACTAGTTTAATGTAGTGTACATTGTAATAATTATATAAAACCTGCAGAGAGGGACAAACCTCCCAATTGATAGATAGATATATAGATAGATAGATATTTATTATTTCTGCGGGTAGGTATAAACAATCTGGTAGCAGAACAATTTACTACAATTTACATATTACAATTAGGAATATCTTCTTCTTCTTCTTCTTCTTCTTCTTCTTCTTCTTCTTCTTCCTTCAGGGATTAGGCATGAATGCCTGTTCCGTCTTCACTTGCACTTCAGCTCCATCTCTTCCTGGGCCTCCCGACATCTCTCCTACCCTTCGGTCGGTATTGCATCACTAAGCGTGGAATTCTTTCTTCACCCATTCTTCCAATGTGATGTCTCCATGATTCTCTGTACATTAGGAATTAGGAATATTAGGAATATTAACTTTAAATTACTGTAACTTTAAATTATTTAAAGATATAATAATAATAATAATAATATTAATAATAATAATAATAATAATATGATAACAATAATAGCGTTAACTACATTTTATGGCTGACTTGCACAGTTATTTTTAAACATTAAACGTAAGACTACACGACTTTTTAATTACACTTCACTTTCACTTCACTTCACTTTACTTCACTTCACTTCACAACATTTGCAATTCACTTCTCTTTCTACTTCTATACTGCACAACACGTCACCACACTTCAATACAATATGACTTTGAATATAATTATATAATTAATAAATCAACTCATTTAATAGTAATTAACAGAATAGTAATAATAGCAATAAAATAACAATAATAATCAAATAATAACTGTTATAATAAGGCTAACTTACGAAATTAATAAAGTTTACAAATATCATTAGTTAATTTATTTTTAAATCTTTGAACACTTAGAGGAAAGGGGTTGAGGAAGATTTAATCCACAGTGTGGGTATTTTGTACTACTATGTAATAAATACAGGAAATGATAATTTATTTAAATAATGTATTAGTAATATTCACTGCAAAGTTCATTCATTAAAGAATATAAATTTTAAAAAATTCCTTTTTTAAAAATACTTATCATGTTAATAGCGACAATGCATCATGTATTGTCAACTGTCATGCTCATTGTTCATTGATAATTTTTTATTTATTATTCAATGAAATTAATAATTAATAAATATTAATTATTTAATTATTCAATGAAAAAATGTTGATGAAGAAATATTAAAAAATATTAATTCTACATATTTAAAAAAAGAAATGAAATAAAAAGTCAACGAGTCGAATAATTATCCAAATGTAATCACTGAAAATTCAAAATAGACAGCACCACTATTGTCTCTTGGATATCAAATTTTACTATCGATGCTCCACCTAGGGAGTACATGACCTTAACGTTGGTGGTGGAGTTTGAGTACCCCCGTGATCCTGAGAGCTATACCGGCGGTAGCGTAGCTACTGGCAGGGCCTCCCTTGCCGGGCAGGTCGAAGGAGAGGGGTGAGACGAAGAAGTACTCCAGAAGAGGACACCAGTGTCAGAAGAGGACCCAATGAAGAGGGCCTGAACAGTAGTTCTGTCAGAAAAGATCTTTGACATGGCAAGGTTGCCTCGAAAGGGTGGGCGGAACTCTTAGCCCAGTGAAGGCAATCCGCCTAGGAATGGTGGTCCAAAATACCACCCAGCTGGTTCGGAAGCTGTGAGGTGGCAGCCCCATCACTGAACTTAACCTGCGCAGCGCTCGTACCGCGGCCAGGGGATTCTTATTACTACTGGCTCTCTTCACAATGCACAACCGGATGGATTACGGAGACAACTTAAGCGAGTCAAGGATAAACGATTTGGTATTACGGAACGATTAAAACTAGCCACATGGAATGTCAGAGGACTGTGTAATAAGGAAGATGAACTAGATATCAAATTAAATCAAAAACGGATTGATATAGCTGTCATAACTGAAACGAAAAAGAAACTGAAAGGCACGAAAGATCTTAGCCATTACACAATGATATACAGTGGAGTAACCCAAAACAGACGGGCAAGCTGTGGGGTAGCAATTATGGTTAATAGGAGGTGGAAATATAGGATAGTGGAATATTCCTTTATAAATGAAAGAATCGTTACGTGCAAATTTAAAATAGATAGAGGATATTTTATACTGATAGGTGTCTATTCTCCTGAAGAAGGAAGGAAAGAGGACACAAAGACATTTTATGACGAACTTCAAAAACAGTTAAGTAAAATCAACAAGAACAATCATGTTCTCATCTGCGGTGATCTTAACGCAAGAGTTGGTAACATTCCAATCCCGGGAGTTGTAGGAGCATTTGGAGAACAACATTTGAATAGAAACGGAGAAGAACTTCGTCAATTTGCGACTTTTAACCAGCTGAAAATTACTAATACCTTTTTCAGAAAAAAGATATTCATAAATTCACCTGGAGTGCCAGAGGCCACAGATCACTTATAGATTATATAATTGCAAATGATAAAATCTGTAAACAAATAGAAAATGTCCAAGTACACCGAGGAAGTGACATATACTCAGATCACTACCTAGTGATTGCATCTATCACGATGATAGCAAAATGGAAGAAAATGAGGACAAGAAGAGAGACATGTCAAGAAATCTTCAAAGTGTACTTGTTAGAACACGAAAGTATCAAGCGATTTTATCAAAATCGATTACAACAGTATCTATTAAGTGTACCTACTGTTAACGATGTGGATGAAGAATGGCAAAATATAAAGAATTGTATAGAGAGGGCTGCAAGCGAAACAATAGGAAAGAAAAAGAAGAATAGAAAAAGAAAGGGACTGAGAATATGGAACGACTGTATAGCAAAGGCGGTAAACGATAAAGAAATAGCGTACAGAAATTTCCTACAAAACAAAACACCCGAAGCAAGGGAGGAATACATACAAAAAAGGAATAATGCTAAACATTTAATTAGATCTGCACATAACGATTCATGGGATAGATTTATAAGTAATATAGAAAACGATATACATGGAAGGCAAACGTTTGCTTATAAGGTATTTCGGCATCTAAATAAGTCAGAGAAAGATGTTGCAGATATACAAATCATTAATGAAGAACAATGGAAAGAACACTATAGAAAACTTTGGTGTACAGAAACCATCGATTCTCAAGAGGAAGAGCTCTGTTACAACAGTTCGGTGGACCTCCTCTCCTTGGAAGAATTTCAGTTAGCATTAAAAACAATGAAAAACAGGAAGGCATGTGGCCCTGATGGTATTAATATGGAACTTTTAAAATACGCAGGACCTATCTGTGATTTTAGGTTGCTTCATCTGTACAATGAATGCTGGAAAAGTTATAAAACACCTAATAGCTGATAAACGACGGAGGTTATATCTGTCTTTAAAAAAGGTCAAAGAAATGAGTGCGGGAACTATAGAGGTATTAGTCTCATGAATGTCGCTTATAAAATATTTGCAAAAATAATTAATGCTCGATTAAAAATCATTACAGAAGTTAAATTACAAGAAGAACAGTCGGGATTTCGGAAAGGACGCTCATGCAGTGACAACATTTTTAGTATCAAAGGATTTTAGAAAAACGACGAGAAGTCAATATGGAGACCCATTTAGCCTTTATTGACTTCGAGAAAGCCTTCGACAGTGTAGATCGAGTCAAATTGTGGAATGTAATGAGTGAAAGTGGATATCCTAAACACCTAATAAATACCATAAAAAGTTTATATACGGGCACAAAAATTACAATAAACACTGGTACGAAGAAAACTGAAGAAATTTTGACAAATGGAGGACTCAAACAAGGATGTAGTTTATCTCCAACGCTATTTAATATATATGTAGATGATCTTATTAAAAAATGGAAATGTATAGTGGGCCCTGGAATCCAGTTAAAGAACAAACATCTAAATGTTATTCTTTATGCAGATGACATAACAATACTGCAAGAAAGTAAAGACGAACTACAAAAAGCCGTATACAAACTACATCTACTGGGAGGGCTCGAATATAATCTCCGGATATCAAAAAATAAAACAAAGGTTATGGCCCATTATGGTAAACACCCCGCTCGCTCAAAAATAGTAATTGACGATACAGTAATCGAACAGATTTCTAATTTCAATTATCTTGGTTGCGAGATCAGTTATGACAGAGATAAAGACATAGAAAATAAGACCAATAAATTTCAATCACTATGTGGCATAATAAACCGAACACTTCAGAACAAAACAAGAAAAGACACCCAAATAAAATTTTATAAAACAATGGCTGCTCCAGTTCTTATGTATGGAAGTGAATCGTGGATAACAAAAGAGAGATAAAGTAAAATCCAAGCAGCGGAAATGAGATTTCTCAGGAAAGTTAAAGGCTGCAGAAAACAAGATCACATAAGAAACGAAGATATCCGTAAAGAACTGGATATATATAATATAAATGAAAAGATAGAGGAATACAGAGAATCATGGAGACATCACATTGGAAGAATGGGTGAAGAAAGAATTCCACGCTTAGTGATGCAATACCGACCGAAGGGTAGGAGAGATGTCGGGAGGCCCAGGAAGAGATGGAGCTGAAGTGCAAGTGAAGACGGAACAGGCATTCATGCCTAATCCCTGAAAGGAAGAAGAAGAAGAAGAAGACTATCGATGTCGATCTTACGGTCCCAGTGCACCCGAAAGGTTTTGGGTGTTCTTTAGGTTATTATATTGGCTAGGTCCCCAGAAATGTGACATTTATTCTAAGGAAACACTTATGAACTCTGCAAGCAAATCTGCAAAAAACAATTACTGCAACTTGGCAAAAAAATTACATAAGCCAAATTTAATTGTAAATGTGTTGCTAATAGAATACGTAATGTCACATCATAATCAATCAATTACGATTCATTATAACAAACTAATTTATAGTTATATTATAATGCTTTTATTATTACTAAATTATTTTACAGAACCCTGTTCTTAATATTTCTACGTTTCAATATTTCATAACATAGACAATTGTGCTACCTTTACCCTCACAGAGAGAAACAAATGAACACAATTTACTCGCACCATATACTAAATCTACCTCAGTGTGCTAACCTACTCCACGGTTTGCCATCGAACTCCACAAATGGGGTTGGTTGGCACAAATTAACTTGATTATCTCTAAAGACTGCAAAAGTTCAACAGTCGTTCAACAGGCATGGTTTGTTACACGGAAAAGTAAGCAAATCAATGGGCATCAGCTAATAAATAAGGATTGTTGAATGAAGTTATCTCTGTAGGGAAATTACAAGAAACATAATCTCAACATCTCAATGCACATTCCGAATATCAAAACGTACACAAATTCTCCATTACGAGCTAAGCCATCCAGCATGAACATTTTGATTTTAATTTTCGCCAGTATTGTAAGTCCATAATATAAACACTGGCATCAAGATCTCCCACTTAGTAACATACACTTCTTCTAAGAAGGCTTTATTTCTTTCAAGAATGCTAATTTACTTTCTTTCCAGCACATACTTCAGTGGGAAACTAGAAAGCATCGAACAGAGAAAGTCTGAGGCTGTTACGATATTAAAGGCTCATCACTTCTGAATATCTGTTATTACGAATAAAAGAAGTATTCACGACCCATGAAACGTAATGTCAGCTGCACTGAAGAAAGTTTTCACAAGAATCGTAACCGCCACGTTGCTCTACGTATTCTGCTCCCTCTAGGGCATTCAATGATTGCATTTACTGATTAATTACCTCTTAAAATATAAGTATTTTACTGTAAATATTAGTAAATAACAGCAAAAGGATGAAATATCAGCAATGCAAAATTCAATGGATGCTTCCTTAGCTGCAGTAGAAAAGAGAGCTATCTACCGGCGACAGAAAGAACTCGGTGCGGAAGTCTCCGCCGTTGACCCCTAGAGAAGTCTGGCGTCTACTTCCCCGAGCGCGTAACGAGCCCTTTATGGCAAAGCTTGAAGGGAAGCAGTGAAACCAGTTTCAAACGTCGTATAAAAGGGCCTAAACCAGTAGGGGGCATCCACGAGCGCTAACAGAGGCGTGAATTGGGGCCAACGACACAACAGGACCCTCGGCCCAGGATTTCTTTTAACGCTTTCGTCACTTCGAATATATGAAGAAGGATGAGGGCCATATATTACACTCCCAAATGGGCCTATTATACGCGTGTTGTGCGGCTCAACACCTCGCAAAACATATACAGTTAACCACTGATGATGTAATTGATGCTAAACACATAAGCGTGGGATAGAAAAACGTGTCCTCGCACATTGAAAAGTAGTTTTCAATGTTTTAATACTTTAAATTAAGAACGAATCATTGCCATTCATTGTTCTTCCGGATAGTAAGTCAATATCATTTTGAGTTATAACATAATTTTTTTTTAACCATAAAATGTACTTTCAAAGGCATTTTATTTTTCACTTCAAGCTTTAATTAAGAGTCCATTATTTATAATTATTTTTTCGGAGTGAGTCAGTTTTGATTAAAATTGTTTATTTCATAAGTACAATTAGGAACCTTATTCTTTGGCGTCTACTCTCTATTTTGACGTGAAAGTTATATAAATTTCAAAATCCCAGACTTGAATTGTTATAATAAAGTTAGTATTCGGTAAGATCTTCAAAAGACTAAAATCTACCGATGCCAATATACAATTCTAAGTTTTATAATATCTTGAAAAAGCATTCATGAGATCACAGAAGAGATTCAATGACATTGTTAATTCAATAATGAATTGAACAAATTATAAAAGCCCTGTACTTAAGACATCATTTCCTCCGTTAAAAAAGAACCTCAAGGAAACTAGATTTTCCTTGTAGAGGGTTTTTGTTTTTTTGTTTGTAGTTTTTGGAGAGAGTGCATCAATTAAGGTAAACCAACAAAAATCGAGTAATGCATACGTTTTATAAAATGTTCATTATAAATTTAGTTATTGAGTGTTTACACTGTATTTCAGAAACATGTGGTTTTTCAATTCTCTAAACATCTTGCGGATTATGTTTTTGAAAATGAGTCTATGTTTTATTGCTGTAAATCTCACTGAAGGGAAAATGAAGGTGCTCAATCAAGTGGAGAAAATATAAATACGAGAATCCGTAGTGTAAGTAACGAAGACCTGAAAAATTAAATATGAGAATATTGTACACAAACTTTCTTACAGGAGAAAAATGTAGAATAATTAATCTGATAGAATAATTACTAATGACACTTGTAATTAGAACAATGTAAACAATGTCAAAATATTATGAGGTTTTAATGTGTGAAGATTATTACAATATTTTTCGAACATTGCTAATACAGAAGGTGTAGCTACTCTCTCTTTATTTTGAGGAACAAAATGTAATTTGATCATTAGAACGAATTTCATGACTGTTATTACATCTCGAGGGTACAATCAAATGGTGCACCCGTGCCCACACAGACTGGAAGACAAGTGAAGCAATTAAAACAAATTTCTAAAAGAGGGATTCCTAAAATTCATATCTGGGTCAAGTTCCGGTGGCACTTTCATTGTCTATATCTGTGTATATTGCAAAATAATTACTTATATCTACATTTTGCATCAACATAATTTTGCCGACTCTATAAAGTTTTAAAGATTAGAACTATCAATCCATTTATTTGAGCGCAATGTCCATTTCATTTCATTTCATATTTTCGTGGATAATATTAATGTTGTTGCTATCATCGTTACAATTATTATGGCCAGTCTTCTCTACATTCCAAATGAATGTTTTAAGGACAAGACCCAAGCTACTCACATTCTTGCGGGCAGCTCGGATCGCAGAACAGAACACTCAGCCCTTCGTTAGTCAGCATGCGCGAAAGACTATGAACGAACATCCATGGACAGGTAAGACTCGAACTTGTGACCTTCGCAGAGATGAGAAGTGTTTATAAGCAGTCGAACCCTTGCGTAAAGACATTCCATTTAAAAAACAGAATGGTAATGAACACAAATAAAACTGCATAATAACAAGATATCTAAATGAAAAAGTCCACTTACCAGACGCTCAATGACATAATGGCCACTAATATTCGACCAGAAATTAAAATTTTGACATTTTTACTTCTAACCGACCGGACCAGTCAGGACGACCATTTTACACAGCCGTTTGGTAAATTCGAGCTGTTCAATACTTCATTCCCCGTTGTCGAGAAAGTGAAAAGCGTGCGGGTGAGTGGCGCATTGTAATGAGGCGAGGCGGAAGAGCAGAGTATCGTGTGGCTGAAGGCAGCGGAAGGCCGCGGAGCCGCCGCGAGCTGCGGGGCTTTGATGCCGAAGGAAGAGAACGAGAAGGAAGAAAAGACAGGAGGCAACGCTTTCCCCGAGCCGACAGGATGCCCACTACTCGGCTCCCGTGTGTGACTTGAGTGTTATTGAGTGTTATTGGCAGTCGTACCTACAGCATATGTTGCTTGGGGTAAATGTTTGCCCTTATTAAATAAAACAGTAGAATAAGGGCCTAGTCACAGGATAAGGGTTTGAAGTGGTGGCGAATAGAGCATTGGCTGTCCGGTAGTATTTTCTTAGGTTATGTAGACAACTTTAGGCCGTCATATTGGCACTTTATTTGTTTCGAATTCCACCAAAATGGGTTGAGTGTGACGGTCACAACATTGGCAACACTTCCTAGAACGCGTCGTATCCTAGACAAAAAAACTAACTCACTGGAGCCTTGAAGCCAGTGACTCAGTGGCTCAGCCGAAGTCAGCTTCACTGACTCCGTCGCTGAATGCCTTCCTCAGCAAGTCGGGGAAAAGATAGATGATTACGAATGAAGAACGATGTATTCTGAAGTTATTGGGTGTCTTCAATCCAGAAGGACACCTTTGTCAACAGTTTAAAAGACAATCAACTCGGTTGATAAATCGTACAAATAAAAGAATTAATGATTCGATTTCTTCAGCTTTGTACAGGAAACCATTATAAAATTGCGTTTTCTGGATTAGTAACTCGCCTGAGTAGGGAAGCTGTCGATATTCTCCTTTATGAAGCAACTAAGTGGTTTTGTTCGGCCATGTCGCTCCCTCTCGACCAACTGCCACTTTGTTTGCATGTCACTCTCTCTAGACCAACTGCAACACAAGAAGTATTGGACAACAAGAAAAACTAGGAACTTTCATTATTTCTCGTTTATTTTGTTGGCCCAACAATGTATGGGTATAAGCGACAATAAAGAAAAATAATTTTTCAATTTACAAGAATGAATTTTTGGTTTAACAATAAATTATCTTATTTCAAATTAACTATACGAAGCAATTTTATATACCGTTAATAGTTCTTATGTTTATTCATTGATTCTATCATGGATGCTTATTTTTAACGGCTTAAAATTGGTGTTTCCTTTGTCTTCGAATAGACGCGCGAATAGACTGAAAAGCCTTCTTGCGTGTTTGTACACGCTTTTATTTATGTTTGACAAGACATTTGTCGTCCCCTTTCCTCTGATCCACGGAACTGTTCTGACAGTCTTTTTATGTTCTGCATAGTTAGGCAGGCAGCAACATAGGCACCTGTACATTATGATCCTTGAAATTCCAAAAGGACAAGAAATGTTTTCCTATGCTTCATAAGAAAGTACTTTCAAACACTTTCGCACTTACAAACACTTCTGCCTGAGTTTTTGTTCTTAACGTCTCCTGTATATCGTATGCGAATGACATGATTTCTTTTTCTACATTTTTAGTTTTCATTTGTAAACATTTATCTTACATTAACTGTAACTACCACTGTTAGGTCTAATATTCATATCTAATATACATCTCTTCGTACACTTCAGTAGAAGAATCTTTTACTTGTAAACAAATAACCCTGACAACAACAAATCCATACGTTTCCATTGTATAATTCATTATTTCACTCCATTTTGATCTTTGATGGCCTAGTAGTAAAATGAAGTTCAGTGTGATCATTTAAAACACATCTGAAATTCCAGTTGAGAAAAAACAACTGTGATATCTTACATGGTAATGATATGCTGTTTGCTGACCTGACAAGACCGCAACGCCATCGCGACAGATGTTAGTCCGATTTTGCTGTTAAGCACCAGCAGTTTTGAAAATCAGAAGAAGCTCACAATTTTCGAACACCGTGTGCCAGAGGGGTGGAAAAAACAGAAGGAGGCAAGGGGGAACACAGGGGAAGGCAAGCGGGACGAACAAGGGCAAGCGGACGGGCAAGCGGACGGGCAAGCGGACGGGCAAGCGGACGGGCAAGCGGACGGGCAAGCGGACGGGCAAGCGGACGGGCAAGCGGACGGGCAAGCGGACGGGCAAGCGGACGGGCAAGCGGACGGGCAAGCGGACGGGCAAGCGGACGGGCAAGCGGACGGGCAAGCGGACGGGCAAGCGGACGGGCAAGCGGACGGGCAAGCGGACGGGCAAGCGGACGGGCAAGCGGACGGGCAAGCGGACGGGCAAGCGGACGGGCAAGCGGACGGGCAAGCGGACGGGCAAGAGGGCGGACAAGCGGGCGGGAAAGCGGACGGACAAGCGGGCGAACAAGCAAATGGGTGGGCCAGCGAATGGGCGCGTCAATGTGATGGACATCTAAGCGACACAGACGTCCTTTCTCTGGGTGTGTCGTCGTCTTCTCCTGTCGGTATTGGGCTCTTGCGAGAGCGGTGGCCATATGCGACGAAGAGAGGGAGAGGTGGAGCTGGTGAAAAAATGAGTGCGGATATGAGAAAATTGTGGCTCCGCGCCAGGTAGAACAATTAGAAGATTACAAATTCGAACTGCGCTCAGATTCAAATGCAAGAGCTTTCAATTTCTGATTGTTTTAAAAATTTATTTCTGCCTGTTCGACAAGAATGTTTTTCAGAGCTTTTAACCTTAAAAAATTGACATCACTGAAGATTTGCTTCGTAGGGAACCTGAAGTAGGGATTATAGGCAATATTTCATTAAATATATACATTTTATTTAACTAAAAGAAATTTTAATGAGATATTTTAATGAGTTTGGGTTTAACGAGGGAGGGAGGTAACAAATATTAAGTGATTTAGGAGGATTGGAATTTATCTTTCAGAAATCTTGAAAGAATTTGTTGAGGAAATTGGTATGTTTGATTTAAATTAAAATTTTCTGGCTGTGATAAATTATTAAAGAGTGAATAGTATCAATTTTTAGTTCACTATGTAATTCTGTGTTACGAATGTACGAAGAACTATGAAGAATTTTACGCGGTATCTAAATTTTATTCATGTGAGATTTGGCTGCATTGGACCAAATTGGACAAAATTTGATCTTTAACAAAGACATTTAGATGATTGAACTCAACTAGTGTAAACTCTTAAAAATTTGACAGTAACTAAGGAGAAAACTACAGAAGTGACAGTTTTGTAAACTGAAAGATGTTAAATATTTGTCGTCTTCCGACAACTATTGTTTTGTCCATAAAATGTAGTGAACAACTTGTTACAGGATAAATGAAAATGCGTTTGGTTTTATATATTTGCTTAAATTAAATCAAGTGAGTTTGCTGCATTTGACTGTACTTGAAGCAATGTCTCAGAATCATTGTTTTCAGTAAAGTACACATTGGGCAAATGAATCGATAAGCGGATCATACAGTGTACTTGTTCTGGTATTTTGTAGGCAAAAATTCTGTCCCAAAGTTTCACAGAGGCTCACATACTTGTGTTCAGAAATGTAGATACCTCATCATGAATAATATACCAATGCACGAATATCTATTTGCTCAGTCATGATTTTTGTAATCATCACTCTGACTTCACACTCACACACTTACTCGCGCAGTGCGGCCAGTGTTAGAAGACACGCTATGACGCAAACTTATGACGGCTTACACGATCGATTACAAGTTGCAGAAGAAAATAATGAACAAATAAAAACAGATAAGCGTTCATATATTATTTTTTAGATAATATTAAAATTCAGTATTTATATTATAACAATGGTTAATATTAGCAGGGGCTATCACATTTAGAACCCTTTACCCATTTACAACAAAAATCAGAAACTTTGGTTCAGAAGAGTGCTGAAGTTTCTTTCTAAATAAAAAACCATTACTGTTTTAAATATAAAAGTGCAATACATTATTATTTGTAGTAACAAAGTATTTGTAATATTTCACTTCTTAAATCCCCGCAGTTAACATTCCTTTCCGGACGATTCCGAAACAGAACAATTCAGTTCGCGTGCATTGAGAGGAGTGTGGTTCGACAAAGCGCGATTTTAGTGGCTGTGATTGATTGCTAATTCCGAGCGCGACAATTGCTAAGTTCATTAGACCCGTGAGAGTAATGAATGGTGTTATCGCCGGAGGTGTCGGTAATCTTCCCCCGCTGGATGGCGAGATCCGGCCCCGACCTACGTCAGCTGCGGGGATTTTCCCCAACCAGGTATCTCCCACCAGCGTCGTATCGTTCCTGACGGGACAAGCTCTACGCTCCCGATTGGTCTCCCGGTATGTATGGGGTGTAGTGCATGTTAGCATAAGCGTATATAAGGGATGAGGGTAGGACAAGGAAGAGGAAGGAAAGATTGCGCGCGGTCCTTGTCGGGTTTGATAGGGAACTACATCGGGATCTGTCTGGTGTTGATCAGAGAAACCACGGAAAAATAACCGATCAGAACAGCCGGCCGCTTGAATTCTCCCCCAGACGGCGGCTGTGTTCGACCTTACTGAAAAGCTTCTATCGAAAATCTTTCCACCATCGGGACGAATATCCTAGAGCCTCCCGGTCAGAGACACTGCAATGACATCCCTTGATGCTCTGAGCCACCTCTGCCGGTTTAGTGGGTTTGATTGATTGATTGAATTTTTCGTGTTTCCGGGCACGTCAACTGCTTTCGTCACTTGTCCCGTTAGTGTAGTGCATGTTTTTTCTCGGGAGATGGCGGTGATCTTCCCCCGCTCGATGGCGAGATCCGGCGCCGACCTACCGTCGGCTAGTGGGGTTTCCCCCTAATCAGGACTCTCCCACCAGCGGGGCACCGCCTCAACCGACAAGCTCTAAGCTCCCGACCGGTCTCCCGGAGTATGTGGTAGCGTAGTGCATGTTAGTGTAAGTGTGTGTGTAAGAGGAGAGGATAGGACAAGGAAGAGGAAGGAAAGATCGCGCGCGGTCGGTGGCCCGTTTGGTAAGGTACTGCTCCGGCATTCTCCTGGTGTTGATCGGAGAAACCACGGAAAACTACCGATCAGAGCAGCCGGCCGCTAGAATTCTCCTCCGGTTTAGTGGGTGTGGACAGTTTCCGAATGAGAGGAAAAGTGGACCGTGGCAGAGGAGATGTGAGCGACGAGGCGGAGAGAGCTCCGCCTGTCAAACGCGGAGGCGTCGTCGAGGAGAAACGCGGAGCGGCGGAGATCGAAGGGAGACGGTTGACGTCGCGCGCGGAAGAAAGCAGCGGCGCCGGGGCGCTCGGTGGCCTTCGGGGGAGAGCTACGCGACAAACGTTCGCAGCACCACTTCCTATGACGCCGGCTTAATTCCAATCTTGGACCAGAGCCGTGCCGACCTGGATGGCCGAGGTGGCTAACCTTGGCCAAGGGTTGGGCATGGTGTTTGTCCGTCTTTGTATGTATGTGTTGTCGCGGAGGGCCTCGCGTTCTGCGCCCCAGATCAGAGGAGCCCGCAAGTGTGTTGGTGTCTAGTGTATGGTCGAATATGCGTCCCATCGGGACGTAAAGGGTAACCGGCTGTCGGCTGGATAAAAATCCTAGAAAGAAGAAGGGCCAGCGCCGTCAGGTGATAAGGCACACAAATAACCTTCAGAACGGTTTGGCGCACCTAGCCTGCTCCGCGAGCGAACGACTCGTCCCCGGAGGAGGAGGAGGTGCGTCTTTTGTCTGCAAACTTCACGAGAAAGCTGCGAATGAGGTGCAACAAACGCGTTGGTATTTCATAAAGAGACATAATAAACCACATACACGTTGTAATAACAATTCATATTTAAATATAGGACACACCAATTTTATTAGTTGTTCTCGTTATCTTGAAAGGGTCTCATCGTGTTTTGAAATGATTCTATGTAACAGAAATCATGAAAAATGAAAGAAATTTATGTTTTTTGTGTGTCGCTGGCGGCTTCTGACTTCACAGTTGCTGTTTAACAAAATTATCCGTTGATGGTTTATAAAAATAGTTGTATCTATGAACAAGCTGCCGTCCGAGAGGCTCTGGGGATACTTGAATGTAGCCAAGTACTAACCCAAGATTGAGTGTGGTTAGGAGGTAGCCGAGTCCCTCAAGAAAGGCATAATGCATATTTATTTGAGATTTTGAAAGATTAAGTAATTGAAATGATTGAAGGCGTTGTCATTGTCAACAATATTATTTATTTCAATAAGAGCAGCTTTCGATGGCTTAGCCATCATCATCAGTTTTCTGATACAAGATAAATATAAAATTACAATTAACAGAGTTACATAATTTAAAAATTTAAAAAACATCTTAAGAAAAAAAGGAAAGAATTAAAAAAAAAAAAAGACTGAAAGAAAGAAGGGGGCGGAGAGTTAGATCTTTATAATATAAAATAATTGACAATAATTTTTTATATAAAATATAAAAATTAGAATTAACAGAGTTACATCATTTAAAAACATCTTAAGAAATGAAAGGAGAAAAATTAAAGAAAAGAAACAATGAAAGAAAGAAGGGGACAGAGAGTCAGATCTTTTTGCATTATAGCAGTTTTTTAATTGAAATTGCACATTTTTTGTTTGATCGTTAATCGCTACCAATGGTGGCTCGGACTTACGTTGTACGGTTGCACAACACGCAGATAATCGAAAAATATCTTATTTTATGTTAGGAATATACATTTTCCTTCTAATGACATTCAATATTCAAGATATTGCAGCAATATCGATGAACATGGAATCATTTTGAATCCAATGAGCAGCCAACGAGCGCTCTCTCCTGCGTCTGCTGCTCTTCCAGGAGTTTTGTCGCCGAACGCTGCGCAGCGTCCGAGGGGAATACCAATTTTAAGTCTTCGTCTGACTGCAGATCAAACTTAATTTTATGAATTCCCCATGTTATTGAAAGTACACAAGATCAAGTTCAGTCTGATAACTGACAAGTGCAGTCAGTTATTGATGGTACTGAATGTATTATTTACGATGTTTGGAGAATTTGTTTTCATTTCACGTTGAGTTCGTTGATTCAACATGACATTTGGCCTTGTGTTAAGTTTGCCGTTCTGGAAGGAAGTCCCTTTCATATGTGTGCATCTTCGCGTCCGTTCTTGTGAATACAAGTGTGTGTATGTGTGAGTGTAAGATCATTCAGTTCTAAAATACATAATATTCAATACATAAATGTAACTTCATTTTCTGTGTACGTCTTCTACTCGTAGAATTCAGTGGGAAATACAATTATTCAAATTATCGTTTCCATGTTGTCGCGACAGGAAGTATTATTCCGAAGGACAACATGGATAAGAGCCAAAATTTATTGCCTTTTTATCCTTGAAAATAGATTTTATTACATGGGAGCTCTTTTTTTCCCTCCAATTTTAAGTAGTAAATGACTCAGTGTAGGGATCACAGAATTTTGAAAATGTGCACACAATTCACTTTTCCCCATAGCACGTCATACGCAGTTTTTAACTGCTTTTTTGACATTAAATAAATAAATAAATAAATAAACAAATATACCAAAGTTGTGAAATTTTCGAAATAAAATAATTTTATTTGTGAAAAACATGTCCATACAACAGTGCTTTTGCATAAGGCAGGAGTGCGATAGCCGTATTTCTGAAAACAAATATTTTTTATGTTTTATGTGATTTCTATCATTGTCACAATGCACGACAAATACAAAACTTGAGTGCCCACTCAAAACCTAAGCCAGAACCATGTGCGCGGGAAGTCGATACCTGACACGGACTCTACGCACAAAATTATGTAAGAAATATCTGAGTATAGACTTTTATTAAACTTGTTTTAATTAATTTACATGAATTGCTTACTTTTATTAGAAATTAGTGTTCTGAGTTTTGGTAATTACTTTTCCTCCATACTATGGAGCTGTAATCACCAGTTTGTTGGGGCAGCAGCCGCCACAAATTAAATGTTTGTATAACTAATAAATATCTCTTGGTAAAATACCAACGAGTTTGACCGGGAGAGGCGGCTCAGAGCATCAACTGATGCCACTGAAGTCTCTCTGGTGAATTCTGTCGGCCGGCTGCGCTGTTCGGGGTCTCCGATCATCAATACCAGGTGAAAACCGGAGCAGTACTCTAATAAACGGGCCATGAACAGCGCGCGATATTTCCTTCCTCTTCCTCGTCCTATCCTCGCCTCATACATACACAAACTTACATTTACATGCACCACACTACCCCACATGCCGAGAGACCGGTCGCGAGATTAGAACTTGTCCTCGCTGAAGGAAGGTACCTGATTGGGGAAAACCCCACAAGCCAACAGAAGGTCGGCATCGAATCTCACCATCCAGAAGGGGGAAGGGGCGATCATCGCCTCCTCTCGAGGAATAAATACATGTAGTACGCTTACGGGACTAATGACCTCAGCATTCACTCAGCATGAAATGACTCAGCATGACATGACCTCAGCACGATCATCGTCTCCTCTCGAGGAATAATCACATGTAGTACGCTTACGGGGCTAATGACCTCAGCAGTTGACGCGCTCGGAATTACTTCTCAGCCAATGAAACCAGCGTATATGCTACGCCTGATGCTCAGCCTTTCCACGACGTCTGTTCACCTCTGCCGCCTTTGTTCATCCCTGCTCTCAGATGCTCTCACCGGCCAGCAGAACACTTTGCGTGCGCGGGAAGGTCAGAAGGTCATTCGCACGTTCCCTCGTCAGTCGGCCCTGATCCCCCCTCAAGATCTTTGAGATGGTTGACTAATATCTTGGAGCTACACACCCCTCATTACCCAAATCCCAGCAAACAGTTTGTCATCGTCATTCCTTTAACACTGTGGTGGTTGAGTAGCAGCTATGAATTAACCACTACGGTTGCGCAGATTATTCTCTCCGATGTCATTTGCAGATCATGCAAGCAAATTGTGATGTGATTATGTCGCACGAGCCAAATTACATAAATAAAACAAATATTGTAGCTAAATATATTTACATAAATAGCATTTTTGTTGTAACGCAAACAAGTTACAACTGGCACGAACAGTGATTGCTGTATCATCGTTTCAGATTTATTTTCGTGTCTACAGAGTAGCGGAGTGGTGTGCGTTCCGTTTACTAATCATCCGAGCAGACCTCATGCGAAGTAGAGGCGAAAGGTAACTAGACTTCATCTGTTTCAACAGAGCAGACGCTGGACATCAGCTGTGGCACCAGAGCTGCGCTACCTGCGGCACCTGGGCAGGCCAACCACGCATTGATCACAAATTGTTGCTCTCACCTCTGTCACTCGCGGTGGCACGACTTCACCACTGACCTCTTCTGTAATTGGGTAGGGCGCAGCCTGCCGAAATTGTGAAACCTTCAGGTCCTTCAGTACTGAAAAAAATGTGCACCCCTATATGCCCGTCAATGACGACACATGTGGCCCTGTGTGCTTATGTCACAGTTTAAGATTTTGGACTGATTCGTTTTGTAGAAATGGCTATGTGTGTTTCGGTGTAATGGGTTCGAGAGTCGCTCTAACTAATTTTACCAAATATCCTCAGGAAAGCGGGTAAAAATTCCGCGTACGTTTTCTTGAGCAATCATTTAGCTAAATGAGAAATATGGTGTTGTTTACTTGGATTGCAGTTATTACTGATGAAATCTGAAACTCATTTATTGGTGCAAATAAGTTATATTAAATTGGAGAGCAAATTTCTTGTTATTAAATAATGGGATTGATACTCGATTCTATATTTTATTCATAATTTAAATGCGTTGATAAATGATAGACAATACTGATTTCGGAGCTCATAGAAATATGCGCATATAGTTGTCACAAAAAAAAGAGAAAATGTACACAGCTAAAATTGAGTTTAAATTGATGTTGTAAGTAAACTGTTTGCACACTATGTTTTCATTATATTTATTGTGTGGGGAGCTAGTTTAACCTGGTTATGATTTCATACACGATGATCACTACAACACATAAATGTCCTAGAATATTACAAAACTCGTCGGTGAAAATGTAGGCAAATTTCTCACCTTTCGACGAATTTTCTTGTCATCACTGGCTGTGATGTTGTTGGAGTGCCATATCCATTTGTAAATGGAGATCATGGAGTCGACGAATGGTTGCGGTCCGACGAAACTTGTAGGTGGCCGCAGCGTTGGTGGCTCCGAGGAGCGGGAGAGTAATAGCCCCATGACCCCTCCTCCGAAACGATTGCTAAATATGTGTTAAGCCTTGCGAATATTTCTTTCACAAGAGAGAAATTATGTCTCTTAGGGAAGAAAGAGTCGGAGAAACTACAAGAGGATTTATCACTCGGACGACTATGATGTTGAAAAGAATGCATGAACAATAAGGTACAAAACTGTGTGGAGAAAACATAAAAGTAGTGGGAGATACGAGTAATGTGCTGCCGTGCTGGAAAAGGTTTCTTTAATGAAATATGAAGATCACAGACTCACTGTAAGTAACTATGAGAAATAAATACATTCAATGTCAACCCTTCATCACGTTGTAGATACAGCATGTAGGGAGAGAAAGCGTCTATTACAGGTATTAGGAGATTACAATGTACGCTGTTTGCGACGTTCTGATGTGATAACTGTTTTCTGTAGCTTCCTACTCGTCTCCGCCGACGTCCCTCCCTCCCCTCCACCACACCAATTGCCAGCACTTTCTCCGCTGACCACGTTATCAAACTGCAACCGCGACTTGCATTGTTATATCTACTATCGCGACTAACACCGCATATTTCAAAGCGGTTTCGCCACTCCTAGAGCAGAACTTGGATTACAGCCAATCCACTCTACGAACTCGCTCTCATCATCAATAGTGTGTCGGCGGCGCCATCTCCATTACATTGACATCATTGTCTCGTATGTCTACTTGGCAATCACCCCGCTGTTGCTCTGATCGCCAAAACCAGTACCGGGCAGTACATTGACCAATGAGTCACTCGTGTCTCCTTTGATCGTGCGTATGACATGGTCGCCTCAAATTTTTTAAGGTTTATCGCCACCTGCTGTATGCCTCTCACCCATCGCCGACATTTCCTTCGTAACCTTCGTGGCCGTCGTAGCTTTCTACGCCGCAGCGGCAGCGGCCGGCGTGGCCCCGCGTGGACAAAGGGTGGTGGTAGGGGAAGAGGAGGGGGGCGGAGATAGCGGGAGCGTGCGTTTGTGGTTGATGATAGTGACGGATTGGTGAGCGTGGGGGGGGGAGGAGGGGGGGGAGGTTGTGGTCGTAGTGTCGGCGGCAGCAGTGGGGAGATGGTGGTGTGGAAGAAGGCGCCCTGAACGTTTAGTGCGAAGCAACGCCACCTGCGGGTGTCGACGATAACATTCCCGACGTTATTTGTATAGTATACTACACCCTGTGTATGGTGAGCCTTTTGATTCTCACATTTTTACTGCAAGTTTTACAAAAATTCTTTTCGGAAACAAAAGTAGATAATCTGATTACAATCAATCAGGAAAGTTTTAAGTAATAGTAACAGAGGCAACAACGGAACATTTTTAGCAAAACGTCGATAAATTTATACTTCGATTCATTACCAAAAGGTTTGTGATGTCGATGAAAACACCAGCAATATAAATCGATGTATAAAATATCAATATTTTAAATATGATGGAATGTTTCGAAGTAAACTGTCCTGGTATTAATGTGATACATAACATGTCAACATAACTTTGAAATAGATTCTGCTTTCAATTCTACCGTCATCTTAATTTTGTAACCAATGTTCTATGCAGTCAAGGTTCAAATTGTAGTTGAACGATATTACCACGAATAAAATAATAAAAGGGTAAAAACACTGGAGAACGATTGCGAATAGTTAACGGTTTCGGGCCACTTGATGATCGACAATAGTGGCAGTTGTCAAGGGGTGTTGATTGCGAACAATCTACAAGTGAAGCAGGCATTGGAAATTTTATTTATATCATGAGAATTAGAACTGGAATTCTGGACAAGTATATGGACCTGAAGGAAACATTGACAGCAAAACATCGATGTCATAATATCGACGTGTCTCCATTTGTATTTATTTTGCCATTCCTAAAAAGTGTGGTGCGCTGAAAATAAGTTCAAATCTGACGCGCAGTTTACACAAAAAATTCTTCGGACGCTCTGCCAAATATTACCAGCCTCTATTTTTTATGTTCCCAAGTTATTTCTAGTAATGTGTTGGAGATATAGGCAATACGTACTGAAGCGTTGAAAGGAGACTGCTTTAAGATAAAAGTGTTCAATTTATCTGGGCCGATGGCCTTTTTAGGAGTAGATTTTACGAGAATGAAAGCAACTTCTAATGGTGAGAGGAATTTTATGAGATAAGGTACAGTGATTTGTGGTTTGATTTCATTTGTTTCATTGGTTGATTCAGTATTGAATCTGTGTGTAGGTGAGGAGTAAAAACGGATAAAAATAGCTCTGCTAGTTGTTTGCTTTTTCAGTGGGGTAGAAGGCGAGGGCGAAGGGTGTTTGACGGGAGGAGATATGGGTGTGTTTTCTTAGCACACGGCTTGTGATGGTGCGTAGAGAGATGTCGCTTGGATGTGAGCTGTTGGAATTTTTTGTGAAAATATTGTCCGTGAACTAAGGAAAGGTGTCTCCGTAATAATTTTTTCGGTAATTTAAGAGACTTCAAAAATGGTGTTCGACGGCGATGGCTATAATTTCGTATGGTTATCTCACAGTAGATCAGTTTTAGAAATATTGTTGGTATGGGGGAAGGGGGTTTGAATTTTGGATGATGGTGAGATTAAATATAGGGAGTCGAGAATCTAACGGGTTAGTGGACTTATGATTGTATCAATTCCGTTTTGAATAGTTTGGGTTTTATTAAAGAAAGCGATTGAGTTAAGTGAAATAGAAAGTGGTTCTAGTTGAATTTGTTTAGATTGAAGAGGAAGAGGGGTTCAATTGGAAAAACAGTTCTTATGGTAAAAATAATTGGGTGATGAACAGAGGATAGCGCAATGTGTGAAAACTTTGTGAAAGGAATGCGTTGATTGAATAGGTTGTCAAAAGTATATTATTATAAAGTATATTAGGTAGTTTATAAATAGACGTGATGTTGAGAAGGGCACCAAAGAAGAATTTTACTGCGAAGCGTACATTTTCGACGGGATAGTTTGGTTGGTTAGTGATTCTAGGCGCGTCAACAGAGTAGGTCATTAGTCCCGTAAGAGTAGTGCATGTTTTCCCCTCAAGAGACAACGGTGATCTTCCCCCGCTGGATGGCGAGATCCGGCGCCGACCTACTGTCGGCTACCGGGGTTTCCCTCTAATCAGGACTCTCCCACCACCGAGGCACCGCCCCAGCCGGGACAATCTCTAAGCTCCTGACCGGTCTCCCGGAATGGGTGATAATGTAGTGCATGTTAGTGAAAGTGTGTGTGTTGTGTGTAAGGGGAGAGGATGGGATAAGGAAGAGGAAGGAAAGATCGCGAGCGGTCCGTTTGTTAGGGTACTGCTCCGGTATTCGCCTGGTGTTGATCGGAGAAACCATGTAAAACTACCGATGAGAGCAGCCGGCCGCTAGAATTCTCCTCCAGACAAGCACTGAATTCGACCTAGCTGAAAAGCTAGTGTTGAAAAACCTGCCGCCGTCAAGACTCGAACCTAGGACCTCCCGGTCAGAGGCGCTGCAGTGACATCAGTTGATGCGCTGAGCTTATTGCACCTGATGGAGAGTTTAGTATCGAACGAGCACGGAAATGTGATTTTTGTGTTTTTTGTGTATGGGAACACTGCCGCTATCAGGTTTACGTGGTCTGTCTTTTCTGCAGGAGATGTATCTTCAAATACGAATTTGGATGGAGGGTATTAAGTGCATTTCTTGAATGTAGGCTATGGAAATGTGACCTGCGTTGATAAATCGACTAAGAAGATGAATGTATGATCGGAGACTTTGTGTTCCAGGATATGTTTGTGTGGGAGTGTACATGGTGTAGTTTGCAGTTTTGGGAGACATTGGACTGTTATGTTAATAACAGACGCAATGAGCTTGTTAAGAATAGTGAATGTGTCTTTGACCATTGGGGAGATTATGAAGATTAGTAAGGGATCATTTTGGGAGAGAGAATGCTGGGAATGTTGATGTGGAGGTTTGTGTGTAGGAGCATGAACTGGGTTTGGCACGTTAGATAGTTTCTAATAATTGTGGAAGGGAAACTTTTGATTTATTTGAAACATTGTTGGGTGAAGGTGTTGCAGTGGTATAGTCGGGGTTTATGAAGTAGAAATCATTGCGGGGTTGTGGGAATATGAGTGATTTCTTTTGTCGAGTGTTAATGGTCGAGTGAACATGGAATGGGAAAGTTTCCTTGAATTCTGCTAGAAATAACTTGACATAAGTTTATTTTAAAATATTGACATTTACTAACTGTATTACTACATGGATATTGGCTAAATTAGATTTTTTTAAAAGAAGGGGCATTGATGATTCACTCCACTTCACTGCACTGCACTGCACTGCACTGCACTATTTTGCTTTGAATTACACTGACCAGCACTTCACCGCTCTTCACAGCACTTAGTTACTCATTTCACATCTATTACTCTCAGCTTGTTCAAACTTATTTCTAAAATGTCAGACACTTGAAAGGCTTTGAAAGTTGCTGCGAGTAAACTGTTTCAATCTCTAATTGCTCTGTTACAAAAGGAAAATTTCTCAAGATCTGAATTTTGTTTCCTTGTTCAAATTTTGTGGGTGTGATCATTTTGACCGAAATAATTTTTTTCTAGTCTAACCTGAATTTCCTTCCAAACTAGCTAACGTACGTACGATTTACAAAGAGCACAAAGCCTCGCCCTTGTTCTTCTCGTTTCTAGAGGTTCCCTTGACATTTTATTGCGATAGTTCTGTGGTAAACCTATTCTCTTTCCTCTGTATTCTATCTAGATTTTCCCGGTGCGACTTTCTGTACAGATCCCAACATGCCACTCCGTATTCTATGAGAGAGGAAACCAGCGATAGATATGCAAGTTCTTTGGAGATTGTAGAACTTTTCTTTAGAATTTGCATTACAAAATGCAAGGACTTCCACGTTTTTCTCACTAGTTGATTTACATGTTTCTCTCGCCCTAATTTACTCTCTAGATGAATGTCTAAATACTTGCGTGATGAGACTCTAGGAATACTTCACATAAGTGATATTCTGGTTCCTCATAATTTCGTACCTGCCCGAACGATATTTTGCTTTTAGATCCGTTAATTCCCATGTCATTTGTTTCAGCCCAATTACGTACATGTTCTAAATCCTGCTGTAATATTTGTTCGTCATCACTACCTTTAATTTTTCTGAATATAACACAATCGTCTGCAAATACACGCACCTTTGATTGTACGTTAACATCGAGATTGACGTACACTAAGAAAAGTAATCACCCTAAAACACTTTCCTGTGGAACTCCTGAACAATTTTTATTCAATTTTCACCGTGGATAGCGCATAGGACGTTTAAGAGTGCAGGTCTCATGTTTGTTGAAAATCTTTTATTTTTGAAAATTGCAAAAATTTAATTTCTTTTCCGGTATTCTTACAACTACAATTATGAAGATACTGAAGATATTTTTTCTTACTAAAATGTGTTCATCAAATACAGATATTTAAATAATGTCATGTTAAATTTGTCTAAAATGAGTATTTTGTGGGAAATTTTGTGAAACATTGACATTATAAATAATTTTTCTTAACAAAACGGCACAATTTGTTTTGATTAAATTTGGACCTCAGATAGCGTAAAGCACGCTTAAGAGAATGGTTCAGGTCTCATGTTGGTTGATATGTCTGGTTTTCAAAAGCTGAAAAAAAATTTTAAAAAAATTCTGTGCCTTCTTACAACCTTAATGGTGAAGATACACTTTTTTAAAAATAAAAATGTTCACCAAATACAGATCTTCAAAACAGGTCATTTTGAATTTTTCGAAAATATGAGTATTGTGTAATTTGGGGACAAACATAGTTGAGTAGATTGATGAAAGGTAATACAATTTACTTCGAACCAATAAATTACTTCTTTACTTAAAGAAATTTTGATCGCTGATTATGGTATGTTTCATTTGCACAAGTTTGAAATGATTACCGTTCCTGACTATCGAAATAAACACTGGTATGCACCACAGGCACTGTGTTTGAACTGGTTGTGTTTGAATTATATTCGCATTATCTCTAATGCTTTACATGAAAGAAAAATTGAATAACTTGAGTACCATAAATTTATACCAACATTTTAACTTTAATTTCATATTATTACCTGCGCTGCCTTAGGGAACAATGCAGCGATAGAAATAGGGTCTGTTCGTATTTCCTGGCGCGCGATTGAGTTCCCGGTGAAAAGGTTGTTCCGCAAATACCTCGTCCGTGCACGTGCAAGCCACAGGCAACTATGTAGATGCTCTGAGGTGCTAGGTACTCTACCCATGTTGCACATACATAAGCGACAGTGTTTGAAATTGTGTTGTGCGTGAGTCAAGGACTTCGCAATCCTCAAGGAAACTTATGACACTTATCGTACGTACTTTGATTTTAACACTCGCCATTCTCACGTTCAGAGTTGCATTCTTGATTTACTGAATACGATGTCGTATGTGAATTTGTGCGAAATGTTGGGGAAACATCTTAAAATAGCAAAACATTCAGGTTTTGAAATCAAATTTCCGATTTTTCCCCGGTTCTTCCAGGTTTTTTCAAATTCCCGTTTTTTCCGGTTTTCAAGGATTCCAGGTTCGCTGGCCACCCTGACATCTTACTCTGAACTAATATATTATTTACATTCTAATAATCTAACACACACAAAATAAATCTCATGAAGAAAGGATTCATTAGTATTTTCTAGACATTTGAAACACCCGGTTCACTATAAATCATCACACATTCTTTATAAATTAAAAGTAACACAAAATTATATCTTCTCAACGTTCCTCACGCATGATAACTGATTAATGTAATTATGTAATAATTGGAGTAATTTTACCATCTGAAATGAACTCGCCAGCATCTAAAGTATATCACACTTTCTCGGCAGATAATTATTCCACAAGAAGGAACGCATCACATATGTTAACACAAATTATTTCTTTCATTGTGTTGAAAGTGAGAGTCAGTTTAACTGCGCCGTTCAGTTGATTTAGTACATGCTGCAGAGCGGCACGCGAAAGAAATATTAAATGGAACACTTGAGCTATTTCTCGGATACTACAGCTACGAAGTGCGAAATATTTCCAATCAGACGCATTGGCCACGACCAACGACCCACGTTTCCGATATTCACAGAGAGATTTCATAACATTTTAAATTGAAGGAAATCACAACGATCTCTGCATCTGTTCTTTTCTTACAGAGAAGTCGCACAGGATATTACTGTTTTTGACGTTAAATAAATAAAGAATAATATCTGAGCAGAGGAAGGATTTTTGACAGCAAGTAATATTAGCGTGCGACTTAAACTTTGTTAAAGTTTGAATGTGAAATTTAATAGAGAGCTGGTGCGAAAACGATGTAACGAGGGTGCATGCTAAAAATTATACAGCATCGAGCATTATATAGCCAGAGCATGCATCGAAAATGATATTAGAGATCAATTATTGAAAATAGTGTTATAGTATGCGTGTTAAAAATCTGATAAGGAAGCGCTTATTGATAATAACTGGAGAAATGGCGTGTGTTGGAAGCGAAATTGCACAGTACTCGCCGTTAGACTGGTCGTTTGAAGCTTCCAGCCTTTAACGAGTATTCAAACGAATTTTAAACTGAAATCGAGGGAAAAGATTTTAACCGGAAGTCGTTGAAAAAAATTTCAGCTCGCGAGTGCCCAAAGGAAGTGATTTTCGTGGCGTGAACAGGGCTGACGCCGCACAGGGCTGACTGCCGCTCAATAGCAGGCATTCACAGAATTTTGAAAATGTGCACACAATTTCCTTTTCCCCATAGCACGTCATACGCAGTTTAAACTGTTTTTTTGACGTAAAATAAATAAAAAAATTCCAATAGCGAAGTTAGAGAGCTTGTGTTGACCACTGCGTTAGAGAGCACAAACCGAAAATTAGAGCGCGCGTAGAAAACTTATTTTAGAGAGCGCGTGATAAAACTGAGAAAGAGCGCGTATTCAAAATTATATTTGACGGTGGGCATTGACAATAAAATTAGAGAGATGGTAAAAAAGTGTCCATATTAATTATAAAAAAGAGCTGATACACTTGAAATTGAGCAAGACTTAAATAGAGAAAAATGCATTGTTAATATGAGATTATTTTTTCTTCAAAGTAATTTATCTGTTTTAGCACTTAAGTTCATTTCCAAAGATAAAAAATATAATACACCATACACACCTGAAGAAGGTTTTTCAGACAAACATGTAACATAAGCAAAAAGGTTACAATACATAACATACAGAGCCAACGTGATGAGTGTTGGTCTCTTGATTGAGCGATAAATAACCCTGCTGTCTGGTCTAGAAAGTCATTTTGAATCGTATGGATGAAAGCGCCTTTGCCCTCGCAGCGCGCGCCGTTGGCAGGCGGCATTCCTGGCGCGAGGGCGCGGCCGCAGATGCAACACCACAGAGCGCGTATTGGTGCTGAAAACATCAGGCAGCGAATTGCATTATGCTAGAGCGAGTGTTGTTGGAGACTGAATCTGGGATTGTAGTATGGGGAGTTTAAATCAATAATTCGTAAGAATAGAAAAGAATTCAGACTCAGTGAATCAGTATATTCCACGTACGTGAACTTGCAGTCTCTAAGAAAAGGCTTACAAATCTTGTAATACATGTCTGACATGCCTTAAAAACGATCTTAAATAAAATGGATTTATTACACTGTCCATGTGGAAGTCAAGCGAAAGCTGCAATGCATTTTATTTTGAGAGTGTTAATAAAGCTTGATTTTTTTGAGATTCTGGATACTTAAACTAGTGTGCTAGTTAGTTCCAGAAGTATACTGCTAGTTATATCTTGGAAGGTGATGATGTTCTTCCGAAAAGAAGCATGCGATCCGGCGCCGACCTACTTGTCAACTAGCGGGGGTTTCCCTCCTCCACGTGTCTCCGCCAGCGGGGCACTGCAACGACCGATCAGAGCAACGCTAGAGTTCTCCTTCAGACAGCGGCTGAATTCAACTGCGCTATCTAGCTAGGGTGAAAATCCGACACTGTCGTGGCTGGAATCTTCAGGAAACGCTGGACATACAAAGGTAAAGTTGTCATTGAACCGTTCCGTTAGATGTACTGATTCTGCCAAGAGTTGAAGATTTGAACTAAAGAACATATTCCAGAATGCGAGTGCCCGATTGATTGACTGATATGTGATTCCGGGCGGTATGATCATTAATCCCGTACGTGTAGTACATGATTTTATCAGGGAGGTCCCGGTGATCTTCCCTGCCGGCTGGCGAGATCCGGCGCCCACCTACGTCGGCTTGCGTAGATTTTTCCCCAAGTTAACTTCAACTAGCGTTTCCCCGCCCCAGCGGGTACAAGCTCTAGGCTCCCGACTGGTGTCCCGTCATGTATGAATGAATGCCTTATTTTACGTGTCGAGTCTCAGGCCATGAGGTATGCTCTTTCGTCTGACCACGCAAATTTTGCGACTTTGACAAACTGCGACTTTGACAAACTAGGGGAGAAAGAAGGTATTACTTGGGCGACGAAACAGGCAATTTGAACTTAGCTCAGAGGCTTCATTTAGGCTTCAGGATCTTTTACGTGCAGTAAATCTACTAACATGGGACAGCATTACTTCCCCTCCGAATGAAGGCGTACGAAGGATTTTTTCGCCCTTAAAAATCCACGGCTTCGATCGGGTTTGAATCCGCGAACTTGTGTATAACAGCCCGATACGCTAACAGTTACACCATCGCCGCCGCAAGATGTATGCCGCATGTATGATGGTGTAGTGCATGTGAGTATGTGTGGGTGTAAGAGGTGAAGATAGGACAAGGAAGAGGAAGTAAAGATCGGGCGCGATACGTGGCCCGTTCGCCAGGGAACTGCTCCAGCATTCGCCTGTTGATCAGAGAAACCACTAAAACAGAGCAGCCGACCGCTGGAATTCTCCTCCAGACAGCGAGTGCCCCAAAGAAGCGGCTTTCGTCCGCGTGCAGCAGGCGGTCGGTGCACTGTGCGCGTGCTGGCAGGGTGCACTTGGGTCGCTCTGACGCTGGCGTTGGGGCGGGGGGAGGGGGCAGCAGCTGCCGCCGACCGCGCTGCGGGGGCCGCCGCGGCTGCCCGCGCACGCCGCGCCGCGCCGCACTCGGCGTGCCAACCGCGCGGCCGGCGCTGCGTTTCGTCGCATCGCGCGTCGCGTTGCACTGCGCTGCGCTGCGGGTGCCGCGCGCGCCCTCCGAATTCCTCATTGGAGGCCCCAGCAGCCGCGCAGCTTTCCAAACGCGGGCGACAGAATGGGAACGGCCGCACTCCCGCTCGGAATTGCAAGCAGGGGCTCGCCTCTCGCCCTACCCAAACGCACGGAAGAGGCCGCGTTGATTTTATTTTGTCATAGCTACACGTGTACTCCATAAGGCCATCTGTTCCTGTTCCTGTTCTTTGGCTCGACAACCGGCTACAGGCCTTGGCCGATCAGAGGGAGCCCGGTCTCTCGGCCATGGGGTAAGGGGTTCGTGTGGTTTACACCACGGTATCCCTTCACCGAATATACTGGTCTTCACAACCTTAGGATGAGATTTCTGATCGTCACACAGCAATAGATACTGGGATATTTGTAAGAAGAGCGCACAGGTTTAATTTTCCTCAGCCGGGAATCGAACCCGGGGTTGCACCGGGGAAAGCGAGCACGCTAACCAACTAGCTGTCGAGGGAGGCATAAGGCCATCTAGTTGGGGGAAACCCCGTTAGCCGAAGGGTAGATCGGTGCCGGATCTCATCATCCAGCGGGAGAAGATCAATGCTATCTCCCGAGGAAAATCATGTACTATACTTACGGGTCTAATGATTTTAGCAGTTGACGAGCCCGAATTCACCAACAAATCGGTCAATCAACCGTTAGGCCATGATGCTGACACTCGCAGATGCCACACATCGAATTGCTCTTTCTCGAAACATCGTTCTCGAAAAATCTGTCTGAGGACTCTCTAGAACGATCTGAAGTTCGTCGAGGTTCCTTGAAGGGAGGCAAAAGACTTTGAAGTATGGGACTGTGTAGAAACTTCTTCACCTGATGCGCAAACCAGTACGAACTCGAACCTAGGACCTTCCGGACAGAAGCGCTGCAGTGACATCAGTTGATGCACTGAGCTACTGCTACCGGCCTCATACTTTCATTTAAAGGCCCTTGTATTATAAAATATTCTTCAAATAATCGACGTATATCATAGCAACGTCATTTTTCCTCTTAATTTCCGAAATGATACTATACTTATCGTCGTATTTTGTAATTCTGTTATAATTAACTTTTAAAATGTCATTGAAATGACGTGAATCGCCTTAGTATTTTGTGAGAACTCTTCATTTGTTGGTCGAAGATGCCACTATTCATTGGAGAACAACTGAAATTTTGGTTGATGCGTAATGGTTAGTTATTTCAATCCAGGCGGCGCGGTGTTGTTTCCAAAATGTTACCGAGGGGGAAGTATCACTCATCGACATGACTGAAGTTGGAATATCTTAAAATGGAAGCCAAAAAAGATCTTGAAGTGAATACTGAAAGTCTTTTCCATTATTAATATCTAGTGATTAAGTGGCGGATTTTAATGTCCTAAAACATCGCCAAAAATGGTCAATAAAATGCCCTTAAAATGTTTTTAAATGCCTTATAAACAAAGAAAAATGACGTAAAAAATCTTATCAAAACGAGGTCAGATTAACAATTGAAGTTGTTGGAAATGTTACTGATGTAATTGATGCTTCTTCCTTCCTCGGCCTGTCAACGTTTGGTTTGGAATATTCTTTATCAGGAATCTCTGTCATCAGTTATCCCTAAATCTGTCAAAACAACAAGGCTGATAGGCGTCACAAGAACCTTAGGTTACATACAACGGGTGGCATTACAATTACTGAAATAAGAAATCGAATGGGCTATTTAGGAATTTTGTGGGCATTTGTTGCATCTCGTAAATATTATTTGAAGCAAGTTCCATTAAATGATATGACAATAGATAAAATCAGCGCAAAATGCTACACCCTTAGATTCCGTGTACTTGAAAGTTACTGGAAGCCTCTACGTGGCCGAAGCTGGCAGCAACACAGAGCGATACTTCAAATGTGGATACAGCGCACGAGACTCAAGGTAACGAGTTTCTGAAGGACGGAGAGGACGCTCAAGAAATTCACTCAAATTAACATGTTGCGCAACGAAACGAAATGTTCACGCGTCTACTGGTTATTATGGGATGCCCGAAACATTGCAACATCATTACAAAACGTTATTCAATGTTTTCACTTTCTCAGTGTTATGAGGCGTGATCTAATTTCTCTTTCACTCCGACATAGCTTAACGTCACAAGTACTACGTCAATTCATACATACAATACATATTTCTTATTGGACTTTTTTCAGGTGAAAATGTTATAGCTCTATTGATCCATGTTGAGCTGTAGGCTCTGCGTTACAGGTTTACATATATTGCTTATTTGCTATGCGCGCAGAAATTGAAAGACAGCAATGAGAAGAAATGGCAGATGAGGTTTGGCAAATGAGGCAGATGAGGCAGAAATGCAGCCTCCGTGTATGAGAGAGGTATTTATGGTTTCCTTAGATATCTAAGAACATGAAAAAATACAAAAACAATGAAACTATTTTGATTTTGACTGAATATTGCAAAGCATTAATAAAAAAAATCAAAATTATCCCACCTATTCTCATACTGCGTTGACCGATACTGTCAAAACATTCATATTTTCGAGCAGAAACATCCATATTACAACATCAATGTTCTGCTTTTGATGTTTTCTAGATCGATATATTTGTTCAAAAAACTTTCTTATGATGTAAATACAATTTCCAGTATATATTTTTTTGTCGATTGATCGCAATCAATAGTATTTCACTGTCACTTTTATTGATCCCCAGAAGGCATGAAACCGTTTGCAATTCGCAGCCTTTCTCAAGTGATATTACCTTTTTATTATTTTGTACGCGGTAATGTCGTTAAACTGCATTTTGAACCTGTACTTTTTTGTACCCTCCGTTTGGTAGGGTACTGCTCCGGTATTCGCCTGGTGTTGATCAGAGAAACCACGGAAACTACCGATCAGAGCAGCCGGCCGCTAGAATTCTTCTCCAGACAGTGACTGAATTCGGCCGAGCTGAAGAGCTAGTGACAGAAATCGTGCCGCCGTCAGGACTCGAACCCAGGACCTGCCGATCAGAGACGCTGCAGTGACATCAGTTGATGCACTGAGCTACCGCTCGCGGTGAACCTGCACGAGCAACGGCGACACAAGCTAACGAAAGCTCTATGCAGCGAAGTAACACAATAGTAATACTGAATAATAAATGTGAAGTATCGATCTGTGATTTTCGAATTTTTCATCTTTTAAATACTTTTTCAACTTGCTCATTCGATTACAAAAACCAATGTCACATCAAATCAATTGTCTGTCTGTAGCTACGAGCCGATTAAACTCAAAAACTACTGAATCTGTCAACATGATGTTTGAACATTTTATACTACCCATGTAATAGGTTTTGTTTGAACGTGAGGAAGGGCTTTTGTGTTGTCTTAAAGTAAACCAAAACTCAAGAACTCCTATTTTAGATTAATGCTTTTATTGATCGAACAGTAACAAGAGTATTATAAATGTTCGATAACTTTGCTGTTTCAAACTTATCAAGTTTCTCTTGCTCAGATCAGGATAGTACGTCCTTCTCGAGGTCTGGCACATCAGTAATTAATAAACAATTTATTTGTTTATATGGCAGTAAGTATTAATTGTTGTTGTAGAGTAAATATTGTTTTGTAACGTTCCATTGTACTGAAACGTACACGCGATATTCCAAAAGTTCTGAAGATAGGATTTTTAAGTCGATCCTCTATCCGCAGTCTCTTGTTCTGCCGGGCCCGGCCGCACTATCTTGTTTGCAGCATTCTGGAGGATGCGAGGCTCCTGAGTCATTCAAAGGCAGAGATGTCTGGGAAAGGTGGTGTGGGGCGCAGGTCCTGGCCTTGACCGCCTGATTGGGGTCTCATAAAGCTCACCGACGTACCCGCGTTGCTAAGCCCAATTCGTGGTATTCGATCTGGCCCGACTCAAAGCTCTGAGATTTTGAAGAAAAGTCTTCAAATTTTGGGGGTAATTTACATGAAGCCTCTAGGACATTTTCAAAATTTTCTCGAAAAAGGGTCAAATTTTTTCTTTATTTTTATTGTAAGAATTGAATAAAATACACTTGTAATAATGGCATATGTCCGATTTTCACTGTTAACGAGAGTTTTTCGACTGATTTTTTGCGTCTTTCTACAATTTTAATATTTAAGATAGTGATATTTTAGCATATTGCTAACAAAAACTATGCACAAACTAGCTCATTTTTCTATTTAATTTTTCTATATCACAGGAGTGAATATTTCTTGTTTGCCAAACACGCTTGTTGCTACCTTGATTCATAATTTAGTTTAGTATACTCAAACAACGAGGAGATAGATTTCGGAGTTCAAGGGAAAATGAACAAAATGTACTTTTCCTCTATACGTCATGAACAGTTTTCAACTATTTTTACGTCAAATAAACTTTAACTTAAATAAATACGGCCATAAACTTCTACCTTTTGTGGTAATCGCCCTTACTGCCCAGTCAGTTTTCCGCCACGATATTTTAATCTGAAGAAAACGTGTTCTGCGAAAGGTATAGGAAAACGTGCACATAATCCTGCTTCTAAGAAGAGAGCATTGCCTTCACTGCCCTTGAGGCTGCTTCGTCTGCGTCTCTACGCACTCAGCCGCGCGGTCGACTCAAAAGCTGACTGCACAATCGGTGTCCTTAGTAACAACGCGTCGCAATGCATCACAGAGATCAGTGCGGATGAAGGATCACGGAATGTAATACACGTATTAATGTGATGAATGTGAATGAATTTGAATTACAGTCATCCATTAAAACAGATCTACAATCACTGTACTCTCATAATAACAATAAAACTCCCAATTGTACAATGTTTCGACGCATACTTGGGGTCATTCTCAGGTACAAGATGAACACTTGAATAAGTGTAGGTCAAAATCTACAATACAAGAAAAAACTAATGAGTAAAATTGATTTATAAAAATTATAAATTAAACTTACCTCAGCGTGGCAACCTGTAATTTAGTCTGATATAACATCATGTGTAACGTATTGGTGATATATCCATATCCTGGTTAAGACGGACGCCACCAGCATTAATTGTAAGTACATAAAGATCTGCACGGTCTTAAGTCCAAAGATATAATGAATTTACAGTGTAGCATACAAATCTGATTTCAAAGAATGTTTATATTCTCAATACAAAGATATTAAATAACATTTTAAACCAAAACATAACCTAATTGAAATAGATTTATAAATATTATGTAAGTCATTAATGCTCCAATAACCCATTGTGGAAGAGGCGACGCCGGCTTGCGCCCTTCACCGCCCGCCCTCCGCTCGGACCGCGCTGGTCTGGCGACCAGATGTCCAGGCCGACCGCTCGCCACCCCCCCGTACCCCTGTAGGTGCCCACCAACAAAGGCAACGCCACCCCCGCTGACGCCGGGGATGGACTGGCCCGGCGGTATATAAGACCGGGCCCGGCCTAAGAAGTGGTCGCTCGTTTCCCGCTCTTCGTGAGTGCGGTAGTGATCGCCGGCGTCCCGCTCTACGGTTGCCTTCGGGTTTGACCGAGTCGGGAATCGACGCCGTGCCGAACCGAGCGACCCATCGCCAGCGGTCGCTCGTTTCCGCTCTTCGTGAGTGCGGTAGTGATCGCCGGCGTCCCGCTCTACGGTTGCCTTCGGGTTTGACCGAGTCGGGAATCGACGCCGTGCCGAACCGAGCGACCCATCGCCAGCGGTCGCTCGTTTCCCGCTCTTCGTGAGTGCGGTAGTGATCGCCGGCGTCCCGCTCTACGGTTGCCTTCGGGTTTGACCGAGTCGGGAATCGACGCCGTGCCGAACCGAGCGACCCATCACCAGCCTATCTGCCTTCGCCGCCGCCTACGCCGTCACCTTGTGGCCGCAGCCTTCTCCGTAGCATACGCCGCCGCCGCCTTGAGGCCGCTGGATTTGCCGCCGCTACCTGCCACCCTTCCTCACCCTCCTCATGGCAACGACCGACTGAGTGCTGGGCTGCGTAGCCTCTGTTAGGTAAACGTACTTGCATAGGAACGTACAATAAACCATTTGTGTACAACCAACACCGAGTTCATCTTTCTCCGATACTCACTCCTCCCATCATGTCTTCACGACATATTGGTGTCAGGTGTGGGGTTGTAATCGCAACCCGTAGAGGAGGGAGCGTGGATGGTAATCTGGGCCCGAAAGGGAGCACGGGTTCGAACCCCACCATGAGTAAGCATTCTGTAGCAAAGCGAGAGAAAGCGAACTCGGTAATGTAACGGCCAACCAAAATTAATTTTTTTCTTACCATCGGATTCAAAATTTTCGCTTGGGATTCATTAGCAGCAGCATGTCGCACCGAGGCAATCAGCAGTTTCCTTGCCCTGGGAATGTGGGCATAGCTCAGATCTCATGGATTTTATATCCCCGGTATTTACAATTGAAGGCAACAGCAACCCCTCTTCACAAAATTTTCCGGCACAAGCCAATGTATCAGCTGGGCAGATCTGTCTCGTTCCGATGTTCAGTGGCGAGGACGGTACCCGCATTGAAACCTTTCTAGAACGTCTCCGAATAGTTAGTAATTTTAGTAATTGGAGTGAGGCCGTAACACTAGGTGTAGCTCGCTTACGGCTGGCCGGGATTGCATCGTAATTCGCGGAAAACAATGCATATGTAGTGGCATCCTACTCAGATTTCTGTAAATATATGAAAGATAGGTTCTCTCCAAAATTATCACGGCCCACCTTAGAGAAAATGTTTAATGATTGTAGTCAAAAGCACTTGGAGTCGATTAGCGACTTCTCCAGCAGGCTCGCGTCGCTAGAACGTCAGCTACGTAGCTGCTATAGTAACCCCGACGCAGCTGCAACCAAGACAATGTTTGAGGAAAGATTGCTAGCACAATTTATAGCAGGTTTGAGAGAGGAAATAGGTCGGTTCGTGGCAGTTCGCAATCCAAAAACAATGTTAGAAGCAGTAACGTTTGCAAACCAAGAAGAAGCAATAGCTAGGAGCTATGCGTCTGCGACCCGAAGCGTCAGTTCACTGAACTGTCTTAGCGGCGGCCCCCCGCAAGGGTACGCACGGTGGGCAACAATGCCGCAGACGGCGGCACAAAATCATTTTTATGCGCCCTACTCGCCGCACGGGTACACGCAACGGGCAACACCACCGCACCCGTATGTGCCGGTGCAGGATTCCGCTTTCCCACCTTACGAGAATAGAAAGGAGGAGCACCGAGCTAACTCATCAACCTTGCCGTTCGGTGCAGGTTCGGAGTTCTATGCCATTCAGCAACCTCTCCGAGGTCGGAACCTGGGATCCGCGCCGCAAACATTGCCACCTCCTAGACAGTCATTTGAAGCTAGAGCATGCTATCATTGTGGGAAAGCAGGCCATTTTTCGCGAGTGTGTCCGGAGAAGAAACAAAAATGTTTTAATTGCGGGCAAGCAGACCACCACGTAAGGAAATGCCCATTAATAATGTGTAGTAAATGTAAAAAATCCGGTCACTGTACGGTAGATTGTCAAAACGGGATGTGAATTCGGGAAACTAATAAACCCCGACCACCAGGTCGGGGATGAAGTATTAGCCGTTACTCCGGTGGACGGCATGACAATCAGTGTAGGAATATTAGGAAGACAGCACCAATTCCTGGTCGACACGGGAGCTGCGGTTACTTTATGCGATTCCAAAATTTTTCCTTTCGGTCAACTTCCCCTTTCAAGTTATAGTTCGGCAATTAAAAGCGCTTCCGGGCACAATCTGCAGATACTTGGTCAGTGTAGTGTGCCATTTCTGATTGATCAGGTAACATACGAGCATGACACGCTCATAGTGGATTTAGGGACCACAAATCACGCAGGGATACTTGGCTTAGATTTCATGGTGAAGTTTGGAAGTAGTATTTCGTTACGGAACAATACAATGCAGGTTTGCAAGGGCACGTGACGACTTCGCCTCGGAGAAAACCGAAGAAAATTAGAAAACAGACGTGCGGGCGCGAACGCAATGAGGTTGGAATCAAAGCGAGATTAATGCGGGCGGGACAGCGGGAATCGGCGCTTGTACGTCCGAAGAGGAACCGAAGTTTTTCGAACTAGCGAGATTAATGCGGGCGGGACAGCGGGAATCGGCGCTTGTACGTCCGAAGAGGTAACCGAAGTTTTCGAGCTAGCGAGATTAATGCGGGCGGACAGCGGGAATCGGCGCTTGTACGTCCGAAGAGGAAACCGAAGTTTTTCGAGCTAGCGAGATTAATGCGGGCGGGACAGCGGGAATTGGCGCTTGTACGTCCGAAGAGGAATCCGAATTTTTCGAACTAGCGAGATTAATGCGGGCGGGACAGCGGGATTGGCGCTGTACGTCCGAAGAGGAAACCCGAGATTAATGCGGGCGGGACAGCGGGAATTGGCGCTTGTACGCCCGGAGTGGCGGCTTCCGTTGTGCATAAGTGTGAGATTGATGCGAACATACTACTCCCATAGAAGTCGGGCAACTCGTGCTGCTGCGTAATCTGTCCTTGCAGCCTGGGCAAAACAAAAAATTAGCGCCCCGCTGGATAGGCCCCTATCAAGTTTTGAAGGTAAGGAGCCCGGTCTCGTTCGATATTCAAGCCCTATCAAACGGAAAGATTCTGACCGCACACCATCGGAATCTCTTGCCTCTGCCACCTGAACCAGAAATCCAACCACCTCGTATCGTAACTGAGCCTAGCGTTACGGGCCCCAACAGCGGAAACCCGGTCACCAGTTACTCAGAGAACAGGCCACGTCCGCCACCACCGTCACCGCCCCCGCCACCCCCCCCCCCAGAAAGCCCCCCCCCCGGCCCCTTAACCCTTCCCCCGGAAGAAGTGCCGCCACACCTTCCACCCCTAAACGTGCGGCCTCAGCACCCGCGGCAGGTGACGGAGCTTAAGCTCCTTCAGCCCTACGTCCGGGACCCTAGGAAGGCACGACCAGCTGGCCCCAGGCAAGTACTGAACCTGAGAGCCCTGGGGCCCTACCGGACGGGAGAGGCTGGACTCGATCCCGACACCGCCAAGCCGGAGTCAGCGGCGCTTCACAAGAAGAACGGCGGCCGCCCCCGGCTGCGCCAGAGGCGGAGACGGCGCGCCGGCCGCCTTCGCGCGCATCGGCGGTGAGGCGGGGAAGAAACTCTACCGCAGAGCGCAGCCACAACGTCGCTACCATGGCGCCTCGCAGCTTCGCCAGCGCCTTTCGGCTCCCACGTCGGCACTGCTTGCGGGAAATGCGAGCACTGATGACGGGCGGCAAGGAAGCGCAGGCGGGCGAGATCCCGTGCGCCGTCGACGCACGAACCCAACCTGCGCCCCCACCTGGAGGCACGGGTGTGTGAAAAGGGCGGACGGCGCCCGACCAGCTGCCACACACATCTAAGCTGCGGACACTGCCTGAAGCCGCCTACATATGTGTGTTCGTGTGTGTGTTCGTGTGTTTGTGAACGTAAAATGGGAGATGTGCTAAGTGCTAAATGCAAAAGACCCAGAAGAACCGTGAATCAACGTGTTAAAAAAAAAACAACAGAAAAACGTGAACTAGCCTGTAAATAAGTCCAGTCTTATGTCTCATGCCATTTTTTAATGTAGATTGTGTTTTGTGTCTCTTGTTGTAAATATCTAATATGCGTTATTATAGTATTTGTATAGAATTTGTATAGTGTGTATTTGTGTTGTATTGTGTAGTAGTATAGTATGTGTATTTGTGTTGTATTGTGTAGTAGTATTGTGTTGTATTGTGTATTTGTATTTGTAGTGTACTGTGTAGTAATTGTGTATTTGTATTTGTGTTGTACTGTGTAGTAGTATAGTATTTGTATATAATAGCAGCACGGTACTCAGTCGCGTTTCCAAAATGACCCCTGCGGCTGTTTACGGGCGGGGTGATGTGGAAGAGGCGACGCCGGCTTGCGCCCTTCACCGCCCGCCCTCCGCTCGGACCGCGCTGGTCTGGCGACCAGATGTCCAGGCCGACCGCTCGCCACCCCCCCGTACCCCTGTAGGTGCCCACCAACAAAGGCAACGCCACCCCCGCTGACGCCGGGGATGGACTGGCCCGGCGGTATATAAGACCGGGCCCGGCCTAAGAAGTGGTCGCTCGTTTCCCGCTCTTCGTGAGTGCGGTAGTGATCGCCGGCGTCCCGCTCTACGGTTGCCTTCGGGTTTGACCGAGTCGGGAATCGACGCCGTGCCGAACCGAGCGACCCATCGCCAGCGGTCGCTCGTTTCCCGCTCTTCGTGAGTGCGGTAGTGATCGCCGGCGTCCCCGTGCCGAACCGAGCGACCCATCGCCAGCGGTCGCTCGTTTCCCGCTCTTCGTGAGTGCGGTAGTGATCGCCGGCGTCCCGCTCTACGGTTGCCTTCGGGTTTGACCGAGCCGGGAATCGACGCCGTGCCGAACCGAGCGACCCATCACCAGCCTATCTGCCTTCGCCGCCGCCTACGCCGTCACCTTGTGGCCGCAGCCTTCTCCGTAGCATACGCCGCCGCCGCCTTGAGGCCGCTGGATTTGCCGCCGCTACCTGCCACCCTTCCCTCACCCTCCTCATGGCAACGACCGACTGAGTGCTGGGCTGCGTAGCCTCTGTTAGGTAAACGTACTTGCATAGGAACGTACAATAAACCATTTGTGTACAACCAACACCGAGTTCATCTTTCTCCCGATACTCACTCCCTCCCATCATGTCTTCACGACACCATGTAACATTTCAAATAGACACTACACTGACACTAACACTCAGTCTCAACCAAAACATGACCGAATTTAAAATATATTTATAAATATTATGTAAGCTATTAGTGCTGTGTGTCAATTCAAAGAATCTTTGGTTCTGAATATACGAAATAGTGCTTCCGAACGTAATCATTTTTGGCAGTTATTTCTATTTCAAGGATCTGGATGTTATCCAAAATTCGTATTGTGGTTATAGTCGATTCTAAATTTAGTGACCAAATTATGTTTGTCAACTGTTAATCTGATATTGTATTTATGTTCCTCCATTCTCTGTTTTAGGGTGCATTTGGTAGTATCAATATAGTAGAATTACAACCTGTTGTTTTGCAATTAAACTTATAGATAACTCTTCTCATCTTGAAATCTTGACAACCACTCATATATTAAAATTCTTTAGTAGTATTTTAATTTTATAATCTACGATGTGGTGATAAGGTATTATTAGGTAGGGTTTTAGTTAAGTGAAATTTTCTCTGACTGGCAGGTCCTAGGGTTCGAGTCCCAACAGTGGCAGGATTTTCATCACTAGCTACATAGCTCTGTCGAATTCAGACGCTATCAGGAAGAGAATTCTTGCGGTCGGCTACTCTGATTTGTAGTTTTCCGTGGTTTCTCCGATCAACACCAGGTGATGCCGCAGCAGTTCTGTAACAAATGGGCCAAAGACCGCGCGATATCATTCCTTCGACTTTCATGTTCTATTCTTACCCCTTACTTACACATACTTATACTTACATGCACTCCACTATCACACATTCCGGGAGACCAGTCGCAGGTTACAGCTTGTCCCGGGTGGGGCAGTGCTTCGCATTTGGAGATGCTGTTTTGAGAAAACCCCGCAAGCCGACGGGTAGCTCGGCACCGGATCTCGCTGTGAATTGGGGGGGGGGGATCACTACCACCTCTGCATTTACGGGGATAATGACCTTAGCTGTGGATGTAATCACTAATCATTCAATCAACCACTCAATCAAAAAATGAATTAATTTACTTTCTGAAAATTTAGTTATATATTGTAACCCTAAATGTTATGTCGAGTGTGACTTTCTTGCAAAATGTTTCAAATGTTCTACAGATATCATTGCAGAAGCTGACAATTGTCAATAAGCGTCAATGTTATAATTAGGGGGCTAATTTTGATGACCATCACATCGCCAAAAATGATCAATAAAACGCTCTTAAAATGTTTTAAAAATGCACTATGAGCAAAGAAACATGACGTAAAAATGCGATCAAAACCAATTCAGATGAAGAACTTGAGCTGTTAGATGTGTTACGGATGTAATCGAGGCTTCTTGTATTACGTTCAAGTGAACTCAGCTCTCAAACTATTGGTTTGATCTATTCTTTACCAGAAAATCTGTTTTTAGTTATTCCAATTACATATTCACAATGGCTGACATTTCAACTTCTGAGCGAAAAAATCGAATATGCTACCAGGTGTAGATACTCAGAAATTCTACGGAGAACATTTCTTCCATCTCGTAAATATTGTTTGACGCAAGTACCAGTAAAATGACATTAAAATCGATTAAATCAGCGAAAATGTATTAAAAATGAGGGGAAAAGGTAAAAACGACTCATTAGCGGAAAAAGACGTAAAATGCGTATCGAAAAAATCGAAAAATAAATACGAATAAAAATGGGTCATTTGCTTCTGTCATAACATAAAATGAGTTTCTATCCTATAAACGGCATTTTTCTGAAGTAAAAAGAAAAAAAAGACATCTCATTAAAATCCCCCGCTAGTTATAATCGACGTTCTGATCTGGAATAAGATCATTTTGCGGAGAAGCCTCAACCCTGAAATTTGAATTCCAGAGTACAGCAGTGAACTTCTGCCAGGTCTTGTAGTGGAAGAGGCTGAGGAGGGGCGGAGGGGAGGTCACGTCGGTGGCGACCCCGTCGGTCATGACGTTGCCCCGAGAGAAATCACGAGAGTTGACCCCGACATCGAGAAAAGGTAATCACTCGCTGATGGCGACGACGGCGTCTGCAGCGCTTTCCCCTACCTGCAGTCGGGAGGGGGCACTAGTGCAGCTCCACTGGACGTTACCCCTCCAAAGCGATTGATTGATGTTTCCGGGCACGTCTACTGCTTTGGTCATTATTGATTGATTGATTGATTTTTTCGTGTTTCCGGGCGCGTCAACTGCTTCAGTCATTAGTCCCGTTAGTGTTGTGCATGTTTTTTCTCGGGAGATGGCGGTGACCTTCCCCTCTGGATGGCGAGATCCGGCGCCGACCTACCGTCGGCTAGTGGGGTTTCCCCCTAACCAGGACTCTCCCACCAGCGGGGCACCGCCCCAGCCGACACAAGCTCTAAGCTCCCGACCGGTCTCCCGGAAATGTGGTAGTGTAGTGCATGTTAGTGTAAGTGTATGTGTATGTGTAAGGGGAGAGGAGAGGACAAGGAAGAGGAAGAAAAGATCGCGGTGGTCCGTGGCCCGTTTTGTAGGTACTACTCCGGCATTCGCCTGGTGTTGATCGGAGAAACCACGGAAAACTACCGATCAGAGCAGCCGGCCGCTAGAATTCTCCTCCAGACAACGACTGAATTCGACCTAGCTGAAAAGCTAGTGTCGAAAATCCTGCCGTCGTAGGGAGTGGGAACCTAGAACCTACCGGTCAGAGGCGCTGCAGTGGCATCAGTTGATGCACTGAACTACCGCTCCCGGTTCCAACGCGAAATTTTGTACCATTTGTACCGGGGACGGGCCACTGTCTCGGGAATCCGCGTGTTAGCCGTCTTGCAAGGTGTCCTGGAGGGCACGGCATTGTGAGCTGATTCAGGGGTGTTCTGATCTAAAAATGCGTGAACGGCAATACACACGAACATACATGTAGTTAGCTTACTGCTGCAATAATGTACCAGAGGCTGATGCAGTAATTCTGGAGGTATGATTTTCTTCGTTCGCATACGAACTACGAAACAGGAAAATTAAGATTGTCGAAAATTGGAGTGCATTTAAAGACAGAGTTGCATCAAATCAGAGCGATCCAAAATTCTGCAAATATCTTCGGCTTTAATGCACAAGAACTGCACGACATCTTTCCGGGAAATATGGATGTGACCTGAGCGGCGTTTCTTGTCCCAGAAAAGTATTAATGCGACGAAATCCGAAAATTGACGTTTTGGCGAAATGAGAAAATCATGTAAAATATTTTCTACAGGAATTTTAGGGTAAATAAATTATTTGTTGGTAATAATAAGTGATACATGGTGATGTTGATTTTATATACCTCAAATTCCCTTTGTGTATGAGGGTCGATAAGATGAGTCCGGACGGCACAAATTCTAGGTACGCTTTCGGGGGAACGAGGTGTACCTTCTGCGGATGTTAACAGTTCCCTCCAGAAGGGGAGCTCACATTTTTATAGGGGGCGTCGAAGCAGTCGAATTGTGTAAATTGAGTGGTTTTTATTTCTGTGTTAATTTTTTTGTACACAAGTATATTAATTTCTTTCGTTTATTATTATATATATTTATGGAGCTTTTATATGCTTCTGAAATGCAAATTTTTGCATTTTTCAGTAAATTTTCAAATCAAATTTTGAGTCCTTATTGCTGCTCAATCATTTGGAATATCTAAGGCGTTTATTTGCCAATTATGCACAAAATATTATTAAAATTTCCTTAAGAGCTTATTTTCGAAGTTTCGGCGTTTCCTCCCTGGACACATATATTTCTTACATCGTGCCGATTACCGGCGCGTCGGGTAAACAAATTCGTTAGTGAAGGTTTCTGCTGCTAGATGCACTTGAGCCAAACTGTACGCTTTATGCATGAAAAATTACGAACATGTTCAAACGTTTTCATGCAGAAATCGTTCAGTCTTGACTGCACGTTTTGTGTACGTTCAATCTACAAAAAAAACTGTATATGGGCTTTAAAAACGAATGTACAAAAAATCTAACTCATTATCCACTCAACACAGTAACATTTGAGAGCTGAAAAAATGATAATTTATAGAGATCTATGATACATTTTTACACTCAATTGCTCTGTTTGGTCATTAAAAATATGACTCTAATATACAAATAATTTTTTACTGAAATATTTTCAAATTCCATTTGACTTTTATGCTTGAACACCGATTGCTTTCATCATGCTGTCAACTTTCGTCTACAATACGTTTATTTTATTTCAACAATTCCAAGTCATATAGAGACGAATCGTGGAATTTAGTCTGACTTCCGTTCCAGAATTTTAAAGAGAAATTAACATGCCTGTCCACATGCAAGTGCTAAGCTTTGTGTCGGCAGTTTACCCTAACACCAGAAAAGGAAGACACTTTCTCTTCTTTACAATTCATGACGACAAATAATTACGAGCGTGGCGTAAAAGGAGGATGTAGAGCGTATGCGCATGTGACTTTGATATGTATGGAATTTATCCTGAGGCACATTGATTACTAAATCAGAAAACACAAAGGGAGCGATTCTAATAATATTATAAGGGTGAAATACTTCTTACGTCTAGATGCAGACGGATAGTAAAGCTATGATGTGTAAGTTACGATATCAAACGTTTGTTGAAAAGAATTTTTATGACTTCCTCTAGATTTCAGATATAATATACTGTACTACATCAAGCTTAGACAATGTTAATTATTCAAGTCCAATTCTTAAAACGTTTATCGCTCTTATGTTTCCTCACTTTTCTATTAGTCGACATCAGAGCCAACTAGTTCTGCAGCCTACTAGTCGTGCGGTTACTAGTACTACGAAAAATGAGTAACTATTTATGGGTAAAACGGAAATTGTTGTTTATAGAAGTAATGGACTTCGATTGTCATAGAGCAATATACAACAAACAGAACAGGGAAGGAAAGGGTTATTCTCGTGGGTATTCACTTATTATTGTTCGCGTTATTGGTGACATGGCGGTCTTTTACATGCACGTGTATCAATTATCCTTCATGGTGTATCCACCGTTTTCAACATGCTTGCCGTTGCATTCATCATTGACGTGATATTACTGTTAATTTATTTGTTTTTTGCATTCCTCCCTCCTCTTTCTATAATATTGTGTCTGTTTCCTTTTGGAGCTATTTAATGCCAGCGCGGTACATGGAGCAGCATATGAAACAAAGTAGAAGGTCATGTAATACATCACAAAATCAAAACCACGTAAATCTTTGTTCATTCATGAAATCTTACTAGTACCAACATAAATCTTGTTTAAAACTAGTACAGAAGCCGTCTCTTTGCCCGGCAACCGAAGTTTACTTAGATTACATTACAAATTTCACAACTTATGGCATAAGGTATAGAAGCAAACTGCTACCAAACAAACATACACTGTCAGAAATGTCATTAAATTTAATGTAGATAAACGAGCTTAATGTACTTGCAAATGCAAGAGAGCTTAATATATCTTTACATTAAATTGAATGCATAAATTAAAATCAGTGAAGTTATAATGAAGAGGTTCTCTCGTTTCTCCTGCCTCTCATCATTCATGTCATAAAGTCACAATCACCCGTCCTTCAAAATAATTCATTCATTCCAGATACGACCATAACGCTTTGACTCTTGCATCCTGTATACATTAAATTTAATGTGTGTTCATGATAAATTCTTTAATGTATTTTACATTAAAGTAATGCATAAATTTCTGACAGTCTACATTCAACTCTAATGTTTCGTGTTGAACAGCCAAACCCACACCAAGCCAGCACGCGTTCCTTCAAAGCTGGGGTTCCGTTTCCGCAGTGGGAACGTTTCCAAGCGCCCGCTCGCGTTTCATCATGCGGCGCAGATGGAGGCGCCGCCGACTCGGCGTGGACTGCCCGCGCTGCAGCTCAGAGGCGTCCTACTCAGGGCGGGGTCACTGGATCCTCTGCATCCACGGGCCTTGGCCTTTTAGTTACGAATAGGAATCCTGATTCTTGCAGTATGTCAGCAATATGTTAAGTGTAAACTCTGTAATTAATGTAATCTGTATTAATGTATTTCTGGCGGCGATGGTGTATCGGTTAGCGTATCGGACTGCTATATCCAAGTTTGAGGGTTCGAACCCGATCGAGTCGTGTATTTTTAAGGGCGAAAAATCCTTCATACACCTTCCTTGGGAGGAAGTAAAGCAGGTTGGCCAATGTTAGTAGATTTACTGCATGTAAAAGATCCTCAAGCCTAAATGATGCCTCTGAGCTAAATTCAAATCGCCTGTTTCGTCGCCCAAGTAATACCTTCTTGAAATGATTGAAGGCGCCTTCAATCATTTCAATTATGTAAATGTCAACTACACCTCACCACTGAATCAATAATACATTCTTTCTCCCCTAGTAGGTGAAAGGAGCGTAACAAAATTTGCGTGGTCAGATGGAAGAGCAGGCCTCATGCCCACGTAAAATAAGGCAAAATTCAATTCAATAATATGTAATTTAATTTCTTCTCTATTTTTTAATAGATTGCATTTAGCTTCATGCTTTTATATTAAGTTATACCATAAATAAGTTTTCGTTTATTACCTGCCTTTTTTCAAATTGATTTAAATATTTATTTATGTTAGAATTACGAATTTATTTAAAAATTAATATTGTGTAGTATGATATATACACTACAAAAATAATAAACAACATAATAAGAAATATGTTTATTATTGAACTAAAATATATGATGGCCCCTACCAAAATGATCGGCTGGATCCGCCCCTGATCCTCGTCATGTTGGAAAGTCTCCAATATGGTTGAAAGTCGGTTCAATACCAAAATAAGACATCACATCAAACAAAATATAAGATTATATCGTCTTACGCCTTTCGTATAAAATCTATCTCAGTATTTTCGGGTGTACAACAGGGGGCTTATCTAAGGCGAATATATTTTTTAAATATTTATAAACGACATCACAGAGGTAACAGGAAATGTTAAATGTCTTTTCTTTGCAGATCACATGAAAGAATTTAAATGTACAGAGACTGATAATGATGTAGAGCTTCACGATTGCTTGGAAACAATTAATCTATGGAATGAGGAAAACGATGGTCAATGAGGAGCCACATTTTAGTGTTTTATTTATTAAAAAAGGCTACCTACTTATTTTTTTATTAGTACCAAAAATATTAATTTAATTATATTAATATGGTTGTAGTATATTCCAAATAAGTTGTAAATATCTAAAGTTTAGTTCACATATTTACATAAATGTAACTTAAATAAATAAAATAGAAAATTATTATTTCGAAATGTTAATAACGAAAATAAAATATAATAAATGTTTAATAGGAGCCGAACTTACCATCATGAAGATCCACAGACAGCTCTCGAATCCGTATTTGCACACAATATTATATAATATATTGTTTGTACCAATTATTGCAATTTTAAAGCTGTATAAAACTTTCCAGATATCCCAAATATTCAGACTAAAATTATCTGGTTTTAATAGGTTCTCAACACAGAAATGTAGAATAATTAAAATTGCTAATTAAATTATTTATTACATTAGAATACGCAATTTTTTGGTTGGTTGTAATCTGCTGAATGTGGCCTAACCAAGAAGCTAAGAAACCCAGAGGTACTACCTACGTAGGATGTGAGAGTTTTGCCTAGTTGTATTTTGCCTTGGCTCGCATGAAGATCTAGGGTACTCAGGTGTTTCGTCAGGCCTCTGGTTGTGGTTCTCAGAGACCCAATGACTGGAACAACTATGATTCTCCGTTGTTAGTATCTCTAGCTGGAGTCTCTCTATCTGGAGATTACCATATTTCATTATTTCTGGAACTTCTTCGATCCACTCTAAAATTTCCTTGGATGGCCACGTTCACTATCAATACCTGCTTTTCTTCAGTAATGACGAGATCTGGCAAGTTATGATTAAAAAGACTGGTGTTTTGCAAGTTAAATATTCCATTTGCAATACATACATATTTTACTTATATATCATTCCATGATTTTAAAAATCTGTAATATGTCAACATGTTTTAAATGGCAAATTATTATAATCATAAATTATATAAAAAATAAGCAAAATATGAATTCATTGCATATGGAACTTGCGAATAATCCGGTAGTTATGATCTATCCGACGGTCGATCTGGAGTTTGAAATTCCAGAGAATTTTTGTATTGTGTTTTCGACCATTTCGTAAATCTTGTGTATCTGATCAGTTGCCTACTAGCCATAATTCTGCACAGGTTCCAGCGTAACACGGTGTCCCCTTTATTGTTTATAGTTTGTAACCTGTCAGTACAATCTTACTGCATGCAGTGATTCGGTTTCGTCGCAATCTGCACTTGGCTTCGTCGGTAAACTTAACTTTTTCGGCTTGAATGGCCTTAGCCCTTATGGCCTGTGTAAGAATTTTTGGGGATACAAAATTTCATGAGAAGAACTTTTGAATGTTTTTATAGAAATATTTCTTTCCGTATTTGTTTCGAAAGAAAGTGTTAATTAGTCAAATGTAGTTCCAAACGACTCAGTACAGTGACGATACGACTCGGTACGTTGACTATTGTTTTAGAGAAAAGGTGGCCAAAGATGGATTTAAGCAAAATGATGACATTAATTTTTCTACCTCTAAAAGGCATTATTCAGATGAAAGTCGAGATTTATCAAAATAATATATCTCAGAAACAATTAAAAGTGGTGTATGTAGAACAATTAAAAAAGGTTATGATTAGTACATTTGCCATCTAGAGGGCGTGTTTTGTGCTCCTTGCAAGTTATATGGTGGAAATTCTATTTGCTCTCTACAACAGAGCTTAACGACTGGAAAATAGCAACAACATTTCTCAACGTTAATAGTTCTGAACATGAAGATTGCGTAAGAAAATTTGTTTGTAGGTCTGCAATGAAACAGCACAAAAATAACGTGAAATATTGGAAAAATGTCTTGAAAAGAATTGTAGAAACTGTGAAATTTTTAGCATGAAGAGGATGGACTTTTTCAGTAACGAGATTATCGGTTACAAAACGAAAACTTCTTACACTGCATTGAGTTGATATCCAAATTTGAACCGTTTATGGCTGGCCATCTCGTTCGGTATGGAAACATAGGACCACATACGTGAAAACAATGGTTTAGAAAATGGTAATTCGGAGGGTATTCTTTATTAAAGAAATTGTCGATACAAGATATATTTCCAAATGACGAGATTATTTTAAGACTTTAGTAATGTCTGTGGCTAATGCAAATTGTAAACGATCTTTCTCTGCTTTGAAGTGCGTTAAACATTATCTGAGATCGATTCTTAAACAAGATACATCGAATGAAAACACTGTTAAGAAATTTGCCGAGAGTAAATCGATAAAACGAGATTCCGTATGACAACGCATGTTTTATATGTTACATCTAAATTCTATTTCGACTTTAATATTAATTTTTTGGTAAGAAAATGTAAATAATATTCAAATACAGAAATGCATTTATAATTATCTTCAATTTTGAATTTATTGACTAAAAATATTTGATATTATAAAAAATTCAAATATATATTCAAATATGTATACGTATACAGTATTTGGATTGGTTATAAATATCGTAAAACATTTTTTAATTCAAAATATTATAACTTTAGTCAATAAAGCAAATTAAAAAAAGGGCGCTAAAACATTTGACAGCCTAGGGCGCCGATAAGTCAGTCAGGCACTGGGTCAGTCAGGCACTATTATTCCCGCGCAGTTCGTAATCATAGGGTACTTAAATTCAACAAGATGACCTAGGAAACTCAAAGTTACTTATTTTAATACCATTATTACGTATAAAATGTTTTGTTATTATTATTATTACTATTAATTTATTGTTTGATTGATTGAAGGTTGTTTTAGTTATTGTAACGAACGAAATCTTATGAAGAGTTCTTAACGGCCATAAATGAAATTTGAAAGCAGAGAATGCTTGGTCAGAAATTTATTAGTTGTTGTAATCGCTTGAAACTTTTTATCATCAGGCTAATATGAAAGAAAATGAAAACAACACTCTTCATGAATAATGTTACCAAAACACACACGTATGAGACACAATTTTCTAGCTAAGTTTCAAAAATTATTTACAAATATAAAGCAAATACAGATATAAAGGAAATTTGTAAATAATTTTTGAAACTTAGCTAGAAACTTGCATCTTATACGTGTGTTTTTTGGTAAGATTATTCATGAAGAGTGTTGTTTTCATTTTCTTTCATATTAGCCCTGATGATGGAAATAAAAGTTTCCGAAACGTTGGCAAACAACTAGTAAATTTTTTCTGACCAAGCCCCGTTAACCTGCCTGGAAGAGAAAAAAAAAAAAAAACAACGAAATGTTGGTGTGTTGCACGTGCGCCGTAATTCGGCCGGGGCCCGTGCGAGTGCGCGTGCAGGCGCTGGCGGCGCAGGGAGCGAAGGGGAGTGGGGGATAAAGGGCGCCACACAATGTGCAGGGCCCCTCCGCGTGCTTCAAAGGAAAGGCCCCGGCCGGCGCGGCGCGGAGCGGAGCGCAGTGGGCGGGGTAGGGCCAACATGCGCGCGCTAACAGGACCGAGCCCCGATGACACGCATTATGTTTATTTGGCTTCCTTGGTTGTTACGCTACACACGTTTGTGTATATTCATTTGCCGCCCTGGTGGAGCAAGAGATGCAGAAACTGTACCCGCGTACGCGTTACGCCAAATCTGTGGGTTCCAGTCCCATCTTACGCATGGATATTTTCAGTAATGTGGCACGGTATGAATTTTAGAACATGTTTCAGCTCTGAATAGGATTCCTGTTTCTAATTCCAATCTCTATCCTAGTAACTAGTGTGAGGAATGGTTAGTTATGTACGGAGCAATGGGCTACTACAATGCAAAAGCAACTAGACTCCCTACCACTGCTCCAGTTCGAAAGGCTCACGAACCACATTGGAAACGGTAAAAGTTAGTACTACGACCAAAATGGGCCGGGAGAGATGGCTCAGGGCAGCAATTGATGTCACTGCAGTCCCTCTGACTTGGAGGCCCTAGGTTTGAGTTCCGACGATGGCAGGATTTTCGCCACTAGCTTGTGAGCTAAGTCGGATTCAGTCGCAGTCTGGAGGAGTATTCTAGCGGCCGGTTGCTCTGATCGGTAGTTTTCCGTTTCAGATTTCTCCGATAAATACGAGACGAATGTCGGAGCAGTATCCTAACAAACGAGCTACGGACCGCGCGCGATCATTCCTACCTCTTCCTTGTCCTATCCTCTCCCCTTACATTTACACTACCATGAACTACACTACCACACGTGCCGGGAGAAAGGTCGGAAGCTGAGAGCTTGACCTGGCTGGGGCAGTACCCCGCTGGTGGGAGATACATGGTTATGGAAAACCCTGCTAGACGACGGTAGGTCCGCGCCGGATCTTGCCATCCAACGGGAGAAGAACATCGCCATCTCCCGTGAAAAACACTCAACAACCTTACGGAACTAATGACCGCAGTAGTTGACGCGACCGGAATCACTAATAATCAATCAATCTAACCAGCTACATCAGCGCGAAGGTAGAAGAAACTGGTGATAAAACCAAGTGGTTGCGAGTGACAGCTGCGGCGGGACCGTCCAAAAACACCGAGGAATGAGAATGAATACGAATGTCGAATCCATCTAATATATATTTGTTTATTTATTTTTTATTAACATAAAAAAAGAGAGTAAAAATGTGATGAAGAGGAGGGAGAAAAAACGTCATTAGTAAAGGGGGGGTCAACATTAGTTAAGTGAGTCAAAGGAAACTGAACGAAATACGAGACGTCGGTCATGTTCCCGGACTCTTTCACAGTGTTTTCTGTGACAGTGTGTAATTAGAAACTATGGTAAAATATGCCGAAATGAATAAATGATAAATTTAGTGAATACAGAGAATAAAGAAACTTAATAAAATCGAAAAAGAGTTTACAAAAGTACTTTCTAACTATTTAGAAAAAACGTGTTTGTTGAAACGAAAATTGAAACGATGTCCTGGATTACAATGAATTCACACAATGTAAATAAAATGATATATAAAGAAATAAAACACAATGTTCTAAAATAAAAATATTTACAGCTTACTTGAGGATATCAAAGGGAAAACATATTCACAATAAACAAAATAATGAAGAATTTTGCATAAGAAATGGAGAAAAGGAAAAAGGAAGAAGATACGATCAATATTTTCGGACCAGTTCAATGGTGAGATTTTTAACAGAACAAATCAATAAATGAGAATAATAGTAAGACGTAGAACACGAAATTTCCACTACGTACACGAACATTTTAATGAGCTATCTATACATTCATTGCCATTTCTCCAACAGATGAAATCATGCAATGTCTTGAATCGTTCGGTTAAGAAATGAAAAGTGAGCTAACAGTATCATATGTGTAGGCCCACAGTGTGGCACGATGCAGTGCGGTGCATGGCCAGGGGCGGGGCGGGACGGAGAGGAGTGGGACAGAGCGGGGCGGGGCGGGACAAGGCGTGGCGGAGGGGGCGGGGGGGCGGGGCGGAGCGGGGCGGGGCGGGGCGGGGCGGGGAGGCGGGGCGGGGCAGGGCGGGGCGGGGCGGGGATTCAATAGAACAGGTGGGACGTGGGTCTTTGTTTCCGCGCGCGTCCTGGCCCCGCGTGAGTTTGAAACGAACTGCAGCGAGCCGTGTCTCACGGCCCCAGCACACGTGGCACGTGCCACGTGGTGCCCCGGAGCTGGAGGTCTGTGCACGTCCCTTGGCCGAAAGCGAGGAAACAGTCAATGACTGATATGGCATTTCAGAATTATCGACACTTGTGGGAGTCGCGTTACTTTGTATCGGTATTGTGCGTGTCCTCTCCATTCACATAGATGGAATGCACAATATTTTTCTCTAACACTTTCTTTCCTTCAACTGTCTCACTATTGGGATACTTTCCCTTATTTTCACATCAGTTTGGTATCACTAATGAGACCCGACATTTCTGTGATTCTGATTGTTGGCACTAAGAGTAAATATCGCTAATACATGACGAATGTGAGTGACTATCTACTCGGAGTGCGATTCGATTGAATGTATACGGTAATTGTATACGTGAATACAACTGACATGGAATGACATTCATGATATTGTTAATTACAAAATAAAAAGAAACCATTGATTGTCAATGCATATTGACAAGGAAAACAAACATTGTTTCATTGCAGTTAATTTGGAATGTTATAAAACGATCGTATCTATTCCTTTAAGAGGGTGTTTCGTTGTCGTTGAGAAACTACTTTCTCAAAAATGTATTTGCTACATTGCGAGAGGCTTGGGATACTAATACAAATATTAGGATGTATTTAATTTAAAAGAATAGCAAGGTGGTCATAATCGGTCGCAAGTATTTTGATATATGTTGGACACAATTCTGAGAAGATACCAAGCTGATTAAGATAATACTAATATTTATCTTTGTCAAAGTAAGATCAATGTAGCTTGGAGATTGTATTGATTGGTAATACATGAATGAAAACAAAGAATGTTCAATAGTACAAGAGTCTAAATTACTTTCAAATACGATTAAAAATGTGTACGCTGCTATCATTTTAGAGTATTCTCTTGTTCATACGACTATTCGTTTCTCCAACTGATGAAAAGATAGACAATAACGAACTCTTAATTTTTTCTAATAAAAAATATAGAGGTGGAATGATTATCTTTTACAGATGAGAAGTTTAAATGAATTACTCTTGTAAAGTCTATAAAGGTAATGTAAAAAATTAAAGTAATATAATATATTATTTGGATAAAAATACTCAAAATACAAGGAATTACGAAAATTGTGACAATCGGTAATAAATAAAATCAGCAAATGCGTTACGAAGTAATATTCTGAACAACAATACCTAAGGGTATAAACTAAAACAAGCATTTCATCTAAAACAAGCATCTAGAAATAACCATTCGTTTTGATTTAGAAATAACGATTTCTTGATTCGTATCTTTTGATCTTTTTTGATTGATCTTTTTATCGCCGTATTACACTGTAATAAATACATATTACTTTTATGGCCATAAATATGTAATACTGACGATCTCAATTAGAAAAACTCGCAAAAATCTACATTGTAAAATTCAACCACCAAACTAATCCTTTTTTTTCGTTGCACTTCTGAGTCCTAACCGCCGCCGCGTCTATTTTGCCGCTTCACCGCCGAGTCCATTCATCCCAGGGAGTAAGGAAGCAGCGGGCCCTGCGGGGCGTGGAGGGCGTGGAGGGCGTGGAGGGCGTCGGAGGGCGTCGCACAGTGGTTGATTTCCAGAATCTAGCGGTATTTAAATCGAAAATGCATATGCTCAAAACGAATGAAAGTCCACATGAATGGGTTCCTTATAGTCTTGCCTAAACTGTAATAACCACCATAAGTGCAACATTAATTTCTCAGAAGAATGGGGGGCCTGTTTGGTGAGCGCTTCCGAGCCCCGCGCGCAGGCGTGCCTCAGTCCTGCTTTGACGCGCTTGGTGTTACTGCCTACTGACGTCGCGTTCTTAAGGGAACTTTGAATGTTGAATATGAGCGAGAATTTGGAAGGTATGTTCTTTAAAACGCACTAATTTTTACTAGAAAATTTTACATTTTTGGTAGTACTTTTATGCAAAAGTTTCACCATGTTTTTGAAACTGGTTTCTTAAGTAATCAGAAATTTAAACAGAGATATTTTGAGTTGCCAGCAATTGCCAAGAATGTTCTTTGCATGAAAGTATTTCCTGAACCTTGTGCAACAAAATGGTGAAGAACATTTCTGCCCAAATTTGCCCCATTTCGAAAAAATCGATTTTTTTCAGATGCTTGTACAGCCACTCGACGGGAGCTTTTCGAACTCTTGCATCAGGGGGAACTCTCTCGTGCAACAGATTTACGGAATAGGGAAATGCTAATGGAGTATGTTTCCCATAAAGTTCTTGAAATTATTCCAGATGCAGTATTAAGTGAAAAGATACGGAGATTCACCTGCCAAATTACTGAAAAATGGAAGGTTTGCAATAGAATGGTAGACAGGTTTGCGGCAAAGAAAGCGTGAGTGGACGAAGCAATAGTGTGTGCCAAGGAATAAGGGCAGGAAACGACAAAAGGTAGGCCTGAAAAAGAATTTGCTTCGTGTTCGAAGAGAACTAAAAGGCGAAAAGTACAACCACTCGTTGTGGAACATTGTGCAGAAGAATTAGCCGTGGCAGCTCAAGTTAGTTTTATGTCACAAGGCAGTAAGGATGGAGCGGAATTGATCGAAAGAGCTGTAGATAGTACTCCTGGAAGTGGCACCACGAATGATGGGAACACTGCTCGGCGATTTTTCCAAAATCCGGAGCAGTCTTCTAACATCACTGGGATTGATGAAAGCCTCATTCGCCGCTTCTCCGTTGTTTTACAAGCATTGAGGAGTGGGTATGATGTGAATTCAGAGGCTTTCAGAAAATACTAAACTGAAACAGCAGATTGATCAACATATACGGATGGTATTTCATGCCTGAAACAGAGCATAAAATATTAATTCATGGCGCTGATGTCATTAATGAAATGATTGTCCCAATTGGACAACTGTCTGAAGACGCGCAGGAAGCCCGGCACAAAGAGTTCAAGTCATGTCGAGAAAGAAATACTCGAAAATCATCAAGGATACGTGGCAATGAAGATCTGCTTCATTTCCTATTGATTTCTTCCGACCCAGTTATTACAAGTATCCGGCCACTACCAACTAAGACAACTGAACAGCTACCGAAGGAAGTTCTGGAGTTGTTACATGTTCCTAGAGCTGGTGTTCCACGTGAAGGCGGAAGAGCAGATTCAGAGAGCGACTAATGCCAACTATTGTAAGTTCTTAATTTTGTTATAATTATTTTAATTGCTCAATTAAGTATGAGTACTAATCAATATATTACATTTTAAGTTAGTGTCTCATGAACGTTTAGTAGGCAATTACATGCACAACTTTTTTAGTAGTTTCCACATTGATAATTTGGTAAACCTTATCAAGCCTCTAAAAAATGAATTTATTATTATACTATTTCACTACATTATAATATAATAGAAAACAGCACAAGGAATAATTCTGACCATTTTCAACACCGTCGGCTTTACCGTTCACTTGGAAATATTTTAATACCGCTAAATCAAGGAAATCAACCACTGTGCGTCGCGGCGTCGCGCAGTGGGACGCGGCGGTGCCTCCGAGAGGGGCGGGTCGGGAGGCGGAATCTGCTGGAGGTCTTAGTTCATGTCCAGAGCACGGAGGTGAAGGGGCGCGGCGGCTGCGGTGGAACCGGAACTGGGCGGGAGCGGGGAGGGGGGAGGGGGCGGGGGGGGGGTGGGCGGGGCGGGAGGGAAGGGGGGGCAGGGGGGGGGAGGGAAGGGACGGGGAAGGGGGAGGTGCAGTTGGGAGGGGCAGGCGGTGGAGCGTGGGAGGGGAGGGGTAGGCGGGGGGACGTGGCAGGGTGGTACGGAGCTCATCGGATGACGAATGTTTTTTGACAGTTTTAGCAAAAAGCTAAATGAGACTCTTGTGGAATGCGCTACATAATGAGTGGTGTCTCAAAAAGTTGGTAAAATGGACCACAAATTAGCCCTAAAGGCGTAAATTTGAATTTAACTAGCTTCGCTTGCATATTTCCAATCTTCTGTCCCACCAAGGCAAAATTTCCAACGCATTTTGAGTGCAAATAAAGAAATGGCTTGTGTTCCCTCGGACGGGGCCGAGCAGGCCGGAGAAGAGCGGGCGGGATAGGTGAGTCACAGAGTCCGTTGAGGTCCTCGGTTCGAACGGGGCGGGGGGGGGAGGGTGGGCGCGGAGTCCGTTGGGGACCTGGGTTCGAGCCTAGAATCTGGAGGCCATGACGTCGCGGCGGCAGAGCAAGGCGGGAGGGGGAGCGGGGTTCGAGCCGAGGGGCCCGCGGCGCGAGCGCTAACGGCTGCCGTGCGGGATGCGCAGCTGCACCCGGCTGCACCTGCCGCCCCCGACGGCGATGGCGCCGCCCCGCCCCACGCGCAGATACAGCCGGCCACCGGCCACCCAACCGCCGCTGCGTGGCCTGCGGCGGGCGCCGCCCGGCGCAAGGGAACAAACGCCAGCGAAAATTATGAAGCGTTCAGCAATTAAGGCGGAGAAGAGCGTGTGCAGAATAATTGAGTTTTCATTGTAACCATGCGCACAAATTGGGAATGGTGTATGGTACGTTAACGGAGCTATTGGTGGAGTCATCTCTATACTTATTCTTCCAACGTGTGGCAGTGCCTATGTTGAGGGAGGAAGGAGGATTGAGAGGAACCGCGCTGTCAAATTCATAACAGTGACTAAAGTACCAGAACTGCGTGAAAGTACAGGCATTCGTTCGTCATTCGTTCGGCATTCGTTCGTCATTTGTTCGGCATTCGTTTCCGTACTGTCAGAATATCGGTAATTTTTTTAAAAATCTTTACCAATAGTATGTTTTGTACAGTAGTAAAATTATGAGTAATTTTGTACCAATATCATAAACACTAATGATTTACTAAAACTGATTAGAAAGAACTAAAGACTGAAACTCTCAAAGAAATAAATATATAAAGCACTACTTTCTTTGATTAACATTTTATTTAATTAATTTTTTGTTAGAATTCTTGAGCAAGATGCAATGTTATTAGCCCATTCTCGATTCCTTAAACTCTTTACAGCAACTGTCTTCTAAAATTGATCAGTATCTTTTTCTTTTGAGAGAATTTCTTCTTGATAGCTATAGTATAACTTTTTGAATTTCAGTTCTGGATCTTAAGAGCATTGAAAATTTGAACATGCCTCAGTTAGATGGATTTCGAAATTAGTTTATATAGTTTTATGAATGATTTACATGATGACTCATAGACCAAACTTTATCATTATTTTATTTCATTAATTTTAAAAATTGCCCTTTTTATATTACATTCCTTATGAAAGTTGCAAACATTTTAAAATTTACGCGACAAAATAGTTTTAAAAAACCTCAAAAGTAAAATCTATTGCGCCCCATTTTGACTATCAAAACATCATCGGAGCCATTAGTCTGTAGATGGTAAATCAAACTGAACTGCAGTAGAGCGTAGAGTGAACCAACCTTGCGGAGTACATGGGTGAGACTCTGAAGTGCCTTTTCTTAAATCAGATGCAATTGAGTCTGTTCCGGTCTAACGTTTTCGGCAAAAAAGATGAAAAACACCAATTTCTTCTCACGGAAAAAGTTTTTCCCATCATTCCTTTCAATACTTGCAATAACTAACCCCCACAACCCTTTTTCAGGGACGAAGCATCTATCATATTCAATACTTTCATCACAAATTCAAGACCTGCCACTCATTTTCAGGCAAACGTGGAACTACACTTCTCAGCACTTATTACACGAACAACGATACTGAAACTTTGTCCTATTGCCAAATTTAAGAAATCCTTGAAAGAAAGAGGTTTTAACAACATTGATTAAATAAACGCAGAATCACTGAAGGAGCACCGATATCTGCGTTTCAGAAGTACTTCGAGGACTGGAAAACGCCGGTACAAATGTATTGTATATTAAGAGAACTATTTTGAATACAATAAAATCGGTACTGATGATTAATTAAAGATTTTTTAAGAAAAACTAAGTTTCCGTGTTTTGATTGTAAAATAAATTTTGATTCGAAAGAAGGCTTGGGATTATCCAAGTCCCGATTAAACGAGGCAATCATTAGGAAAAAGAACAGAATAACCCACTGCAAAATTATCGATGACGTTAGTGATTTTAGAAATATTGGGGCTTCCCCCCATTCACTAACCATTGGATCCCGTCGTCCAACATTGTGTGTGTTGTTCATCGTTGACACTCTCAGTTTTAGTTGTCCCTCAAAGGACACGATAAGCGTGATTATTCCATATGTATTGTTTTATGTTATTTTTATATTGACACTGTACACAAGCCTTTACCAAAGATCTGAACTCGATCCTTTTTAAATAAACTATGGATTATCAGTTTTCGTACCCGAGTTAATTTCGGACCTCAATGACCTCGGATACTCGCGTCTAAGAAAAAAATAAGATTTTTAAAGATGTTAAAGGTTCATAGTTTTTGCGCAAAATATGTAAATACATATTGTTGATGAATGTTGAACAAAAAGAAAGTTACTTCCGTGCATGGAACATAATAACATCATTTTTAAAAGAGAGATATTTAGACAAGCGCCTTGTAAACAAAAAACAAGAATTTTTGAAGCTTATAACTCTAAAACGGTTAATTTTACAACAAAACCATACCAAAACTTTTTTGTAGGAAATTTTATTTGATTCAATTTTTTATAGGACATAAGAGTTGGAAGAATTGATGGTCATGGAGATACTTGCAAAATAACGTCGCAAAAGCACCTTCAAACGCCCCCAACCCTGGCTCCCCTCCCCTCTCGCTTCAGGGTTTTTTTGTACTCATATGTTATAAAGTAAGTTCCAACAGACAGTCATGACAAGTTTCAAACCTTCGGGATTTTTCCCCCTTCGATCGCCAGTTTTTGGTTTAATTTGACTGGGCTAAAATTCTTCAACTGCTCTCGCGAATAGCATTGGTTAGTGTGCTCGCTTTCCATGTCGCGATCCCAGGTTCGAGTACCGATCGACCACGATTATAGTGTGTCTTTTTCTTGCAATGTTCTAGTCCGTATATGTAGCATGTAAGGATGCCGACGTGCTAACCACACCTGCATCGTATCCCATGGCCGCATGGCCAGGAAGCCGCTTCTAGGCCCATGCCTCGTCTAAGATGCCTCGTCTAGGCCAATGTACAATACTATATGTATATACACTAGTCTTCATTTGTTCATTATACTGCTTTCCAGACTACTATATTCCAAGTAGTTTGTTGTCTTGGTCTATTTATTTTTAGATTTTCAGTAGATCTATCGGAAGCACTCAACGTTCTATAATGAGTTCTTTTTTAGTTTAAAGGTTAATGAGCCTTTTTAAATGCTAAGATTAGGACACAATGTACTGCAATCGTCTTCAGAAAAAAAATCAGAGATTATAATTACATGAAATGCATTACTTTTTTAAGTTGCAGGATTTCCCGCTGCTGCTCACAACATACATGTAGTACATCATAATAATTATAAAACATTTCAGTTAAATTTTCAGAAACAGGTTTATGTAACTTTGTGTTCACAGTGAGTAATGATAATATTATTTCAGTATTTGTAAACCTCTCAATTTATTAGTCTTGAAAAATAACGACTGAACGACGAAATTTTCGATTTTCCATATATAGAGTATAGAGTACTGGTCCATATAAAGCATATAGAGTACTGTTCTATTGAAGCTCTATTAGTTATATTATATTGTTTGTACTAGGTATCTGATGACTTAATGTGTGATGACCTGATTTGTGATGACTTTGTATTTGGGCAGGTAGACGAAGTCAACCTCGCTACAATCACACTACAGGGGAAAACATCTTCAAATGCCTCACTGTGGACTCTAACCGCGTAACTACGGCTCCCCATACTTCAACATCATCGTTCAAGTCCCTGCATCGCCGAGGCCAGCTCATGGGAATTGGGGTGTGCCATTTTTTCCCGTGCTCACGAAGCGATGCTCGCGGAGGCCACCTTGAGGCCCTTGAAGCATGCTTGCCAACTGCCGTCGCCCCCGCGGACGTCTCTTCCTGCAATGCCGTGAGGCGGAAGTGGTTGTTGGTGCAGATGCAGGCCGAGGGGGGAGGAGTGGTAGGGGAGGAGAAGCTAGCTTCCGGCCAACAGCCACGCAGACCAATCAGACTCTTCAGGGAAAGGTGGTCCCCAGGCGGCCGTTTTCGATTAGTAGCGCTGTCTCTTCGAGTATCAAGAATATCAAGGTAGAAGCGATCGATTACCCTCCCAATTATGATATTGCAATAAATTTGTAGATAAATGCATCATATCAGTTGTTTTAATAATATTTTCAATTAATTTCTAGAATATTGATAATTAAAAATACCAAGACAAAATCGAAGCTGTAAATAAAGATTTATTATAATCATTTGAAAAATGTGAAGAAGCCTGTGAAATGTAAGGCGTTGAGGGGAACAGAATGCTTGATGGCAGCAAATATAATCCATTTTAAAACACCAGGATCGATTGCAAAAATATTGGTGGACATTGATATTATGCCGTAGTTTCACAGCATACCTGTTTTCAATGACTCATATGAAATGCAAAACTGTTTCAAAGACAGCCACATATGATTTTCATGAGTTCTATGAAAATCGTAAGTGGCATCATTTCTATAAACCTTTTACGTTTGTCATATAAACGCGAGGGGAAAATATACGCACACGGATTTCAGATTTCGATGTGGCTCGACTGCCAGCGTTAACCCGCAAAGAACAGACAATTACAAAATCTTGGGTAGCAAAAGATAGTAAAATTTAGGTACAAACTGACAATCCTTACTTGAGATAAGTTCATAACACATTTTTGATATTTGTACTTTGTATTTTCAATTAAATTTAAACACTATTCTCTAAAAATTTTAATAGCAAACTGTAGGATAAAATGTTGCTGTGTGAAACCTTGTGCATTTGTGATGAATCGCCGAAGCTGCATGAAATAACGTTGCGAGATTGAATTGGTGCCGCTTTGCGTCGGGGCGCGCAGGGGCCCGCGCTTGGCCGCCATCTGCCGCCGCCGCCGCCCGCACGCGCCCACGCGCAGCTGGCGGGCGCGAGGCGCTCCCCGCCCCCCCCGCCCCGCCCCACTCCTCCCCACTCCGCCTCGCCCCTTCCGGCGTCGCCGCTCCCTTCATCTCGCCTCACCATCAAATGTTTCTCACTAAGACTCATTAACAAACACTTTTATATATTTATTTATTTAGGGGTTCGATTGATTGATTGATTGATTAGTGAATTCTTGACTGTCCGGGATTAGCCGCGTCGTGGTCGATGGAGCTGACGTTTCGGCCATCTTGCTGTGGCCTTCTTCAGAACTATACTGCTACCGAGAGGCTAGGATGTCGCAATATATTGGGCGGGTGCGCGAACCGATAGGCCGCAGCGGCGACCAATGGGAGCTAGCCTCTCGGTAGCAGTATAGCTCTGAAGAAGGCCACAGCAAGATGGCCGAAACGTCAGCTCCATCGACCACGACGCGGCTAATCCCGGACAGCCAAGAATCCAACGACTCCGGCCGCGGAAGCCTACGACTCTGATTAGTGATTCCGAGCGCGTCAACTACTGAGGTCATTAGTCCCGTAAGTGTAGTGCATCGGGAGGTGGCAGTGATCTTCACCCACTGGATAGCGAATCCCTACCAGGTATCTCCGAACAGCGGGGCACCGCACCAGCCGGGGCAAGTTCTAAGTCCCCGACCGATCTCCCTGCATGTGTGGTAGGGTAGTGCTTGTTAGTGTAAGTGTGTGCGGGGGGTAAGGATAGGGCAAGGAAGAGGAAGGAGACATCGCGCGCGGTCCGTGGCTCGTTTCTTACGGTACCGCTGCGGCATTCGCTTGGGGTTGATCGGGAAAGCTACCGAGCAGAGCAGCCGGTCACTAGTATTCTCCTCCTCCTGACAGCGTCTGAATTCCACCTAGCTAACAAGCTAGTGTGGAAAATCCCGCCGCCGTCGGTACTCGAACCTAGAACCTCCCGGTCAGGGGCGCTGCAGTGACATCAGTTGATGCACTGAGCCACCGCCCCGGTTTGGGGATTCAAGTTCCATCTCGTGCACATCTTCTTTTTTGCGTTCGTTAAACCACTTCTACAATATTCCATTTCTCTCTCATACAAGTTCTCTACGGCTAACAATCGTACTCATGAAGGCAGGTCTAGAAGTCACTCTCCAGGGAACACAATCACCCTTCTAGAGAGATTTGGAGAAAAGCAAGTGCCAAATCAATGGGGGCACTATTCACGTGATCAAAAAGTGATATATATGAAACAAAAAAAGTCTACTGATCTGCGATTCGTCTCAATGGCACAGGGCTTGATGCAGAGTGCAAGGACGGAAGACCGTAGGTTGCAGGCACGAATCCTGCCCAAGATCTTTGTGTTTTTGCCATTGATGCCGCATGGATGACATCTCAAATCACTCTCTTATCACAGACGAACTATCATTCCTTCCGTCGCTATTTTACTCTCATCATCATTCCCGCTCATGATCATCCCTTCCTAATTCTACTGTGGAAGGCATTGGGAAGGCATTGGATGCTGGCCCCGAAGGTTCTCCCGCCTCGCCTACGCTGAGAAGCGAGCACGGCACTCGGTGGCAGAGCGGGTCTTATCTGGTGGAGCAACCTGTGCGGCGCGCCCGGCCAATGCCCCCGCTCCCGGTTTTCGGGGCCTGCCCCCTGGCCCGGCACATTTGAAGGGTGCGGCGCCGGCGACGCCCCCTGGGCGCCCTCAGCCCTTCCCTTCCACCCCATCCCTTCCCTTCCGCGACCTTCGCCGCCGCCGCTGCCGCCCCTTCCCTTCATGCCGGGGGAACCGGTTTTTTATCCAATAAACCTACTCTTCCCGGCGCCCGCTCCCACATCATACAAAGACTGGGGGGAGTTCTAATGCGGGGGACGAATTTTCACCGGGCTCGCGCATGATCAGATATCGTCGGTGCTCATGAAAAGTGACACATTTCAAAAATCGCCAGTTTTCAATACAGTGAAGAAATGTATTATTATAAATAATCATGTTCTTATTAGTAAAAAAAATGCAAAGATAATTCATAAAGCAATTGAGATGACGAGTGAAACTTCGTTATTGCGAAGTTTTGCGATCTCCTCCAATTAAAACAGTTTTCTTAAAACCCTTTTAGATGTGTCACTTTTCTGGTGCGCCGACAATTTGTCGTCAGCCACATAGCTAAAGCGAAGGATTAATTGAAACGTAATATAATTGTAATTAAGGGATATTCACGGGAATTGTAGTTCACGGGATTGGCTAATGATGTAAAATGAAACAATTAGTTTGCCAACGTTTCGACATTTTTTTCATTCCTTCATCTGAGCTAGAGTACAAAAACAATAATTATAATTATTTTTCCACAATGAAACAGCTCGCTGGAAGTGTTGTGGTCCGCTCAAGAAATTCCCACTGAAACTCAGGTATCATTCAGGTTCACAATTGACATCAAGTCCTATCAACTTCTCCAAACACAAAGAAGTTACCATTGCCAATGTCTTAAGGAAATAATACATAAAACCCACGTTTCGTGGAACCGAGAATCTCTCGATCTAGTCTCCACGACCTCAAGAAACCTTCTGCTAGTTTATTCAGGATCTTTTAACTTGATATCCCGTTCCTAGGTAGATACAAATAGCAACGATAACGTTACATGACCCGTATAGATAACATTTAACTAGACGACACCTTTAGTTTATTTATATTATTTGCTCTAAACAATTATAAGTACTTCTAGAATTTTACATTAAACCGTGATTTTTTTATGTTTGTATTCAACTAAATCTACCTAAAAACCTCTCTTCTTACAAGTGAACCAGTTTATTAAGGCAGTATCTTAACTGAACATTTGTTCACACATAATAAAAATTCTAAATTAGAAATTAAATGTATACACAAAGAACTCACATACATTTTCGACCAGTAGTATTATGGTTCTCTTCTGATTGTGACCTAACCTAAAACACATTATAGTGAGTTCTGAAATAAAATACAATGGTAATATGTAATGGATGATGACTATGTAGTACATACCATAAGCGAGGAGTTCCTGATGGAAATGTAGATAGCAAGTCTCACTAAAAAGGGCGTACATTTTTCTGTAAGCTTCTTTGTAAGAGAGGTTCTGACAGGCATAATTTCACGTGTTTATCGAATGAAGAATAACATGTATCACATCGGAACATCAACACATAGAACAGGCAATCATTTTCTACAAACGACCGCAAAGTTGCATCAGATGTCAAAGACTAAATAAATATAAAACATTCTGAAGAAGTACGTATAAAGCAGTAAGTTGTCTGAAAAGGGTTGGATCCAATAGTCAACAGATTCGTTAATATGAATAAAATAAAAGTAAACAACACGAAATATTCTGACCTTAAATTGAATGTTCGATATATTGTCACCAGGTATGATTTGTATTATTTTGCACGCATTTTTTACTAAAAATTAGTTAAATGCGAAAGTAACGAATGTACGCTTGTCTAAAGTCTTTTGTTCCGATGCAAGGTGAGAACCCATCCGCATCGATCCATTATTTGATGCGGCTTCGCCTGTACGACACCGGAGCAGTCAATACCCATGTTTGAAGCAATTTGGCTTCGTTCGAGATCCCTATTACAACACAAAGTAAGAGGTTTCTGACAGAACATCAAGACAGAACCTCCGAACGTACTCTAACACGTACCATAAATAAACAGCAAACAATAGAGAGTTTTTACAAGTCGTAAATTTGAAAGACGTAACAGACAATTCTGGAGAGAATTGTACTGTGCATGCGCCGGCATCAAATGACAGGATTTCAATTGACGGGTCCCGTCATTCTCCCTGTTTTGTCGTCTACGACAAATGTGTTCATAACTCACATTTTACGTAGTTTTCGCCGCAGACACTAAACACGAATTCAACACTAACACACAATGAGCATGGAAGAAATGAAACATACATTATACATACTACCAATATAATATAGCAGGAACATAATTTTTATTTTTTCTCAGTGAAATCAAATATGTCAGGAATAAACTGACGTAATTGTTTAGGATTGGGAGGTTATGTATATAGTGAAGCTACATTTGTCACGTAAAATTAATTATTTCCGGGCAAACCATATGTTATAGTAAAATAGGGGGTTCATCTAGAAAGCAATAGTTTTCTTTTGAGATAGACACGTATTACATATTCGTATGATACAATGTGATTTCATGTGTTATACGTTTTACTATCTTATAATGTTAATAGAAGCAAAAATAGTAGTTTATATAATATCTTTGTATCTCTGGGTCTATTAGAGCCTGCTAGAGGTATTCAGTTTGAATTAGTTCCTAGTTTTAATGTACGTTTTCGATTGTGCGACGTGTAAAATCTCATTTTTCCGAAGATAGGTTATATCCGTTTGATGATGTTTATGTACTACGACAATGGATTTCCCCTCTTGCAAAAACTTTCTAATACCGTTTTCTGTTCGTTCTTTATCAACTGAATGTGTGTTCTGTGGTGCTCTGCAGTGTTCTGCATTTTCTACGAGAGAGGCACTCGGCAAATGTTGTTTAGTTTGTATTGTTTAAAATGGAAAATTAGATGACATTCAAGTAATATTCTAGAGGAAACTAAAAGCTGTCACGTTGTCTATTTTGATTTCATGCTACATAGTATTCAGACTTCTTGCCAACAAAATGTGCCTGGTTGTGCTGAGATGCTCAAATAGAATGCACATGAACATAGTTGTCTCAAATACTTGGCTGCCCGGGAGTCCTGCGTCTTAGGCACATATGCCAACGTTTCGACCGTCATACTGTGACCTTTTTCAGGGAGGAAGTCTAGCTAGAACGCAGCGTCTCCCGGGCGGCCAAGTATATAAGACACTTCTTTTCTCTGTATACTTGTATAGACTCCGGTCGCTGAGGTTTACGCTCTTAGTTTGCAGTGTAAATCTGTGCCTAGAAACAGAAATGCATATTTTTTGTCAAAATTTTAACGGGTTCCCATTAGCTTAGCTTTTAAATAAATATCCTTGATTTTGTACTTAAACACTGCAAATAAAGTGTAATATCAATATTTACATGGTTCGCGATCGTTTGTACTGTGGAATACTCGAAGATGGGAACATTACACTTCATTTTGAATTGAACACCCAATCACAAGCGTACAGGCAGGAATCGGCTCCGCATCTACAGATGTTGCAGTTACCTTGAATTGAATCCGTATCTTTCATTGACTTTCGTTTCATAACATTAGTTATGCATCGATTTCAATAACATAGTATGTTTTTTCCTTTTCTGTACTGTAGTTCCGATATCGATGTAGATAAGTTTGAAGTAGCGAGGAAAAAAACTGAACAACACCCTTATCTTTCCCCTGTCGAAATTCGAAATTACGGACGCGATCGCACAATCAGCACGGCTGATGGGTATACCCATCGACAATGTATACATACATTATTGCGTTTGGTTCATTGAGGAATAAGTCAAGTAGCATAATTTCATGTTTAGACAACTGCTAGTAAAACGGTACAACTTCTAGTAAAACTATTAAGGTTTGATGCGCGTGATAAAAGTTCAAGTTCTAGCACTCACGCTAAAAGTGAGACGATTCTCAAATGTTCAGACAAAACGGTGTGATTACAACAAAGAAAGCAAAATACTTTTTTTGACCCCATAACATAGTACTGACCATAACATAGCATAGCATATAATTGGGCCAAAGTAATTTGTAACCTTTAATTAAAATAAATTTAAGTCAATTGTTCGTAGAATTATCGACCTTGTGTGTGTGTAGACCTATCGACCTTGTGTCGCAACTTTCTCTCCTCGCAAAATAAAATGCCTCTTTCACCCCTTCTATCATAAATAACTATTGTGAACCACACTACTGTCAACACATTTATTTTTAATAAGTTTGTAAATAAACACTTATCCCACAGGTAATTTACAATGTTAACTTAAAAAGTAAAAGATCAACTTATGAAATTTGCCATTGGATCGTTTGTTAAAATCATCATATTACAGTAATATGAGAAACAAATTGTGAGAGTATAATAATATCAAAATACCATATTTCGAACAACGGGTGTTCACTTTAAAAGAATTAATATAGAAATTGATTTGATGTTTTTAAACTATGGTTTTAAATGGACGAATTATTAAATAAAGAATATGTGCGACGGGTCTACCACACATAAAGATACTACCATTGATTATTTTATCTCATATACAATTATTGGTCTTGTACTGATATATTTCTATACAACGTACGAATTCTCTTATTGCGAAGTTCATAATTGTTAATTCACTTTACGAATATTTCAATGTTTGGTTGCTGACATCGACATACATTTGAAATAATAGTTGCAAGGAAATTTCGTGATTGATATTTTTAGGTTCTAAAAGAAAATGAAACAATACAATTTATTCTTGTGTGATATTGCATACAGCGATTCAAAATTGAATATTTTTTAAAAATTCTTAATGATTCAAGAAGGAAATCTAACGGTAGAAAGCGTATGATGTATCCAAATAATGACCTCAAAATATATGAATATAAACTGTGTGAGGAAGAAGATCTTAGAAAGACAGAATAATTCCGGGATCATGGTGTTCACCACAGCAAAATTAAATCATATCAGACAAATGTAAAAGAAAATAAAGGACATAGAATTTAAAAACTTAGAAATCAAAGAGTTTACGAGATGATGTCCGGTAGATATATAAATGTTAATCCAATTTATCCTAGAAAGACAAAAAATATAAGATTAAAATTAATATAAGACTGGAAATATCTGCATTGAAAAGTTCTACAGCAGTCTTACTAACCACAGACCGCAGAAATTTGACAAGTTGGCATGTTGAATGAAGAACCAGATATAAATTCAATTACCCAATATTATGCTTATTTTTCAAATGTAATGGAGTCAAAAAACAAACACATCATTTCCACGAAGTAGTTGATGCCATTTAATCTAAATTAAGATTTGTAGTTTTCAATATTGCTCATATTTTCTACAATTATCCACAATAAGGAAAACATTATTTGTGTGACACCTTAATGTGAAGTATATGACCCTTGTTTTAAATGTGTTCTGAAATGGATTCAGCGATTTTTTTGTGTAGCTGAAGGGTTCCGAGACCAGAAAACTTGAAGAACATCTACACTAGAAGAACGAGAACCGATCCATTAACAACTGATTCAATTCTGCCCACCCTCTAACCTCGTGTGCGGTATCTAAACATGAGGAATGACGCCCGAAACCTGTTCGCGGGAGCGGCTGGTTGTCGTCTTCTATAGCTGTTGCAGATCGCCTGCGATGGCAGTGCGTCTCTGCTCCGACCCAGAGCGAGGGGATAACGAACGACGCACAGTGGGCCGAAGCGCCACACAACGCACGCGAAGAGGATTCCCATCGACCCACACACACTAACACTGTTTTTAATTTATTTATTTATTTTACGTCAAACACAGTTGAAACTGCGTATGACGTGCTATAGGGAGAAGTGAATTCTGTGCACATTTTCAAAATTCTGTGATCCCTACACTCAGTCATTTACTACATACATTTTGAAAATTACAAAAAAGCTCTCATGTAATAAAATCTATTTTCAAGGATAAATAAGCAATAAATTTTGGGCTTTTATCCATGATGTCCTTTGTCAAGGAATAATACTTCCTGCCGCAACAACATGGAAACGATAATTTGAATAACTATATTTCCCAATGAATTCTAGAAGACGTGCACAGATAATGAAGTTACATTTATGTCCAGAAGCAAATCAGGGAGCCATCTCATATTTACTCAATGGATCAGGGAAACTGGACGAAAAACCTGATCGAGATGGGGGCTGCAGTACAATACTTGTTACAGGTTGTTTATTCACATTTATACAGTCCAAATGGTAAATAATGCATTGTGTCTCATTGTTAAAATTAATGTTACTTTTCTTGTGATGCTCAGTATAGTCTCTAATTGTATAGAAACAGTTATGCAGCAGAAACGATTTCACTTTGGATTTTAACTTTTCTATTGAATTTAATTGTTTAATGTTATCTGGCAAAGTGTTGTAAAATAAAACGCTTCAATGAGTGGGTTCAGTTCAATGCATGTTTAACAGTAATTTACCTAGTAAGACAGGAAAGTGGTTGTTTTCGTGACTACACGGGAGAGTCCCCCGACGAGGCAGATAGCCCGAGTCTAGGAATTCTGTGATGTCATGGAAAATAATTTTTTCCATGTAATGTACAACATTTTATTCAGAACCCCAATTTCATGACAAATTGTCCGTGTGAGATTGGTGATCACGAGAACATACTATGTATCGGGGATGGCTAAGAATTTTGTTTTCTAGTTGTTCTTTCAGTTCTAGTTCGGAAAGCACGTAAGGTACGTTTTTAGGCTGGTCTTGAAAGATGTTGAACCAAGATGTTGAACTTCCATATCCAAAAATACGTAGTAAGTATACGTCAGTAGATGGTCTCAGATAAAAATAATACATCACGAAATCAAGATGTTCCATTATCATCACATTTCTCCAACGCTTGTGTATAAATACTTTCAATTAAATACTTTAAACCTTTATTTCCATGAAGAGGGATGTCAGATACAGTAACAGTATTTTATTTTACACAAAATGCATATAAATTGTAAAGATTGGTTTCCTTTGACGAAAATCAGCACTCGTTGTTTTCGCCACTACCTTCATATCTTTCGTCTGGAAGCCATAATTTGTCTTCTAGTTGTTTATTACTATTCGTCATCTGAACAGGTTTTAGTTCAGTTGATTTAGAAGGATTTACCAATCCGCATTTTTTGGCGCGCCCTTCTGTTCGCTTCGGACCAATGTATCGAGCTGGAATTTCGCGCAACATTACCTTCCGCTGTGGCCGGTTACACCGGGTTTCCTTGTTCATTCTGCGACATCATTAGCATGCGAATGCCCAACCTGACCCTTGAGCAGAATTCGCACAGCCTCACCTCTTTCGCGAATTCACTCACACACACACAGACACACACACATTCACGCGTCATCTGCTGTTCTCGACATGTGTGTGCTCGATTTCATTATGCAAAGATGTAACGGAAAATTTCGCAACAAGTCTTGTTTTTGAATTCGCACAGAACATGTTCAGGCAAAGATCTTCAACGAATCGCGAAGTTTAGCTAGAAACGATTGCGTCAGCACCAAGAAAAATACCGTGATTCTGTAAGATAAGCGTTGTGCTTAGTTTTTGTAAAATAATGTGAATTACGGACTCTCCATTCAGTGATTTACTGTTAATAAACTTGTATTCTAAACGTATTTGCAGACAACTCTTCTTAACGTAAACATACATCACATGCGTACGTGGAAAATATAATTTTTTTTATGTATATATTCAAAAGGTGAAGGCAACTGTCTTGTTAAAAATAAACGTATGCCTTCGTAAAGCTTCCGCATTAATAAACCTAGTATATATCATAATGGTATTCCCCTAGATATCATACGTCTTATTCAAATATAAAACAACCAATTTCTTTCAAATATATTTTTATAAAGTTGAAAAAATGTTCGTATTTCGTGAGCGGAGAGGGTGTGTTTTTCATGGTCGAGATTGAATTTCTTTTTCCGAGACCGTAGTTTGACACAAAGAAATCAATCGAACGCACTTAATATGAAATTATCTATTATGTCCCAATAAAAAAACGGAAACACTTTGTTCTCTTATATAAAATCAATCCCCCCAAAATATTGCCTTCCCTATACATTGTCTTCCGCCCTTCAAGTTCCGAGTTGGAAATCTACACGTGGGAGTATAGCAGACAAATGAGGTCCAGTTTCATCACATTCTCTTCCTAAAGGATGTGTTTTGAAATGAGTGTTGCATCATAATGAAAATAGAGGGAGAGAGAGTGAAAGAGAGAGATTGAGAGAGAGAGAGGGAGAGGAAGAGAGAGAGAAAGTGGGAGAGAAAAGAGAAAGACTCGTAACACTTGAATGACGAGCCGGTTGCGAAGTACGTCGCAAAGACGCAACATCTCGTCAGTTCCCTGCGTTTAGTGCAACTACTTCCCGCTGCGGTTCTCACAGGATTTGACTCGGCGACACAATTGAAGTGGCGAAGGCGAGCGGCAAAGAACGAAGCCAGATCTCGGTTGTTTAGCCCGTATTAGAGTAATTTTTTCGTCATTTTTGTGTACAGCAAGGGAATGGAAGTGGGGACGCTCATTTCTACGCTGTTTCGGTAACGAAACAGGTTGAAAGAGATCGAGAGTTTTACATGGTCATTTCGTTTTCCGTACGTAATCGGGATGAAAAAAATTTCTCTTGATGCTGAAAACAGCTGAAGATCAAACAGTTGAACAGAGCATCTATGGTAACAGGTAAATGTTCCAAACTCAGGTACCGGAAAATGAAGCATGCGTCATTTTTTTCTGTACAAACTATATCCCATCTCACCCGTTTCCTATTTGTATTAATGAAAAATGATGAAATTGTAACTGTGTAAAACGGTCTTTACAGACGGGGCGAAAATTAGTCTCAGACTCTGATAAAGAGTGCAACACAGGAAGCTCGGAAATAAACCGGTGAATGGCGATGTACGATTTTTGCGATTGGATTTGATATTGCAATTATGACGTAACGATACAATACTCCACAAAAAGCGTAAGAAATTGCTTCACCCAATGTGCGGTAGTGCCAGTTTTTCTGCCCGACCCCTTTAAATATTAGTTATCTGATATAATTTTGAGATTTTCGGAGTAAATATATGAAAATGCTGAGTAACCAGCCTCTCTTTCATCATGGAATATTCCCTTTTCTTATTCAAATGTTATGTTACAAATTCAGTGATTTATTTATTTATTCATTTTACGCGAAGAACTTTGTGTGGCGTGCTATGGTGGAGAAGTGAATTTTGTGCACATTTTCAAAATCCTTTGATCTCTATCCTAAGCCGTATACTACTTAAATTTTGAATACAGAAAAAATAAGCGTTTTTTGCGGGGATTGTTAACAAAAGTATTAGGTCCGATGTAATAAAATCTATTTTCAAGGGTAAATCAGCAATACATTTGGGCTCTTATTTCTCATCATGTCCTTCGTCAAGGAATAATACTTCCTGCCGCGACATGAGAACGACAATTGGAATAACTATATTTTCCACTGAATTCTAGAAGATGTGCACAGATAATGACGTTACATTTATGATAAGAAGCAAAAAAGGGGTCATCTCAGCATTTACTCAAAGGATCAGGGAAACGACGAAAAACCTGATCAGGTGAGGGTCATTGACCCAAAGGCTTGATTTACTAGGTCTTTCATTGATTTGCTTTTCCGACCAACATTAAACGAGGTGTACCTTATAAGAACAAGAGTGTGGATTATAATGGTCGCTTAACTTATCTTCTCTTATTCTCACATCTCGCAGGGTGTCATTTTTAAAACTTGACCTCTCCTATTTTTTGTATTCTCTCTTATACAGGATCGTTTCTATTATTCATAGTGTGCTGTCTCGAAAACTGGTCGAGAACATGCTGTTCTCAATTTGAACGATGAAAAATATGACGCCAAAGTGGCACTTATTTAAAAAATAAATCGCTTTCTTGACTAGTAACACCGGGAGCGGTGGCTCAGTGCCTCAACTGATGTCACTGCAGTGCCTCTGATCGGGAGGTCCTACGTTCGATTCCCGACGACGGTAGAATTTTCAATACTAGCTTGGCTGGAAGGTCGAATTCAGTGGCTGTCTGGAGGAGACTTCTAGTAGCCGGCTGCTCTGATCGGTAGTTTACCGTGGTATCTCCGATCAACACGCCGGAGCAGTACCCTAACAAACGGGCCACAGACCGCGCGCGATCTATCCTTCCTCTTCCTTGTCCTATCCTCACCTTTTACACACACACACACACACTAACATGCACTACACTACCACACATGCCGGGAGACCGGTCAGGGACGTAAAACTTGTCCAGGTTGGAGCGGTGCCCCGCTGGTGGGAGACATCTGGTTTGGGAAAATCCCGCTAGTGGACGTTAGGTCGGTGCCGAATCTCCCCATCCAGTGGGGGAAGATGACCACCATTTCACGAGAAAAACATGCACTACACGTACTGGAAAACGAACTCAGTAGTTGATGCGCCTGGAATCACTAACAATCAATCATTGACGAGTGACCAAGATTTTCGTATTTCTAGAAGTACTTTGATGATGAGCCTCTTGAGTCCATTTCATAATCATGGAGGTGGCGGTGTATGCCCTCCCCTTGAACATGAGACACGGCCTACGTGCATCTCCTACGTCGGGGCAGCGCCTCAGCCGGGACAAACCCTAAGCTGCCCATTGAGCTTAAATGCGGTAGTGTGCACGGAAGTGTGTATATGTGTGTGAGGGAAAAATAGAGGACAAGAATGATGATGGGGAAAATCGTTGTCGGTCTGTGGTTCTTAGGGAACTTCTCCAGCAGTCGCCTGGTACTGATCGGGGGTAACCATGAAAAACTATGTATCAGAGCAACCAGTCGCTAGAATTCTCCAAGCAGAGTCTGAATTTCACGTATCTAGCTAGTATCGATAACCATTATTGGGACTGGAAACATCGGACCTTCTGTTCACAAACGCAGCAGCGGCAAGATTGTGATCACTAAACCATTTCAGGAAGTTGTATTTGTGACTCCAGATACAACTCATTATTTCCGAGGCTATATTGTAATTTACCGACATGTCTTGAGCCAGATCCGGAGACAACTCGATGCAGAAAAAAATGTATTTACTAAGGTAACGTGTATTAAGACCCTTTTTTAAGATTCAGCATATTGCACGACAGGTCGAACCAGGTATCCAAGTATTTGAACAGTTTACCTATTAATTACCAGCATGGCGACTCTGGGTCAGGTTTACGCTTTTCTTTTTTAACATCCACTATGAAAGGAGTGAAGCAGTGTTAGTCCATGTGCGAATGAAAATAAAAATTAAAGCACACTGAAATGAAAAGGCAAATGAAATAATATTATTCTAGAATTTAACAAGATAAATTTATTAATATTTGAAGGCGGACGCACTATCTCTTTCTAAATTATTTTATAGCTTTTCAAATGCACAGTATTCCCTTTTGTGAATTAACAAAGTAAACAAACATCAAAACCATTTAAAACGACAAAAAAAATTGATCCATTTTTTCGATAGTAGGACTCTGCAATAAGAGATTTTCGGTAAAAAAATTCGCTGTTTTCCCCCGCAGCATTACATTACTTTCTCTATCCTCTATACTGTGTACGCAGTTGCGAGAAAGTAAAACAAACAAATCATTCCCACACATTATAAACACACACTCTCTCTCTCTCTCTCTCTCTCTCCACTCTTTTTACTTTTTATCTTCTCTTCACTCCCTCTTTCTCTCTCTCTTTCTCTCTCTCCCTCTCCCCCTCTCTCTCACCCCTCTCCCTCTCTCATTCACTGTCTCCCATTTCCGTTATGATACAGCATTAATTTAACAACTATTAGTCCACTCTGCTTCGCGAATCTAACTGCATGCGAATGCTGTACGTCTCACTTGCACACTGGGACATAAAATTACTCTCCCTCGTGAGATGCGCCTGGGCCTACTGTACTGCGCGGGCGGCGCGGGCGGGCGGCGCGGCGCGTCGACCTGCGGGGCGTTTATATTCTAATGGACGTAGAAAGTGCGCGGAGGCGGTGGCTTACGTAAAGGTTTCTCCGCGGAAGCCTCGTCCGACCACGAAGAGGAGGAGGAGGAGTTCACAGACGACTCCGCAAAAAGGGGGATCCGCTTGCCCCCCTCCCCCGCGGGCTTACAGAATGCGGGTGGTTGTGTGTGTGTGTGTGTGTGTGTGTGTGTGTGTGTGTGTGTGCGACGTCTGAGAAATTCGTTCTTGAACCAAGGTGTTGACATGCATGGCAAAACTGCAGATGACACCGGAGAGAAAAAGGAGTTCGTAATGTATTGACAAAGGGTTACAAAATTTGATATGGAGCAAATCAGTGTTATCAAACACATTTCAGGCGAAGTTATTCTTGTTACGTATAAAACCAATTAGTTGTTTTCAATCTTATTTAAACAACTATCAAAATAATGACAAAGTTAAATTAGTTAACGAATTTTCCTATATGTTCCTACAAATTCCTGTATGTTTTATACACGTAAAAACACTAAAAAGACGTTTGGTAAGGAGAATAGGAATATCTACCATTCTGAAGTAAAGGAAGGAACTAACTCAGCATTAGCTGTATGGATCAAGGGAAGTTTGTAGAAAACTTAAATAGAGATTGGAAGTCTAACAATAAAATATCCAGAATAATTTGATTCAACACTTAAAAAATATAAATATCAATAAATACAATTGTTCCAAATATTGAGGTACATAATTGTCGAAGAACAATACGAAAGAGTCAAAAACCAGAATAATACAGAATAATTCAAAAATAATCAAAAACAACTATTTGTTATTGAAATACTTATTAACAAATTAAAAAATCTCGAACGTACATTAATATGTCACAGACTTTCCAGTGAGTGCAAGTGTTAATGTATTGAGATTTAGGTATATTGAGATTTAGGTATATTTCTGAATGTCCGACCTTGGCATACCTAAAGGCTTCCATCAGTGTGTAGTACAAGCGGTATAATTTTACGCCTACAGGTAGTAAAAATATGAAGAAACCGATTTAGCACAAAGACAAATCATGCATCTAATTCCGGAGACAGATTAAAATCGTAGTAGTTATAGTACCCTAGCACCACCTAGTCTGTCAAATATCTAGTTTTTATTCGATTTGTATTCATTCCCAGAAGGCCCGGTTTCGAATCCAGATAGTAGCAGATTTTCGACCTATCTAAGACAATCGTCGAGGCCTTCCACAAGAGCCAGACAAAAAGTATTCTATTATCAATCGTTTTGGTTGGTTTGATTACGCAGTCTCGGTGGGCGAGCGCGTTCCAAAGAAATCTACACACACTCAAAGTCACTGCCAAGGATAGGAATTACCGGTACCGTTCATTCTCAGTTGTTCTCCCCAGTATCGAAGGAGCGTGTTCGGTGCGCAGTTTGCTGCTTTTTTATTGATGATTCCGGGCGCATCAACTACTGAAACCATTAGTCCCGTAAGTATAGTCCATAATTTTCATCGGGAGATGGCGGTGATCTTCCCGCGCTGGATGGCGAGATCCGGCGCAAATCTACCGTCGACTTGCCGGGTTTTCCCGAACCCAGTATCTCCACCACCGGGGAACCGATTTGGTTGGTTAGTGATTCCGGGCGCGTGAATAGCTTAGGTCATTAGTCGTGTAAGTGTAGTGCATGTTTTTCCTCGGGAGATGGTGGTGATCTTCCCCCGCTGGATGGCGAGATCCAGCACCGACTTACCGCCGGTTAGCGGGTTTCCCCCTAACCAGGACTCTCCCACCAGCGGGGCACCGCCCCAGCCGAGACAAGCTCTAAGTTCCCGACCGGTCTCCTGAAATAAGTGGTAGTGTAGTGCATGTTAGGGTAAGCGTGTGTTTGTGTGTGTGTAAGGGGAGAGAATAGGACAAGGAAGAAGAAGGAAAGATCGCGCGCGGTCCGTGGCCGGTGCTGGTCCGTGATTCGCCTGGTGTTGATCGGAGAAACTACGGAAACTACCGATCACAGCAGCCGACTTCTAGAATTCTCCTCCAGACAGCGACTGAATTCGATCTAGCTCACATGCTTGTGTCGAAAAAGCCTACTGCCGTCGGAACTCGATCCTAGGACCTCCCAGCCAGAGGCACTGTGTCAGTAGCAACAGTTGATGCACTGAACCACCGCTCCTTCCTACAACCACAAAATTGAAGATAGAGATTTTCCCTTCAAATGAAATTTGATGTACATAATTTTTTTATTATGGTAATGCAAAATCTTTTGCAACTTTTAATAATTTTCGCGCAATATTGCATGCACTATTTGAATTTAAAAAAATAGAAAAACAAGATTTTTAAAACGCTCAAAATGTTTTCTTTAAATTTTGGTAGGTATAGTGTTTAATGTACCATATAAGATGAAATCTCTCTTTGTTTTTTTTTCAAAAATTACAAAAATGTTTTTTTTGCTTTTACGTTTTGTACATATTGATAGCTTTAAATAATCTCAAAGTGTCTCAATAACTGAATAGTTTTCTGTTAAATTGAGTTCAAAATTTCGCATTTTCAGAAACACTGGAACGACATTTTCATAAAAATTGCCGGCAATTTTTCCTTCAATCATTTCCAGCAGTTAGTGCTCATTGTCCTGTCTGAAAGGACATAAAGTTCATTTTGAGGTATTCTTTTCTTTTTTAAAAAAATTACATAAATGTTTGTTTTTAATATCTCTCACGGCGGTTATTTGCACATTTCCAGCGATTTGTGAGCACTATTGCATTTGTGAGTTAACGTGCCTTAAATGAGTTTAAATGATACTTTTCGAAAATTTAGAAATTTTCTGTGAAAATGAGCTTAAAATTTCGCATTTACAGTAACTCTTACACGCAATTTTCTTAAAAACGGCTCCACATTTTTCAATGAAAATTGCCATTTATGAAGAGTTTTTACTATTCTTTAATATTTTTAAATTAATTTTTCGGGTTTACTAGGAAAGCGAAAAGTTGTGAACGTGTCAAAAAAATGTACTTTGGGCGGCGACAGATGGCAAGAGGATGGGATGGTACTGTAAAACCAATCCACACCAAGGAAATTAGAAAACATTACAACGAAAAAAACACCATTCTGTAGAACCACTTGTATAAACTCGAAATCAGTAATACTAGCGACTACGACAAAGTGACCTGATGATGTGAAGCATCTATCACTCACGAAACTTTTTCGCTGCACACTATACATAAAACCTATATTGGTTTTGATTATAATAATAGCGATACTAAATGTAATAATATAGATAGTAACACGGTTACAAGTACCATTAGTAATTTGTCGCTATTAAATTATAATACTTCTTCTATACGTTGCGTATTTTCAAAAACTGATATTGAGCAAAATGGTTATATTTGAAAACCACTTGAGTCCCAAGTTTATTTATAATTTTTATTTTTTATAAATTGTCCGAAACACTTTTCTCCCATACAGCCTAGAGCATTCAAAGCAAGTTCATGGTTTCACCGCGTCAAAGGGCGTGTACCCACCATCCTGCCGAGGCCTTCTTCAGGGCTGGAGAGCCTGATCTCCGTGACCAATGACATTTCAGAGACGGAGCTCGGGGCTGCCGGCGGCGCGGCGTGCGCGCCGGGTGGAGCGCTTGGGAAAGGAGCTGTGGGAAAGAGAGTGGCGCTGGGAGATGCAGCGGAGGCGCAGGGAAGCCGGCGCGCCGCGACGGGCAGGGCGGGGGCGGGGCGGGGGCGGGGGCGTGGGACGACGCCCCGGCGCGGCGCACAGTGGGGCACAAGCGCGGATCTATTTCAAGAGAGAAAGAAGTCGAAGAACAAGGAAGTAAAAGAAATGGGAATTGAAAGGAACGGAAGAAAATATCGAAAACAAAAGACAAGAAGAAATGAAAGAGGGAAGGACCTTTTATAGAATAAACTAGTTGTATAAATTCTGTGGTGGTAACAGCAATCTTGTGGTAATCCATAATGAGAAATAGGAATAATCATCCACAAACAATAACAATTATAATATTTATTACATGGCTAAAGTTAACTTTCGGGAAAACAATTCCCTCATCTTCAGTGGGTCTCTAACAAAAGAAGAAAAAATTGAGAGACTAACATAAAGAAAGGGAGCTAATGGACATAGAGCAAAAATATAAAATAAAAAATAAAATTGACAAATGAAATGAAATAAATAAAACTATAATAAACTAGTTGTGATATAACAGCACGCACTTTCTTCATTTACTTCCTTTTGCAATTTAAAAAAAATTCACAGTTAAACGAAAATGAAACTTGCACTATTTTCCTAAGTCTCCTTTTCTCTATTCTTAGAAAAAATGAATCTTTTGTTTTTGAAAATTTTTTATAAATTGCATTAACTTGAAGCAGAAATTACACACAATTACTGGTTTTTTTCAAAACATCTTGCGTGGTTTCTTTTTAAAATATCATTTTTTAGGAGATATTTTATTTAAGAAAGACTGTTCTTTTTTACTTTTATCGTCCTTGCTATATACGAGGAAAAAATAAAGAATGACTTGGAGTTATTTTTGCGAAAAAAAATTGTTTTAAAATTGTGTTATTTCAAGCAAACTTACGCGAAATCCACTCATATTTTTGGAAAATTGTACAGAATGTGAGAAAATGAGACGTGAGCCATTTTAAAGCATTCTAAACGGTATTCAAATATATCATTTAATGAAACAAATTGGAGACATTTTTGAGAAACTTTAGGAAATGATGTTGAGACTTCATGGGATTTACCCCCGAAGATCAAAATATCCGTTTGAAACTAGCATATACTTAATGTCGTATACTTCAATGGAGGAATATCAATTTTGGAGAACATTTTCTCAATGATTTAGGCGCTAACGTTTACTACAGACGTGCGGACAGACAGACGGGGCAGGTGGATATTTTCCGCTAATCGATTTTTAGGTACTAAAGGACCCACAAAAAGAGGGAACTTAGTTACACAACGTATAAATGAAAGTAATTTACTGCATACAAGAACAAGATTTATTTATTTTTTCGTTACCAGAACCTGACAATATGGCGTTTTCTACCAAAAAATCTACCGACTTCCACCGTAGCATTACAACACTTTCTTTTTACTATGTAAGTACGTAGCAAGATGAGAAACAAACTAAAGAGGAGAGAAAAGGAAAGAAAGAAAAGAAAGAAAAGAAAGAAAAGAAAGAAAAGAAAGAAAAGAAAGAAAAGAAAGAAAAGAAAGAAAAGAAAGAAAAGAAAGAAAAAAAGAAAAGAAAGAAAAGAAAAGAAAGAAAGAAAGAAAGAGGAATGAATTCGTTTAGTAGGTAAACAAGTAAGGAAATAAGAAAGGACTGGAACAAAGGTGAAAAAGAAGAGGAAAATGACAGAAACTGAATTCGAATTACAAACTCATTGGAAAATTAATTACACGCGTGTCAAACAGAAAATAATTACAAATATTTCACGTTTGTAATTACCCTCATACAATTTGAAGTGACTGTATCAGATAAAACCAGTACAATTCCATTTTTGTTATGTTAGGGTATTTTTTCTAACCTTCTTCCCTACCAACAGACAGAATTAATCGTGCCTAATTGCCATTAAAATGGGAAATAAATATGAATTAATATAAATGTAATGTTGTGCAGAACACTATAGTATATTAAATACAGTATAAATTATAGTAGACTATAGTATAGTGTAGTATACTGAATACAGTGTGGTGTAAATATAGTGTGTGCAGCAGTGGTCATTGTCGAAATCGAGAAAGTGAAAAGTATGAAAAGAGTGGGGCCAGTGAACGAAAAAGAGTACAGTGTGTGGAGAAATGAACAATTATTGATTTTCATTAATTAGTGATTTCGTAAGCATTTTTGCATTTCATGAGTTCACGAATGTTATTTTAATACCTTTCTGACTCCAATTCACGTGAATACTAGCCGAATAAACCACGACGTCGCGTCAAAACGTTTCACAACCTCCGTTCTGAAGCGCTCACAAGTGCTTGCATGACGTGCCATTCGAGTGAGTGCAGAGATTGTGGGAGTGATAAAACCAGTCTCTCAAGTACTGGTGCCCCGCGATTTCTGCTGATTGTTTATGGCCGTGAACACTTGTTACGTGATTCATCGCATCGCGTTCATATTCGCTTCTTACAGTTCCCTTGAAATATTATGTGAAAAATGTTGTAATTTAGCAAGGAATCCATTGATGTTTTTAGAGACTAGGTTGCTTAAAAAAGGAAGATAATAAAGGCAGACCGGGAGAGATGGCGCAGGGCATCAACCGATGTCACTGCAGTCCCCCTGACCGGGAGGTCCAAGGTTTGAGTCCCGAGGGTGTTAGGATTTTCGGTGCTATTGTCAGATAGGTCGAATTCTGTTGCTGTATGAATGATTATTCTAGCGGGCGTCTGTTCTGATCGGTAGTTTTCCGTGGGTTCTCTGATCAACACCAGGCGAATGCCGGAGTAGTATCCTAACAAACGGGCGCAATTTTTCCTACCTCTCTTTCTTGTCCTATTCTCTTCCCTTACACACACACACACACACACACTAACATGCACTGCACTATCACACATGCCGGGAGATCGGTCAGGAGCTTAGAGCTTCTCTCGTCTAGGGGTGGTGCCCCACTGGTGTGAGGTACCTGGTTGGGGAAAACCCCGCTTGTCAACGGTAGATCGGCGCCGGATCTCGCCATCCAGTGGGTGAAGTACACCGCCACCTCAAAGAGAAAAATCATGCCCTACATTTACGGAGTAATGACTCTAGTAGTTGAGGGGCCCGGAATCACTAACAATCAATCAATGAAATAAAGTAGAGTGTTACCGATATTTTTTCCTTTTTTTTCTAGGACTTTTATCCAGCCAACAGTCACTTATCTTTTACGTCTGATGGGATTCGACCATGCAAATGAACGATGGTGAAATTCGACCATGCATTAGAGCATTGATCGCCAAACTGTCGATCACGAGTTACCTGTAGCTCAGGGGGCAATTTTAGGTAAATTGCTGTCATGCTCAAGATTGGCTAACCTGAACTTGTGCTACACAGCTCAGATAGATGGCTTTAATTTTTTCGTATAGACAGTTTGATGCTTTGTGCTTGCAAGTGTGCTTGCAGTGCTTTTGATAAAGCATTAACATGGAATTCCCAAATCCTTGCATTAGTAAATAAAGCCCCGGAGAAAATGTCAAAACTATAACCACTAATAAATACAAATCCTCATTAAAAATTGAAAGCCATCTTATGATATTTAAATGAATCATTTTACCCACCTTTACATATGCTTGCCCTGTATGGGGAAACGAAGCACCCTCATCAATAGAGAAACTACAGACGACACAAAACAAATATCTAAGAAAAATCATACAAACGCCGGGGTTTATGCCCAATTGTCAGATGCACAGAGAACTACGTAAGGTTTTGGTCAAAAATCACATCGCCACAATTTCAAAAATTTCCTTTACTCCACTCAACATTTCTCACTTAACAGTAAATTTTACGTAGGACGTAATACTGTGCAACCTTGCCGAATCAAATCCAAATTCCTAAAAGACAAATTTCGCCCTCCGTAAATACACAAAAAAAGTCAAATTGATAACATAATATTAAAGCATGTAATTGTTAAATAAACTCTTAAACCAAGCCCTTCCCAAAACAAACACCTGACAAACGGAGCAGCAATGTGAAGCTTAAAAAAAGTCAAGGATGCCCATTTCTAATAATGAAAACACTCATGTATTCAAGCTCTTGAAAGACCTCACGGTCGAACAAGAAGTAAATAAATAAAATTTTAAAAAATGCTGGCGCTCGATCCTGTTTTTTTAACGAAAGAGTGTGAGCCGGCGACGCCCATACGGAGGCTGGCGTCCGCTGGCGTCGGCGGTGCGTGGGGGAGACTGACTGCGAAGGCGGCCACGGATGAGGTGCAGGTGCAGAGGATGCGCGACGGCGACGGAGCTATTGGTGGCAGCGATGTTTTACAATAATATAATATAAATGTAGGGAGATTTGATTGAGTTTAGATCAATAATGAACTTCATTTTAAGTGCCAACTTATTGGCTTTTTATTCAGCCTTCGTTATTTATTAACTTAAACTCACGAAAGAGGAAAATAATATTTCCCTACAATTATTTAACGAGGTGAAGAAATGAAGCACGTGAATATAATATAATATAATATAATATAATATGATATAATATAATATAATATGATATAATATAATATAATATAATATAATATAATATAATATAATATAATATAATATAATATAATATAATATAATATAATATAATATAAATAATATAATATAATATAATATAAATAAATAAGATAAGATAAGATAACAGTATAATATAATATAACATAACATAACATAATATAATATAATATAATATAATACAATGATAAAATCATGTGTTGTGTAGTCATCAGCTTTTTGTTCTGCCCATATATGCATCTTTGATTCAAAGTACGTTTAATTTAAAACGTGCAGTTTATTATTATATTTAAAAGGTGCAAGATTTTATATAGGTTCGCACTCAGGCTATGCTATTGCCAAAATAACTTTAGGAGGAGTAATATGTCTCCAAGGTGCCGTACGCCCTCTCATTTATTTTGTGTAATCACAATCAGTATAAATAAATAATGGAATCGTGATAATAGTTAAGGAATAGAAGCAGGAAGAGAAAATATAGTTCCCGAGCAACCTACTGGAAACCCGTTTTCTTCCACGTCAATCCCCATAGCCGAGTTTTAAACCTCAGTGCTCTATAAATGGAGGCAGTGTGTCTTTGTAGAAAATGTCTCAGGAGTTCAAGTTGTCTCAGAGATGTAGGTTAACTATTTTTTCGTGGCTCTCTCAGTCATTTGAGATGTCTAGGTTGAAACATTATCGGATCATGAGCATCAAATTCTTGGAGATCCCAGAAAATAAAAAAAAGCAAGTAAAATTACGCCTTAAATGAACACATCTTCTGGATCATTAAATACATCCAGAAATCAGTATTTCGTTTCCCAAAACTTTTTGGTTTTCTATGGTTTTTGTCAACTCCCCTCTCTCCTTCCTCAGTTGAGGGCCCTGAGCTGCAGCCCCCGAGGACCCACGCCCCCGTCCAGCGCCGGTCGCGTGACGTCAGCAGCGGTCAGCTGTTGGGGACGCCGTGGAACCGCCACCGGATGCGTCAGGTCCGCGATTTCACGCTCCGCTCGCCCCGCGCGTCCAAGGCCCCGCCGCCCCCTTTCCTTCCCTTCCGCCGCGCGGCCCGCCTCGCTCCGCCGTACCCACCTGTCCCTCCCTCTGCCCCCCCGTCCCGTCCCGTCCCATTCCGATCCGACCCGTCCCATCCCGATCCGTCCCGTCCATCCCGATCCGTCCCTCCATCCTCCGTCCCATCCCGATCCGTCCCGTCACATCCCGATCGTCCCGTCTCATCCCGATCCGTCCCATCCCGATCCGTCCCGTCCCATCCCGTCCCTTCCCATCCCGTCCCGTGCCGTGCCGTCAAGTTCCATCCCGTTCCGGCCCTTTCTTCCCTTCCCATCCCGTCAAGTCCCGTCCCGTCACGTCCTCTTACATCCCGTCCCGTCCCTTCCCGTCACGTCTCGTCCCGCTACTAAAACGCTTCCGGTTCACCATGTGCGTCCCGTCCCGCTCATTCTCTCCTTGAACCCGGCCCCGCCCAATTTCGCCTTCCCCTCCTCGCCCGTTCCGTTCCGTTCCTTCCCGTCCCATCCCGTCCCGCGAGTCCTCCCGTCCCCTTCCACAGACACACATTACAAGCACCCAACGCACGGCCGTCGTATCTCCAGGTTAATGACACAGCTTCCCCCGCGAACGGACCTTCACGGGCTGACGAGCGGGAGGGCCGGTTTCAGAGTTCAACGGGTCACGCGGGCAGCGGCGGCAGGCGGTCGGTTGGCGCCGTTGCGGGACCGGTCAGGACGCAACCCGCGCGCCGCCGCCGCCGCCGCCGCCGCCGCCGCGCCGCCGCCGCCGCCCCCACCCGACGCGCGGAGCGGGGCGGGTGGCGCGGAGCGGCGGGGTGGGGCGGGGCGGGGCAGGGCGCGGCGCGTGAGAATCAAGCGAGTGCATCAAAGGCGAGCAAGGGGCCCCGCCGGCGAGTGGGGGCCCTGACGGGCGGAAGGAGCAAAAGAAATAAGAAGCAAGAAAAGACCGACGAGGCACGGAGGGAGGGAGGAAGGGCGCGTTTAGAATAAAGAAGGGTGGCGCAAATGAAAAAGGAGGAATAAATTTTTTGAATGTGAGCGAGAGGAGGGAGGGGGGAAATAGATTGTGTAATTGCGAGGAGAACGTTGGCAGTGTGTACAGCGCATGTGCCGCTCGCCGCCGCGCCGCGGGGTTCGGTAGCGCGTCGCCGGAAATGGGAAGGCATGAATGGGCATTATATGGCGATTAACCGCACTTTGCAGATTAATGAGTACTTTCCGCAGATGCACTTTCTAGTCATTACTAGGGCATCCGTTCATTATCGCGTCCGTTTAGAACCTTCGTTTGTATTCAGTGGGAGTTTTCCTCCCTCAAATACATTGCATTTACTTGAGTAAACTCCTTACACAAACTAAATTATGCATACCTGTCCATATTTTCTGTCTGTATGAACGACGGTTTGTGTTTGTACGTGTTCTGTGCTAAGCGCACAAGCTGCAACTATTTAATTGATCTTCACGAAGTATATGCTATCAGTAACAATGACAACTAGCCGTTATGGATATTCATAAAGGTTTTAGAGGAGATCGAGTCTGAAAACAGTTATTTCTCTTGTCTCTTGAGATTCGCAACATGAAACGAGATCCTCAACTCAAGATCCATTGCAACATATCAGCAAAACAAAAAAAAAAAAAAAGCGAATGATACTCCCAAAGAAAAGCTTTACCATCAGGAAATACTCGTAATTATTAAAAGATAGACCGTTCTTAAATTATATAATTTATTATTATTAATTAAAAAATTATATAATTTAGAACAAACTTCCCATTAATTACGTCACTCGAATTCACAGCGTCACATGTATCAATGGATCTTTAGCAGAACGTTAGAAAAATCTAGAACTATATGGGCATGGTTAAAGGGTCAATCGACCGTACTGTTTCGGGGATAGCAACCGTTATTTCAAAATGTATTATTCAAAGTTCCGAGATAGAATTTTCGTGCAGTTAGAAATTTACATTTAAAATACAATACTCAAAAATACAAATGATTCAGAAAAAAATATTTTTATTAATACGGTAAATAAGGGACGATAAGAAGAAGACAAATAAAAATATTTGATTTGTTACAGGAAGAAAATAAACAATATTCTTGCTACGTTTCGAGCGTCCGTAAGAACATTCTCTCATATTTCCTAAGTGTTTTTAAGTAGTATCTACAAATTAAGGGGTAGATTATACTTGTTTCATGGATAAAATAATGCAAATAAAACTTTTCCATTATTGCGTATGAATACTATTACCTACTTTAAGATTTTCAAAATTTATTAGGATTTTATCATACCTACGTGTGAAAGAGACGAGTCTACAAAAGTCGATTAAATTATCAAATATTACAAGGCATCATTCTTCTCTCGCACACAAATAAAAGCGTTACAATCAACAACCTGTTAATGATCTATCGTTTGATAGAAGAAACTAGCTTTTGGAACAGAATCCAGTATGAATAGATTTACTACGTGAGATCCAAAGGGAAGTTATTATTAACAGTGCATTAAGTATCCACTCTTGTGAGATGCACGAGAAGCCTTTGTTGTTACGAGAGAAACGGATATAGAAAAGTTTCAAAAGAGAGTTAGCGTATTCATTGGTGCGCGAAACTTGAGTCCAATGGCATTTTGCGGAAGCAGATCTGGAGCGGTTACCTCTGTCGGTGAAAGAGGAGATGGAAGGAACTGTGATGAACAGTAGAGGGAAACACATGAGAACAGGGGCGGATATCCACTTTCGATCCGAAGGAAAAAAAAGTCTCTTTCCCGTATCTCCAGAGCATTAAACAATATTTGCTAGTATACAAGTATAACCCTTGAACAGAAAGTTGGCGCATTATTCAATGTTTGTATTATATACGAGTACATAAATTGTATTATTTACGTGAACAAAAGAGTGTCGAACACTTTGACGTAATATTACTGATAGAGGATTTGTTTAATTTCCACATGAGTTGTTCCATATCGCGCAATTCAATGCTAGGGTATTTTCAAAAAATATTGTTTAAAGCGGTTGGATTTCGTTAGATCCGTCTGAGGTCTGTGTATATCATGTTCTTTAGTTTCAATAAAATGGAATAAAAGGATATCGTCAGAAAAGCTTATGTGAGTCAACAGGTTTAGTACTTCACATCTTTCGACAGGTAAACTTTGTAAATTGGCGGAATAATAATTGATTGCCTGGTCGAATAAATAATTTATTGCATTCTTTCCAAGGAAAGAAGGAAAAATATTTACGACTTGTAATCATTCATCAATCTTTTTTCTTAAAAAGTAATATTTTTGTATAAAATAATCACACGAACTGTCTTTTGTTGTCCCACATCTCACAAAAATCAACCAACACCAAAAGTTTTATTTTTAAATCATAAAGTATTGTTTGAGAGCATGAGATCCGTCGATGTCGGGAACATTTCGGACATGATGACTGCCCCTTATAAAAAGTTCACTTTCATTTTAATTTTGTGTACAATGCAATTTTTTCAGAATATTTCAAAATCTCAAGCTAAAAGGACCATTCTGTAAAAACTAAATTAAAATTATACTTGAAAAAATATTTGTTCAACTTTAAAATCTTAAAAATGAATGACAAAAAGATTTTTAATAAAATAATACAAATATACTAGCTGTACTCTAGATAATATCGCATACTTCGTGTACAGCAAGCCCTGAAGTGTGCGTTGTATTATGTAGGCCCATTTTATTAAGTACGAGTAGAAAAAATGGTGTGAGAAAGTGGTCAGAGAAACTTCGACCAGCGCAATTAAATTGCGCAGAATATTAAACGGCCACTATTTCTAACCCAATTCGAAAATCTGCTCAGCTTCGCCACGGAGTGGATGTATCTACCCAGAGAAGTCAAAATGCGTTTCGTGTCTGTGGGTGAAGGCTTAAGAAACAGAACTCATAATTCCTTAGGCCCTAGAAAATTAGGTTTGACGACGCACTCCGTCCGACTTACATCCGAGTAAACGCGCGGGAGAGATCTCTCGTCGATGCCGCCACGAAGTTTTCCAAATATTCCACGTATCACGCAACCGACGTGTGTTCTGTGCATCCTGTGAGTCCGACCGTTGCTTACGACTAATTCACCGATTATCTTCCCGGTCCACCATGCGAGACAAGTGAAATGTCACTCGACGCGTCTCAGTGGTGGTGATGGTGTGGCAGCTTGCCATTGCCTCTACTGGGTCGCTGTCCGGGAGGTTCAAGGGTTTGAGTCCCGACAGTGGCAGGTTTTTTGACACTAGATTGTAGCTAGGTCGAATTCAACCGCTATCAGGAGGAGAATTCTAACGGGCGGCTGCTCTGATCGGTAGTTTTCGATGTTTTTTTCGATTAATACAAACAGTCAGGGACCGCGGGGTATCTTTCGTTCTTCCATCTTACCCCTTTCTCGTTACTTACACACACACACACACGTACACATTACACATAAACACACTTACACATACTACACCGCCATATATGTAGGGAGACCAGTAGGGAGGTTTGAGTTTGCTCCGACTGGAGCAGTGCCTCCAGTGGGGGAGATACCCGGAGGATGAAATCCGGTTTACATGAATCGTTGTGAGAATTGTTATTCATCTGAATGACGATAACTAAACCTAAATTTGTAATCAAACATAAAAATTAAAAGATATTGTAAAATAAAAATAGTATTAACCATAATTTTTCTTGCAGATTTCCATGCCCGAGGATCAATGGCTTACGGAACTCTATTAAATTCAAAATTTCTTTAATTTCTAACACCATGAACCTGCAATAGACAAATAAAAAATTACCATTACCTGTTTTGATAGGATTTACAAAAAACAAAAATGAATGAACATACCCAATAACATCCAAACATACCCAAATATGCTTGAAAATGGTGATATCTTTATAATAAACCTCATTTGCAAGATTCATTGTGTGTAAGAGATGAAAAAGGGATATTTACCAAACAAATGTTATATACTGAATTGGCATTTTCGTTCATGGTGAGCGTCAGAGGCAATCTACATGCTTCGCGTAATGCCTGCACCCGTGCAATTGACGTAGAAAGTAGGGAACCATTTCCTTCTGTTCGTGACTTCTATGACGTCATGTCCTACGACGTTTAGATTAATCAGAAACTGCCACACACGGACCCGCCACGAGCTTTCACCTGGCTTGTATGCTATCATGCCAGCTGTCTGGTGCACTGCAGGGCTGAACACCTCATCACAGTATTTCTGCAATGTAAATGAGACAATACTTCTGAATGACGAGGAAATGGAAAAGTTCCGGGTTTACAGCATATCTGTTTTATTATTGTGGTAATATGATCCCCATCGTGATTAAGTATTGGATTTTTTAAAATAATTGAAGATTAAATTAAATTTCTCAAAAATTAAAACTGAAGCAAAATTTGAGATACATTTCCATATTCTTTACGAAAGTCGTAATAATTCGATTTACCTTTAAGAAGTAACCAAATGTGAACTCTGTAAGTATTTTATCAAAAGAATGATCTCTATGTACTCCTTTTCCTATTGATCCCTTTGAGCTCCAGAATCCTCTTTTAGACACATCCTTCGATGGGGATTCATCGGTTTTAAGGATTGCTTTCTCTTCAATAAGTGTACTTTATTTACTGCTTCCATAAGGAACGTTATTAATTTATTTTGCCACTCATGAAATTTCCATCTCAAACGACGTCATCCCGACTAACTTTTGACTTCTTTGTTTCGATTTGAGATGAAATATTGAAAGTATTATATCGACGTATATCAAGTACTTATAAACATTCAATTCAATACAATTCAGTTTTGTTAGTACTTGCTTAGAGGATTCTCCTATTACAAATTTCTGAGTGTACTCACAGCTCAAACATAAACAAGTTTTATTACAAATAACATCTCATAGAACGATAGTACAGTAGTCAATAGGTTACTGCTAATACTAATTATTTTACAATTTGTTTAAATGTTTACTGATCAATTTGTTACCGAACACGCCACGAGCACAAAATACAATAATACCTACATACGAACATTGTTCTTCCCCAAACCTTTCATGAAGTATTATTTCCTTTTCTTCTTCTTCTTCTTCTTCTTCTTCTTCTTCTTCTTATTATTATTATTATTATTATTATTATTATTATTATTATTATTTCCGTATCGGCCATTTCTAACCAGTCTACACGTTCTCTTCCGAGGCCCAGTTATATTCTATCCCGGGGATAGATTAACATGTGTCATTATGGGGTCATATTCGGCTGTATCTGTTGGTAAGACAAGGTTGTTAAGCCGTGAATGATGAATTATGAAGTAATAGGATAGTGATGGGACGTGATCGTGGCCTTTTTGAACCATCCCAGCATTCGCCTGTATGATCGAGGGAAACCACAAAATCACAGGTTAGGATGCTCGGCCTGGTGATCGAAGCCGGGCCTCCTGACTGCAAAGTCAGTGCCCTACGCCCTGAGCCACTTTGCTCAATTATTGTTGTTGTTGTTATTTTTTTTTTTTTTTTATTATTATTATTATTATATTATTATTATTAATTAATTATTATTATTTTAAACCCAAAAATGGACTTGTATGCATTTCATGTTTTCTTTTTACCGTTAAATCTAGGGAATTTTTCCAGAACGAATGTGATAATAACAAATATTTGATTTCAATTGCAAATTATTGATTTTCTTCTAAAGCAAATTTAACTTTATGTATATTGGAATATAATATGCACTACTTTATTAAGAATTCGTGAACTCTTAAGTGGGACGGAAGGGTCAATCTGGTTTCCCTTCCTATCTAATTCGAGAAGCACAAAGGGTAAACAAAGCGACCAGTCAGGCGAAAACAGACGAGCGGCCACAATGCGCCACGTGGATGGCGAACGGCGAGGGCGGAGGTCTGCTGCCAAAGGGAGAAAAAGGACCTCCCAGCCCGGGGCGGCGCACAATGCCACGCGGAGGGAAAATCCCAGGCGAGAGGAGAGAAACAAGCAGGCGGATGACGCGCCGGTGTGTCTGCCGAGGAGCTGGAGCTGATGGTGCTTTTAAAATGTGGAAGCACCCGCCCTCCAGACAAAATGAAAAGAAATAAAAGAGAAGAGCTAGTGGTGCTACGACTTACTTTCTAGTAGTGTGTTACTATGTATACAATTACGTATAACGATGGGGCGTCGCGTCGCGCCGGTGCCGAGTATTGCACGAGAGTTGTAGGCAAAATTAGATAACGAGAAATGTTAGCTCCCGTGTAATAGAAACTATTTTGAATCAAAGAACAAACTGCAAATATATAAAATTTCTTTTCTCAAAATAACCAAAGTCCCCACTCCTCTCGCAACTAGCGAAGCGAAGGCTCAAGAAATTGATTGATTTTTCGTGTTTCCGGGCGCGTCAACTGCTTCGGTCATTAGTCCCGTTAGTGTAGTGCATGTTTTTTCTCGGGAGATGGCGGTGATTATCCCCTGCCGGATGGCGAGATCCGGCGCCGACCTATCATCGGCTAGTGGGGTTTCCCACTAACCAGGACTAAGGCTCAAGAAAACATGCGCGGGTCATAGTTGGAGCTGACAGCGCTCTTAAAATCTGGAAGCACCCCCTCCTCCCGACAAAAATGAGAAAGAAATAAAAGAAAAGAAATATTGGTGCTACAGCGCTTACTTGCTAGTAGTATGTATACAATTTTAATCCATGTTGTTGTTTTTTTCATTCAATAAATAAAACGTCATTTGTTTCGTTGTTCTTATCAAAATAATTAGCGATTTTTACTGCTTTCGCAATTTATGTAGTATGTTTCCGCATTGGATGCACGTTTAGTTTCCTTAGTCACAGTATTATTAAACCAATAAAGTCATGGTGCGTTTGAGTAAGCATTCATTATTAGGACTAATCATTTAAACTTTGTTGGGTTTGCTAATAAGTTAGGATGGTTATTAATGTATAAAATATAAACTTTTATTGTACTCGTTTGCATGATAAATTATTACGGGATGATACAAAATTAAGTTCTTAGCTTGCCGACGTTTGGAAAATTTTCCTGAAGGCCACGAAATACTCGTATAACACAAATTTCATAGTTAACGTACTATTATTTCTAGTAATAAATTTCTAGTGAACAATCATACTAATACAAAACAAAAGCTTGTGACGGCTAAATTATATTCAATTCCAACATATTCTAGAGAACAAATATCATTCCGGACGACCTGAAAGCTGAGTTCGCTGAGGCTGAAGGTTTGCAGCTGCCTCGGGACTGAAGTGCGAATCCAACCCTGGGTATGAATGTTTGAGTGTGTCTGTACAAGAGTATCGAGTTCCGCTACAATTACCATTACCCCCAAAGCTAGAAATACAATGATGCAGTGGTTGCGGTATGACCTTAGTAGTTAAACAGAGACTTTAAGTAAAAAATCATCATTCCATCAACGAGCATCATGTACTTTTAGAACAATGATACAATCTTAAGTGCTATATGACACAAACTTGATATAGTTAACACCCCCCCCCAAAAAAAAACTTTTTCGAGCACTTCCCATCAGTAGATCCTAATAATCACATACATCCTATCAAAAATCTATACATCCTACGAAGTGGGTGGTAATCATATTGAATTGAAATGATTGAAGGCGTTGTCATTGTCAACAATAGTATTTATTTCACAAATAGCAGCTTTCGATGGCTTAGCCATCATAATCAGTTTTCTGCTGTCTTGACAGCAGAAGACAGCAGAAAACTGATGATGATGGCTAAGCCATCGAAAGCTGCTATTTGTGAAATAAATACTATTGTTGACAATGACAACGCCTTCAATCATTTCAATTATGTAAATGTCAACTACACCTCACCACTGAATTAAAATCACATTGAAACCTACACATTCTGAAATCTCTGAGTGTGCATCATATGTGCATCATGTCCATTACTCACAGCTAGACCTCCTGTGGTCAGTCCACTCTTCCAGGCGCGGGGAGTGTTATGCAAAGCGTCTGGATCTGCTGATGGGGATCAGATGTTTTTCCCGATGCTTTCAAAAAATTCTACGAGAATTCTCGAAAAAACGTGTTTTATGCATCTCGGATGCGTTTTTTGAAAGAGGGTTGAGGCCCTCTCGGATATGATCAATACCTCATTCCATTCTTTGTGTCATGACGAATTGATTATCAGTGTTATTAGCCAGATCCCTACAGTCAACTCTGCTAAAATTTCACATAACGGTAACTTGCACTATTTGTTTGTGTCGAGCAGTTCGGCGTTCGAGTAAACGGTTGCACAATAAGTTAGCAAGAAGACCGTGCAATAGTGAATTATCAAGTTGAAAAATAACTCATGGCATACTCCTTCATTGGGAAGATTCCAAGAAAGCGCTTGTAGTATCTGCGGTGATTCGCACTTGTTTTCAACCTACAGCTGCGCTACTTAAAAACGATCCGCTGTAACACATGGCTTTCAGAAAGAATTTCAAGGAAAATTATAGTCATCAGTCAAGGGTCATGTTTTCAAACAAGTGCAGTGAAACTTGTATATATCTGTATTGATTGATTGATTGATTTGTTCATCCAAACCCCCCGTTATCTCAACATTTCAATCTAGCAGAAGAGGACAATCTGCAGCCCTACAGTGGTTTGATTGTTTGATGCTTCCGGGCACATGAAATGCTATAGTTATTAGACATACTAGTGCAGTGAAACTTGTATATATCTGTATTGATTGATTGATTGATTTGTTCATAGTTCCGGGCACGTAAACTGCTTTGGTCATTATTCCCGTTAGTGTAGTGCATATTGTTTTTCTCGGGAGATGGCGGTGATCTTCCCCCGCTGGATGGCGAGATCCGGCGCCGACGTACTGTCGGCAAGTGGGTTTACCCCCTACTGTCGGCACTGATTTAGCCGGCACAACTCTAAGCGCCCGACCTGCCAACCAGCATGTGTAGTATTGGTGTGCATGTTAGGGTAAGTGTGTGTAAGTAGGGGATAAGCATAGGACAAGGAAGAGGAAGGAAGGATCACGCGCGGTCCATAGCACATTTGTTAGGCCACTCCGGCATCCGCCTGGCACCGATTGGAGAAACCACGGAAAACTACGGATCAGAGCAGCCGGACGCTAGAATTCTCCTCCAGATAGCGGATGAATTCGACCGACCTACCTAGGCAATATCGAAAATCCGCGACTGATGGAACTCGAATTCTAGGACTTTCTCTTCCTTTTGTAGTGCCCTTGTCCGACAAAAATAAAGTGCGCCGCGAGAAATAATTGATATTAGGAAGTTCAGTGTAATGTACTCTTCTGTAAAAACTATTTTTTCTTTATATAGTACATTCAATTTACTTTTTGTGTGATGAATATTATGTTTATTTTAATCCGGTACTTGAATGCGAGATGCGTACCGGTGCACGTGTTTCCAGCTTAAAATCATTTTTCTTTCTATTTACATTCGTGGCAATTTTCTTTTACTGATTGTGAGAGCATGTTAAGGTATTTTCTACATACTTAATTAAATTTAAATATTTCCCGAACTCACGTACGTGCATATACCTCAGCGAAACTCTCAGACTTCTTCATAGGGATGATTTCACAGAAGCCATTAGCACTTTACGAAGGGACGCGATTGAACAGCTGTCGCGGCGGAGGGATACTTCTCTGAAATACATGTGATGTTCACTTGTTTTCGCGTACTGTCACTTTGGCTCATCCTTAGGAAAATCGTTCTAACTCGGTCCCTTCAACGACCTACTCGCGGCTGCCCCAGGGGGAGCGAGGGCTCCAGCGAACAGAGCCGCTCGCGAAATTTGCAGCTGCGCGCGGCGACATGCGGCGGGATGTCGCGTTGACGAAGGGGTGAGGGGGGTTGGGGAGGGGATGTCGCGGGGCTTTCCCGGCGGGCGGGCGACGCCTGTTCGTCGCTCATCCTAAGTGCAAGTTCAACAGCGGGCGCCGTTTGCTCGCGCGGCGAAAGTCAGGGCGCGGCCACCGCGCGCACGAGGTAGCCGATAGGTGCGCACCACACATACATTGACGGCGGCCGTGGTGTAACGGTTAGGTATCGGGCTGTTATACCCAAGTTCGCGGGTTCAAAGCAGATCGACCGGGAGCGGTAGCTCAGTGCATCAACTGATGTCACTGCAGCGCCTCTGACCGGGAGCTCCTAGGTTCCCGCTCCCCACGGCGGCAGGATTTTCGACACTAGCTATTCAGCTAGGTCGAATTCAGTCGCTGGCTGGAGGAGAATTCTAGCGGCCGGCTGCTCTGATCGGTAGTTTTCCGTGGTTTCTCCGATCGACATCAGGCGAATGCCGGAGCAGTACCCTAACAAACGGGCCACGAACCGCGCGCGATCTGTCCTTCCTCTTCCTTGTCCTATCCTATCCCCTCTCACACACACTTACACTAACATGCATTACACTACCACATATTCCGGAAGATAGGTCGGGAGCTTAGAGCTTGTCCCGGCTGGGGCGGTGCCCCGCTGGTGGGAGAGTCCTGGTTAGGGGGAAACCCCACTAGCCGACGGTAGGTCGGCGCCGGATCTCGCCATCCAGTGGGGGAAGATCACCGCCATCTCTCGCGAAAAAACCATGCACTACACTAACGGGACTAATGACCGAAGCAGTTGACGCGCCCGGAAACACGAAAAAATCAATCAATAAATCAAACAAACCCGATCGAAGCCGTGGATTTTTGAGGGCGAAAAAATCCTTTGTACGCCTTCCTTCTGAGGGGAAGTAAAGCAGGCTTTCCCATATTAGTAGATTTACTGCATGTAAAAGATCCTCAAGTCTAAATGGAGCGTCTGAGATAAATTCAAATTGCCTGTTTCGTCGTCCAAGTAATACCTTAGTAGGTGAAAGGATGTAACGAAATTTGCGAGGTCAGACGGAAGAGCAGGCTTCATAGTCTGAGTCTCGCCACGTAAAATAAGGCATTCATTCATTAATTTATTCATACATACAAGAATAGAGCAGAGGCACAGAAAAATATACGTGATACACGAAAATGATGGTTTGAATAATTGGTGGAGCGGAGAAGTGAGCAGGGAAGCGAATCGGCAATGCCAATTATGGCAATGCCAATTATTTGTATATTCCTAGACATTAGTAGTGATTTCGATATCTCTATTGATTAGCATTACGTACTAAGTAAAAGAATAAATGTAAATAAAACATGTTGACTGGTATCAATAATACGTATATTTTAACTTAAGATCTTTTCGATCGCGTGGTGATCATCAGAGCTATCTTGCAGCGTCTGGGCGGAAAACGAAGTTCTGCAGAATTCAGCTCTGATCAGGAGGGGCGGAAGGGGATGGATAGAGGAATTAAATAGGATAGAGCGGGTGGAGAAGGTGAGTCGAGATGGATGGGTTTGTCGAAGTATCTTGAGAGCTATTATGTTTCCGTTTTAACATATCATACTCCCTACATCAATACCATATGCATTTAACCGTTCATCACATTAACTTTATCTCGAATGCCGTACATTTTCGTAAATAAATTAAATAAATTCAATATTTAGCTAATAAGATTATTGCGGGTTGTAGAACTTGAGTTATACTGAATCCGATCATTGAGTCGAAATTTGGAAAGCCGACGAGGCCATGTAGTATTTTTCTATATTAATATAGCAATGTCAATGTCACATATTAACAATTTTGACACATAATTCAGCAGCAACAAAGTAACATGCTGACTACAATTCTGTGATAATGCACTTTACTCTTTCTGCAGTCAACCGCTCCGGGCATAGCGCTTCGCAGTTTACTACTCAAGCAAATTAAACATGGGAAGTTGCTCAACCGGTGGGAACGGTGCTATACACTCTTCATCAAGCCAACTTAATAGCAACACGGCGCCGCGTTAAAAGCTGCTGCTCTTAATCGACGCTCGAGTAACGCTGGCGACGTGTCAAGTCACCGTTCCTCAGTAATAATCACACTTGGTACGCGATGTAAACGACAAAATACACGGGAAAACACAGGATTTTGGGCCCTTCGATATTTCATCGATGAGTGTGGACCAACGAATTTGAGTTTTGGAAGTCAGCCGCAGTCACACATCTGAGGCAGTTTTGTCTTAGAACATGTCAATGGCAAAATTACCTGCGATGCATTCTCTGGAAGTTTTTTGATTGATTGATTTTTTCGTGTTTCCGGGCACGTCAACTGCTTTGGTCATTAGTCCCGTGAGTGTAGTGCATGCTTTTTCTCGGGATATACGCGGTGATCTTTCCCCGCTGAATGGCGAGATCCGGAGCCGACCTACCGCCGGCTAGCGAGGTTTCCTCCTAACCAGGACACCGCCACAGCCGGGACAAGCCCCTAAGCTCCCGACTGGTCTCCCGGAATATGCGGTAGTGTAGTGCATGCTAGTGTAAGTGAGTGTGTAAGGGGAGAGAATAGGAAGAGGAAGGTCAGATCGCGCGCGGTCCGTGGCCCGTTTGTTAGGATACTGCTCCGGCATCCGCTTCGTGTTGATCGGAGAAACCACGGAAAACTACCGATCAGAAGAGCCGGCCGCTAGAATTCTTCTCCAGACAGCGACTGAATTCGACCTAGCTGAAAGGCTAGTGTCGAAAATCCTGCCGCCGTCAAGACTCGAACCTAGGACCTCCCGGTCAGAGGCGCGGCAGTGACATCGGTTGATGCACTGAGATTCCGCTCCCGGTTTTTCTGGAACTGTTTCACTTTGCTCTGAAAAATACAATGTATGATACGCAGTTTTCGAGTGAATGGAGTTAACGTCTTTCTGCATTTAAAAGCGTACTTTTTCTATTATTTTTCAAGAGCACAAATAATTTTGAAATATATTTATTATATTTCTTCATAAAATTGTAGTTATAATTGTAAAACACTGAAAAAATAACAGTTGATCGGAATGTAAATAAAATTAGAAAACAGAAGATACCTTGTACTGTTATTAATCTAAAAGTAAGAAAGAACTTCCTTTTGAACAAAACACGGAAGAGTTCTGGCAAAGATCAACAACGTTACTGAGCAAAAGTGCATTGGTCACAATGTAAATATGTCGAGTAACACGACTTCAGTCCGCTCAACCTACTTACTCGGCCTAACTTACTACTGGAGATGTTGCCAAAAAATGCGCAACGCGTACTACATTCACAGATGCAGATATTTGTATGCAGCGTGTTTGCTTGGAGACCAAGGCACCGATGCGAGTCAGGCCACGGTTGGTCAGACTTCGATGCTCCTGAGATTACAGCAAGTATTCCACTTCGTCTGTGAACTAACTCTCGATTTGAATATCAAAGGATGTCGCAAAGTGACTTGAAACAGGTGCATGGGAATCTCCATAGCTCGTAATTTTATTCCTTTTATTTCATTCTTGTGTGTTTTATATTTATTTCCTGAATCATTAAAATTACATAGATACTGATGAGAATCATTTATCCTTTGCCATGGCATGGAAGTACTGGTATATTTATTTTATGTGAGGCTTTTACGATTCTTAAAACAATTCTTATTTTTTCTTTACTTCAACTTATACTTAGGGGGTAGATGGCGAATATGAAGAGATAGAACAAGTAGTGAAAGACTTTTAAATACAAAATAGGGAATCAGAAGGAAACGTAAACAAGAATTAGTGTACTCTGTGAAAGAATAACAGAATTTTCCCGATAGAGGACCTAACTACCAATGAATTGAAATCCGTTTGTGGTTGCATTTTAACCTCTGATTGTAGCGCAGAAAATAACTGGACGCCGATAAATACGACTTCATACCATTCTGTTCACAATGTAATAATGCATTCATGTAAAGACAATGAACGTCAGACGATTAGGCTACTGCTTGTTCAATCTAGGTCTGCCGGACGGCATCATGTGGAATTATTTACTGCTAAATCGCCAACCCGCAATCCACAACTTCTGAACCTCTGGTGTCAGAAGATCATTCGATTCTTTAGAATCTAGGCCTTCAGAGCGTAACTGCTAGAACAGATGTAAAATCGTATACTACACTGTGAAGAGATGTCATAAACCGGTAACTGTGGCTCTTCGAATCACCAGACTCAATGACCGTAAAAGAAACTCCCTCAGAAAAAGACGTTGGAAAAGCTAGGTTGTTTCATCATCTCAGGTTTTGAGGAATTTTCAATTACTGCCCTGTACCTTTCCTTCTCAAAGCTTCTTGGAACTGCTTCTCCTGTTTTTGCCATTGTTATTATTATTATTATTATTATTATTATTATTATTATTAATTTTCCTCATCATGTAGAGTTCGCATTTTTTATGTTCATTTCATAGTTTTCTGTGACGCACTACTGCGTACTCTAAGTACTTGTGTATTATGTATTGCGAGAATACAGAAGCCCGTGAGCTAATATAAACGAATCACAGCACTTCCTAGTTTCAGAAAACACAAAGAGAACACGCAATACTTTTGCAGAAAAGTTCTGCAAGAGATAGACGTCATTGGGAGGATTGAAGACTGACAGTTGCCAAAACTCGTTGCACGCACACTGATCGAATGGACAAAGGAAGAACAGGAAGAGCGGTGAATTCAAGATGGCTGCAACGTGTCAAAGATCACTTTCCTCGAGGAAGCTCTCTCCCAGTGCTCTGCTCGACCTCGGCAGGAAGCGATTCGATCTCGCTCTCGGTCGAAGCTCTCAGTCGGGAGAGCGATTCGTCGCGGTTAGGTAGCCATTAGGCACCGAGGGTCGCTGGCGCTTACGGCACCGCCTCGTACGATGCAGTGACCGGCAGGCCTCCAATCGAGCCCCTAGTGACAGAACCACACAGGCTCTACCAACATCGCGGACAGAACAACGGAAAGGAAAACCCCACAGGCCGCGCGGAAGAGAGGTAGCCATTATAAAACGTAGTCATTGAAAGGATGTTGGGACATAGTGGACGAATTTATGCGTGTTTCGCGATATTGCGGCAATTTGTATTGTCCTTCGCTAACAGATATTATCAATAAAGTTAATGTTTCAATTGTCAGCTCCAAACAATGATAATCCTTTTTGGGAAATTTATTGAAGAAAAAATAGGCCCTTAGGCGTTATAGAACTTTCATTTGGAGCAAAAAGTCCATCAGTCCGTCTTGTGAACAAAAAGTTCCAAATCATCCTCGTGAGCAAGACCTTTCAAAATTGCTAATATAGACTGTTTAAACATTGGTAAAATAAGCTTTTACAATCAGGTTTTGGCGCGAATTTCAAATTTTTAAACTGAAAAAATTGGTTTTAATTTTTTTAACTACCGTCCTTATTTTTTAAAAATCAGAAAAGATGTATGTTATAGAATGTTATAAGACCCATTTTCGGGGAAACAATTAATACAGTACTCCACCGCTATCATGCCGAAAATGAATTTCAAAAATTTATTATTTTTTTCTATAGGAATTTGGTGTCACAATTCGTTAACAAAAATACTTTCAAATTAATCTATGTTTCCCCGTCTCTACAATTTTTTCAGCACGATACACGCAATAGAAGCTGAGAAAAAAATAAATCATGCAAAACACGTTTGTCGTATCTCTGCAACAGATTGCCCTAGAAGGCTGATTTTTTGTGAATCTACGTCATTTTGTATTCTCTTTCATATGAGCATCGCGATTATCGATTTGGTTTGGGGACACTTTTCATCGCCTTATTCGGCTATACCATTTGCATGTTTCCCCGTCTCTACAATTTTTTCAGCACGATACACGCAATAGAAGCTGAGAAAAAAATAAATCATGCAAAACACGTTTGTCGTATCTCTGCAACAGATTGCCCTAGAAGGCCGATTTTTTGTGAATCTACGTCATTTTGTATTGTCTTTCATATGAGCATCGCGATTATCGATTTGGTTTGGGGACACTTTTCATCGCCTTATTCGGCTATACCCTTTGCATCATGAGGTCATAGTTAGTAAATCGAAGATTGCGAGTGTTCCTGAAGATGTCATTCCATTCATCCTAAATCCATTCATTCCTGACAGCGTTTGTCAAAGAAGTACTACAACGTGAAACTGTATAACCACAATTTCTAAACATAAAATGGGCTGTAGGCCGCTTATTGAAGAACGTATGATGGAGTATCTTAATAGTTATAGTTAAACTGGCATGTAAGTGGTACATTTTAAGAAAATGCGAGTGTTTGGTAGGAACGCTTTGAAGTTTAGAGGTAGGTACTTTACGATATGTCCCTGGGTCATTTTCAAAATTTTCTCTAAAATGACCACATTTCTTGTAAGAATAGAGTGGAGACAGACGGACAGACTGCGAATACAGTGAACAATACTTATAAAGATGGTATAGATCTGAGTGTTGAAGGGAGTCTGAGCCCGCTATATTGAAGATACAGATTTTTCCCCTCAAATGAAATGTATTTGTAAGAATTTATTTTATTTATGTTATAAACCTTTGTTTGAAAACATGAGTATTTTTTGCGTTGTTTTCATGAAATATGCGCGATGTAAAGAATATGAAAACTAAGATTCTTTAAAAATATCTCGATTTTTTCTTTAAAAGTTTCGTTACGATTAATTGGAAACGTGATCCTTTTAGTATATTCTTTCCTTTTTAACAACATTTTACAAATGTAATTGTTCGATACATCACTCACATCGTCAATATTTACATTCCAAGCGTTTGTTTAATTAATTATTGCATTTGTGAGTTCAAATGCTTTGAATGATTTCTTATGAAGTTTCTCGAAAACTCAAAAGTTTTCGGAGTAAATGAACTCAAAATTGCTCATTTTCAGTAACTCGCAAACAACGCTTTTTCAAAAAAGGCTCCAAACTTTTCAATGAAAATTTGCTTACAAAAACCGTTTCATTTTTGAACGAAATTTTTGAAATCATTTACACTGAAAATTTGGGATAATATAAATAAAATTTAGGTGTTGAGAGGCAGCAGCTGAGAAGAGGGTGGAGCAACACCGACAAACTAGCCCAGACTAAAGATTCATTGATTGATTGATTTTCTTCGTGTTTCCGGGCGCGTCAACTGCTTAGGTCATTAGTCCCTTTCGTGTAGTGCATGTTTTCTTTCTTGGGAGATGGCGGTGATTTTCCCCTCGCTGGATGGCGAGATCCGGCACCGGCCTTCCGTGGGCTAGTGGGGTTTCCCCCTCATCATGACTCTCCCACCGGCGGGGCACTACCCCTGCCGAGACAAGGTCTACGCTACCGATCTTCTTTCGGAATATGTGGTAGTGTAGTGTGTGGAATATGTGGTAGTGTAGTCTTTTCGACCGTCTTTCGGAATATGTGGTAGTGTAGTGTATGTTAGTGTAAGTGTGTGTGTGTGTAAGGGGAGAAGATAGGACAAGGAACGGGAAGGACAGATCGCGCGCGGTCCGTGGCCACTTTGGTAGGGTACTGTTCCGGCATTCACCTGGTGTTGATCGGAGAAACCACGGAAAACTACCGATCAGAGCCAGACTAAAGAGATTAGGGCATTAGGTAGTACGAGAAAACGTGCAATTCTGTATCACAACTAGTTTACTACCGGGGTGATTCCCCGCTCTGGGAGATACCCGGAGTTGGAAACCCCCAAGCACAGTGTAGGTCCGTGTCGGATCTCACATGCCAGCAGGCAAAGTCACGATCCATCACTACCTTCATGGCTGTAGCAGGCACTAAACTTACGTGGGTAATGAGCTAAGGAGGTGCAATGAATACGCGCTCGGCGGCAGAGCGCCCCCGGCGGCGCGCGCGGCGAAAGGGGAGGGCGAGAGGACGACGGGGAGGGGCGAGGGGAGGGGGGAGAGAAAAAAAGGACGAGGCGGCGGCGCGCGTTGCGCTCCGCGACTGTTCCGGGCGGACTGACCTCCGGCGGCCTCGCCCCACTCGCCGGCCGGCCACGCTGGCGGAGGCGGTGGTGACACAGAACGCAGGGGGGGTGTCGGGATGGGTGGTGGGGGGGGGGCAGTGGAGGTCGTGGCGCGGTGCATATCGCATTTGGGTGGTGAGGGGAGGCGGCAATATAAAGGAGATGCTGGCGTCGTTGGCGGTGATGGAATAGATGTGCTGCTGGGGCGTTGTAGATGGTGGGGATACAAAAGAAGATTGCAGCGATGAAGGCGGTAATGACAAAGGCATCATTGGTTGTGAATATGGCTGTAGGGGAGGTGGCGACGGCTGCGGCGATAATGATGTCGGTGGTGGAGGTGTTGGCAAAGGCGGAGTCGCCAGTGGAATAGCAGCAGCAGCACTGGGAGTGAAGACGAACGAGACTGGCGCCCTCACTCATGATGGATGAGGCCATGATGTAAATGCACATGCTGAAACCGGCTTACGAGACTCAGGTCATGAATTGATGTCAATGCTGTGCTTCTGACTGGGAGGTCCTTGGGTTCCGAAGTGTCATGATTTTCGATACTAGCTACACAGCTAGGTGGAATTCAGCCGCTGTGAGAAGAATTTTTTCGTGGTTTTCCGGTAATTTTCCGTTGTTTCTCCCATCAACACCTGGCGAATGCCGAAGCAGTACCCTAACAAACGGGTCACGTGCGACTTTTCCTCGCCCCTTACTTGAAACACAATTACATGCACTACATTACCGCACATGTTGGAAGACCAGTCGAGAGCTTCGAGTTTGTTCCGGCAGGATGGTGCCCGGTGGGAGATACCTGATTGGGGAAAACACTGCAAACCGAAGAAGAGGTCGGATCTTGCCATCCAGCGGTAAATAACACCACCACCTCCCGCGATATAAACATGCGCTACACTTACGGGACTAATACCCTTAGCAGTTGACGGTCCCAGAATCACTAATCAGTCATTAAAAAAAGCATGCCGAATTCCCCAGAGTATATATGTAACCCATCCCTTGACCGTCGAATGTAGTCTGTATCATTTGCAGGTTGCAGTGTATTACTTGGGATAAAATAATACCAGAAAGAATTTTAACATTCTTAATCATGTTATATAAATGCCGTATATTCATTTATACATAAACGATGGCATGTACGGCGTATTTTTGTGGCTTCGTCGACGGCATGTACGGCGTTTGGCCCTGATTGAACCCGATCTAAGTCTCGTTGGCGACGGCTCCACCTCGGTGCTGCGGCGGCGGCGCTGGTCGCGTTGGAGCAGCTCCGCAGGAAGACCCGTGCGCGCTGACTGGGGCGTAGAAAGCGCGTGGGGCCAGGGGGGGAGGTGGGCAGGAGTAGGCGCTGGTTACCGGAGGCAAATAGAATGTCCAAGCGGAAGAGCAGGCACAGTAAAACCCACCTTAAACGGCTCCTTTATAAAACGGAAACATTGTTTACCCTTTATTGCTTTCTCTTTCTCTCTCTGTCTGTCTGTCTCTCTCTGTCTCTAACTCTGAGCTACAGCTTTAGGAACAACGCCTCGCCAATCGGAATGCACGGAGAGCTAACTCTTCACTACAGACTGTACTGTCTCGCAAAATCGCATCCATTTTTATTGCTGCAATAAAAATTATGTGTATAATCATAATTATAAAGTTCGTTCTTTCTACACAATGTTAACGGATCTTTATCTTTGCTTTTACTGCAATTGAAACATCAGTTTAATAATTGAATTTAAGCATTGTAAACCCATTTCGTTGTTAGAAAGTCAATTTTGGCAGGATTTTAATTCAGTTTACGTCTTTTTGTAGATTAAAGATTTAATTCACTGTTCATTGGCAATTGATGTTGATACAATTATATATATCAATGGAACGGAAACATTAATTTTCTGAGTCACGTTGTTTTAAAGCATTAGTGTCCACAGGAAATCATATCCTTTCTAAATTTACTTTCAGTTTTCCTTTTTTCTCTTAATTGGAAGATAAAAAGAAAATCTGGAGGGATCACGATTGAAGCTGTCTGAGTGTACTCTCAACTCGAAAAATTTTTGTAGTTTTCAGAGTACATTATCAAAAGATATCCTACCATCATTTGCTGGGAAATGTTTTTGACAGGTACCAAAGGGAAAGCCATGGGGTATTAGCAAAGAAAATGATTTCGGAAGTGAAATAAATGAAGTTCACTGAATTGTATTGTAAAATAAAGCGTGAGATTCCCACGACAAGAAAGGTTACAACAGGATAAGAAGTCCTCCGCAGTTTCGCTCCTGAAAATTCATGGCATCTTCTCGTCAACACAATGACCTACCTTGGCATTTGATCAGGCCGTTTCTCATGCAGCGCCTTTCCACGGCGCTTCTCCGAAACCCACTCCCAACGCTCGTGAAGGAAATTTGCGAGTCGGTCGTCCGAAGCAGGTGACAGACGTAAAACGCAGTGGGAAGATGAGAGCCACAGTAGCGCCTCGTTGGCAGTGCCGGGCCCTGGAGCGGGGCGGGGCGTGGCGGCGCGGGGCGGGGAGGGGCGGGGCGGGCGGGGAGGGGGGGGGCGGGGCGGGCCGGGCGGGAGGGTCGGGGCGGGGGGGGGTAAGGCGGGGCGGGGGGGGCGGGGCGGGGCGGGGCGGGGAGGGGTGAGGCGGGGCGGGCCAGGGCGGGATGGTCGAGGCGGGGTGGGGTAAGGCGGGGCGGTGGGGGCGGGGCGGGGCGGGGCGTGGGGGGCGTTGCGGGGGTTGGGGCGGAGCGGAGGCGACGGAGGGCCGAGGTCATGGCGGAGCGCTAGTCGCTTTCGCTTGGCTCCTGGCCGCCGCCGCCGCCGGAGAAAGACGCTGCCGCTGCGCGCATCCACAAGTTACTTCCTGTACGGCACCGCCGCGTGCTGGGCTGGTCTGCGCCGTGCCGCGGGTCGTGGGTTCGTGCGGCGCGGCGCCGACTTTCTGCCGGCCGCGAGTGCGCTAATGCGCGAAAGGGCGCTAGGGTTCGCGGCGGATTTCACTCGCGCCGGAGGTGCACGTCCGCTGGGAGCGGGCGGCTCCGTCGCGAGCGTCTTCCTCTTCGCCTCTGCCGCGGGGAGCGGGTTCACATCCGCGTACCTGCAGCTGCTGAGGTCACTTAGGGGATGTGGACGCTGTTTCTACAATGTCTATGACCGGAGTTCGAACATTTAAGTGGTAAGCTGATAGGATTGGTAGTGTTCCGTGTTGTTGTTTTTTTATCAATAGGGCGAAAGTCATAGGAGTATCTTAATAAACACGGCATGGATCTCGATCGCGATCTTCTCTTCCTGCTTGTTCCCTCCTATCGTCTTAAGCTCTCTCTCTCTCTCTCTCTCTCTCTCTCTCTCTCTCTCTCCCTCTCTCTCTCTCTTACATTCGCTATGTAAGTGACATGCGTCTGGAAACCAATTAGGAGCTTAGAACCTGTACTGTTTGGGATGGTGCCTCGCTTGAGGTGATTCTTGGAGGGGAATCCCACAGCCTGTAGGTCAGTGCTGGATCTCATGTTCCAGCGGGGAAGTAAAATAACACCGCCACCTCCCGAGATACAACATGCAGTACAATTTCGGGACTAATGATTATAGTTGTTGACACGATCGGAAATATTATATCATATCTCTGGGCTATATATTTTGCCAACTCTATGCTAACAGTTGATTTTTATTGATTTTGGGGTGCTGAATTAAGAAATTATATCAATTTTTCACATCACGTCCGTTTTTTTCAAATGACGATTTTAAATATCTTCCACTGTCGCATGTCCCTGTATTAATTAATGTTGCTTTCGGTCCATCATTGGCCACTATTTTGCACTATCACATTGCATTTGTTTCACGAAATAGAAATGTTAGGAATGTTTCTTTTTTGTTGTAAAACATCAACTTAATGTATTTTTGTTATAGATTTTGGTAAAAATGACCCAAATATATTTGTTTACATGTTTGGAAAATTTAACACTCGATAATGAAGAACAAATAATATATTTTTCTGTATCAAAAATTTACTATGAATATTTTAGGATTAAACTCTGTGGTTGGAACAAATGGGCACCACGTAAAGTGTGTCGTCCATGGTCTGAAAAACTCAGGCAATGGTTTAGGTGTTCCAATGGTATGGCAGGAAAAGCGCGATCATGTGGATTGAAATTTGGCTCTGTTGGTGTGACAGTTTTCAACAAAAAGGCTAAACATTCCATTCAGTATTCTAACTCCTTGGGGTCAGCTACAAGACCCATAACACACGGAGATAATTTTCACATTCCTATTTTTCAAATATTTTCCACTTTCAGTTCCAGGGACGAAGCCCCTGGACCCCGACAAAACCAGATAGTTCCGGCGACAAGCAATCTGATGAGCATATTTTGTGCACCATTCACCCAAGGAAAAATGATGGGTCATTCATTCACCCACTTGAAAATGTCATGGTTAATTTTTTTTCTTTTCCATTCACACTACATCCATGCTTTATATACATACCCATTCATTTATCCTATTAACTCACACTGCACTACACTAACTTGAACACATTGTTCGCCACGGCACTGACTTGACTCAAGGTGTGCTTAGGCCCCTTGGGAGGCGTGGCAGTTGGGGCGCGTCGTTCGGACTATAGCGCGTCTCCCCTCCGCGTTCGGCTGCCTCCGCTCGCGCACGATGTAGCAAGCAGGTCGCAAGGGAACCGGAAGGAAGGTTTTTGGTGAGGTCGCTCTTCTCCTCTCGGTCGGTGTCGTGCAGGTTGCGCGGCGCCTTCGGACCCAGTGCCCTTGCAAGCGCGATACCAAGCACCTCCGGAATCCCAGTTTGTTTGCGCGGTTTTCCGCCGAGCGACTCCTACGCAGGGTCCAAGGAGGTGTCGCCGCAATAAAGCACCCAAGCGCCAGTCCAAATAGAACGCACGACAGCGGTGGATATGCAGCGCTTGAGAACGGAATTGAACTCGGGGTCGCGCAGGAGCGGGCGTAGAGGACTGGTTCGGGCAGTTAAATTCTAGCTAACGTATTTGGCGTGGGCGCGCCAGTGGAGGCCACTGTGACGTACTGGAAATAAATAACAGAGACGACTGTTTCTATCAGAACTATGTAACTATATTTACACAATAATTTAAAAAATAAAAACCTCCGGCAACCTTTCCAATCCCTTAGCCGCGAAACCCCCGCGACCGTCCTTAGACCCAGCCCAGTACCACTGCTTTAAAGCAGGCTAGCAACGCGTGGTGCGAAGCTGTCGGACACAGAGTCCCTTAACTATAGTTACAACATGGCCTGATGCCAAATCGGTCTTCGCCTCGAAGACCGCGTGCTAGGATAGCACTGGAGATATCACTCGGCCTTTCGACCCTCTACATATCCCCCGTGGGCGCAGTTGATGCAGCCTTAAGTACCCGGAGGCTCGCCCCTCCCCTCGGCGCTGCCATGCCGGCGGGCGTCAGGAAGGCTCGACGGCCAGCCTCCTCTAGGAGTCTTGCGTCTTAGTCCACGACTCGCACTAACCTTTCACTATAGTTATTTTTGGAGAGTTTCCTGCCCCACCCCCTAGCCTATTCAGCGCGTCTTCGGCTCTGCGCGCGTCAGCGTGCACAGCGCATGCCAACCCCGCATCCGGCTTAAACATGGAGGAGGACGGTTTTCCCGGCCGGCTCGCAAGGAAGCGATGCGCGACGCCACACCACTGTCAAGCAACACACCAAGATATTTCGCGGTCTTCTACCAAGGTAATTGTGCACCTGCCAAGCTCACGACTTCATCGCGGTCGGCCCTTTCTCCAGTGATGTTGACGGTTATGCAATTTGTAAGTCTCAGTCATTCGGGAAGCTCGGCGAGATAATCGTTCAGGTATCTCACCGATTTATATCTGTCCGCAATCTTCGTTTAGTAAGCGTAGTCATCCGCGAACATTCGTAGCTCACAATGTTCAACACAATGTATTCTTTCTACTAGTAGCGGTGCGTACAGGCCGAGTTGTCCTTCGGTACGCCCACTAAGTCTCGTCTTAGTGACAATTGTATGCATGAACCGGATCGCATGAACCTTGAATCGTCCATCTGCCATAAAGCTAGTGAGAAGTATGACATCAGTCGCTGATTCGGATGTCTGCAAGAAACGCAAACTCACCCTCGTGCCGTACAGAATCGAAAGCCGACCGAATATCTAGAAAAACCACTGGTAAATTCTACCGTCCTTCCAGGGAGAGATCGACCTCGGTGCAGAGCCGGGTCAGTTGTTGTGAGGATCTGAGACTAAAACGAAACCCAAATTGCTCATATCTAAGAAGCTTAAGGTGCCGTATTTCCCATTGCAATCGCTCCAGCATCAGACGCACGAAAGATTTCGCAAGAAGTGAGATGAGATTAATAGGTCTGTAACCGCTCGGAAGAAATAGGTTCTTGTGGATCCAAATATAATGCACAGAAGCAATGAATGTGCAGCACTGGATAGCGGGATGGAAGTCGGGGACGCGCAGGAGTGGGCAGTAGGCTTGTTCTTGGGAATCATGCATAGTGTTGGAATTTGTCACTTCCTGGGAAAATATCCTAAGGTACTCGTTTAGGAGCTCCCACAGGAACTCCGCCCCATCGGCTCCGAGCGCGCGGAGCCTCGGCTGTTATATCGTCCGTCCCGCATGCCTTGCGCCTTCTGATGTGGCGCGGAGCTCCCTTGCGTCGCGCGGAGTTGCTCGGCACGGTGTCAGGTAGTCTCAGAAGCGTGCGAGTGTCCTGACCTCTGAGTCTGCAGGACTGGAATGGGCGGAACTGTCGTTCAAGTGACTTTACGAACAGTTCTCCTTTCGCGGCGTCGTCGCACACGTATTCCGGCTGCGGAACGGGATGGCCGGGCGGATGATGTGCCATGGTGGCGCGGGCCGAGCTGTTTATTCCTGCCTTGCGGCCCAAGAGCTGTGTTAATCCCCTAAGGTTTCTTTCACGAAGATTGCAATCATCGATAGTCCACGACAATTTTGCGGTCCTCTCGACGCCCGCGCGCTGTCCACGGGATCGGCGAAACAGCGGCATCATTTGTAGAATATTTGATCCAGTTCCAGTTGTCAGTTCCAGAAACCACGAATGTTACTGACCTGAGATCGGAAACTAGATAGGAGATTGAAAGCTCTTCTGCGCAATCGATTCCTTTCGCGATCTCAAGGTCGATAAAACCAGCATTTCCAGCCGACAGGCAAAGGTTGAGTTTTTTGGGGGGGCAAACGTTTACGGCATGACTCTTCGCAATGTTACTGGAGAAACGGATACCGTTGTGTTTTGCACCGAGCCTGCCCCACAGTGTGTTTCTTGCATTGAAGTCCCCTGAATTGAGAACTTTAGTATCTATCGCATCGAAACAGGCGATATCGAGTTGCTGATTTTGGTAGTAGACGGTCGCGTCTAGAAGTCGACCACCAGCCATCCAATCCCTCACCAAAGCCGTCTCGAGAGAAAGCAAGGAGCCAGGTGGGTTCGCGACTTCGAGCTGGGGGTTGTTGCGTCGAATCAAGAGGGCGGACCTCCCTTCCTCGTTTGACATCGCAGTCTCGGTGATACATTGTGTATCCGTGAACGGGTAGTGTGATGCTCATAAAACCATGTTTCCTGCAGCGCCAAGATGTAGAGTTGTTGCTCGGTAGCAAAGTTGTGTTGTAATTGGATCTTTTCGCACGCAATTTGATCATTCCAGGTGCATATTAGCAGCGGTGTTTCTCAGTGAGTCGAAGAATTTAGGTGATTCTGTGTCATTGTTGGGCAGAAATATGGAAGGTCTTCGCAATGTGCTTCCGGACGAGTAGAGGGCGCGAGACCGCGTCTCTTCCCGCGGGGCCCTGAGCGAGGGGCGGGGCCTCTACCGCTGATCAGGTCACCTAGTCGCGTGCTCTCTGCGAGGGGCCTCGCCCGACGGGGCGTGGAGACTTCTAAGCCTCTTGTAGGTTGATGTAGAACGCTTGGAGAGTGCTGCAACGGCGTTCATTTTCAGCATCTTGTAAAAAATGCATCCCGTGCTCACGGAGCGAATTTCGATGACTGCGTCTGCAGCATCACTGCTCTCCAACGTTCCGGAGGTTCGGAGAGTTTGCGTCGAACGTATTGGTTTACGCCCAACTGGTGGTGGGTTGCACCTACAAGCTCCTCGCGCCCCTCGTCAGTAGTGTCACTATGCGGAACCTGTTTGAAGTACTCACTATGTGTATGTTTACTTTAAGGAGGTGACGTGGAGTGTCCAAACAAGTCTCTTTTGGGGCAGCCTTGCGTATTTCTCGGCTTCCCGATAGCCATTTGGGGTGGAAGTCAGCACCTGGTAGCCATTTCTCCCCTTTCAAATTGTGACGCGGCCGTTGTGGCCAGAATGCCATTGGGCGTCTCTATGTTCCTGGCTGGTCTTTTGCCGCATTCGACTGTAATTGCATCCGGATGCGGTAGGGGCGCTTCGATGGTTGTGGGCAACCTCAAGTTCTGGTTCCGTCGACGTGGGCTGCGTGGAGGCGCCAGCCATATACAGAGTGGGACTGGCCGCGCTGATGCGCGGAGTCGAACTGCCAGGTGGTCGAATGCTGGACTTGAGAAGGATATGTGTTGTGGAAGGGGAAGGAAACCGACGTGTTTTAGAGTCCGTGGGCACCATACCCTCCCAGCTAGAGCTTCCGTCTGCCAGCTCCTCCTGTTGACGACTACAGCGCCGCCGACGGCTGCGGTCGCAATCGCTCGCGCAGTGCGTTCGCTAGTTCCCGTGCGGCCAAGCTCTTCTCCTTTCCTCGCTTCTTCCTCATTTATTCCTTGCTTCAAAGTAGAATTGACGAGGAAGGAGGGAAGGAGAATGGTGGGATTCGTTTTCGCTAGCTGACACCGATTGGGCACTTGCATAAAAACTTCCAAAACTTACAAGCTTCATTGACGAACAGTCACAAGCTTACTTACATAGCAGCACTAACTACTCTACTCGCTCTACCTACTAGCTACTCGTAACAGTACTAACAAACTTTACTTTCGAACGACTGACTAAATCACATGTCAGCACGCAATATACTCCGGAACTCGATCATATTTGTAAGAAGAGAAAGTATTGTAATCGTGCATCGTAAAAGGTGAACTTTTGACAGAAAAACTCAAATTGAAAACGGTAACGAGAAAGTGAATAAATATTGTTCCTTTATACAGAAAAATAGCTTCCTATAGTCATAACCCATGTTTTTTGGACCTTTGATATCGAAAAATTGCTTGACGGCAAAATGTCTGTCTGTCTATCCGTCTGTCCATCTGTGGCCAACACATGCACCTAAACGGCTGGCCAATTTTACTCCAAAATGAATATTCCCCGATCGATCTGAACGAACTCAAGACCCTGCGAATTTGAAATGGATATCTTGGTTTTGGGAATTACTTTTCATTAAGCCTCAATTAAATGTTCAAATGTTTGCAAAAAATCGGTCTAAATTTTTCGATTAAACTTTCTCGTCCGGTAGCGTGAAGAACGCTCCAGAGAACGGTGCAAGTGTTATTTTCGTTCAAATTCCTAATTTTTCGATAATTGCAAAAGTTCAAATTATTTTCGGTGCTTTCCTATTACTAGAACATTCAAGATAGAGGTTTTAAAAAGTAAAATCTGTTTTTCAAAGGCAGATCTTGAAATATCGTCATGCACAATGTTAAATATACGAGTAGGTTTCACTTCATTTTGTGTTAAATTTAGGCAATTTTTAAACAATTATTTTCTAAAAAGCGAAAAAAATATCATCATATGACTTAAAGAATCGTAAAAATTAGGTCGTAGTGCCATTTCCGGCGAACTCTGTATTTTCTAAAATTGCAAAAATTTGACATTGCAAAACTATGAAATTGAAGCAAGAAATTTTTGCATTAAATAAAATATGTTCTGTAAAATCAGTTCTTTAAAAAGTACATGAAGCGTTTGGTAAAATAAAATTGGTAGTTTTTGCATAATTTTAATTAAAATATTCAATTTTCGAAAATGAAGGGTATGTATTGCATAGCCTTTACAAATAATATGAGAAAGTAGCCACACTAATTTATTTATAATTCGTTGACCTCAAATTTTTTTTATTTAGAGAAGTTCGAAAAATGAAATCGACATTTTAAATAACTTCCATAAGCTAAGTTGATTGGTTGATAGGGTGATTTTCTGGGCGGTTCAGCTCCAATGGTCAGTAGTCCCGTTCGTGTTGTGCATGTTGTTTGTTTTGTCACAGGAGGTGGCGGTGTTCTTCTACTAATGAAACGTGATACCTGGCACCGACGTAAACGTCGGTTTGCATGGTGTGTGTTTCAAATTCCATATATCTCCGCCAACGGGGCACCACTACTACTGGGACCATAACTCAGCTCCAAACAATCTCCCAATATGAGTGGTAGAGTAATGTTCGTAAGTGCAAATGTGTGTGTGCAATGGGAAAGCGGGGGACAAGAAAGATAGATCGCGCGGTGTCCTTAATCGATTTGTTAGCGCACTAGTCAGAATTTCACGTGGTATATATTGAAACAGTCTCGCAGAACTACTGATCAGAGAACCCAGTCGTAGAAACGTTTCTACAAACAGCAACTGAATTCGATCTAGCAATTAAGCTATTGTTGAAAATCTGCCACCATCGGAACCCTAAAATGTCCCGGTCAGAGTTATTGCAGTGACCAGTCAGGGTAAAATTATTGCGACTATGCGGATATCGCCATATCTGACATATACTCAGCTGCAAACTTTTTATAATTACAATCATTACATTAAAATACGAGGTAATTATTTTTGAGAGCCTGGACCTATGAAGAAAGTTGCAAGTTTGCGCATCAAACAAACCAATGACAAATCAAGACAGTATTGTTTACTTTCTCGCATACTGCGTACTTACGTAGTAAAGAGAAAATAGTGTAATGATAAAACGGGAGATGGAGATTTTTCGCCAGGAAAACTCGTAATGAGAGACCCTGATATCAAATAGTGAACATGTCTTGCTCCCACACCCGAGCACAAATCATAGACGTTAAGAAAAATACCGCCTTCAATAAATCATTGGATGTTAAAACGCGGATGTTTTGAAAATGTGGGCATGGATGCCGCATCCACGATGCCTGTGCGCCACACGCTGCCGCGCGGCAGCTGCGGAGGAGGAGGAGCAGGAGGGGGCGAGGGGCGCTGACTTTCGCCGCAGCCAGCGGGAGGGAGATGCCCGTGGCCTGTCCGCTCCTCGCGTGACATAACCGCGTGGCCTGGGTCGGGGCCCGGGGCGCGGCCCGTCTCCGCCGGCGGCGGCGGCGATCGTGGAGGAGAAGGCAATAGATGTGGAGGGGGGGCGGTCGCAGTGGAACAGCAGCGCAATGGGAAACGGCACGACGCTACGGAGACGCACTGCGGTCGCAGTGGAAGACGGCAGTCGCAATGGAGAACGGCACGACGTTCGCTGCAGACACGGCACTGTGGACGCAGTGGAGATGGCAGTCGCAATGGAGAACGGCACGACGTTCGCTACGGAGACAGCACTGCGGTCGCAGTGAAGACGGCAGTCGCAATGGGGAACGGCATGACGTTCGCTACAGACACGGCTCTGCGGTCGCAGTGAAGATGGCAGTCGCAATGGAGAACGGCACGACGTTCGCTACGGAGACAGCATGCGGCCGCAGTGGAACGGCAGTCGCATTGGAGAACGGCACGAACTTCGCTACAGACACGGTAGTGTGGTCGCAGTGGAGACGGCAGTCGCAAAGGGGAACGGCACGACGTTCGCTATGGACACGGCCGTAGCCTTGGGGGGCCCTGTGGGGGGCACGACTGTCGCGATGGAGGCAGAGTGGCGGTCGCGTGGAAAGCACCGCAGTCGCTGTGAAAACATCATGGCGGTCGCTGTGGAGATGGTGGTCGCTCTAGAAACGGCAGTCGCAGTGGAGAAGGCACGTTAGTACAAGTGGCGAGTGGAAGTGACACTCTCTGGAAGGCAATGGAGTTGGAGGCTGCGTCCGCGTCCCTGAAGCTCTGACGTCGAATGCGTCGGTCAGCAATCGGAGGCCCCCTCAACCGATCTCCCCCCGCTGACGCAACCATTGTGAACGCCCTCTCGTGATGTAACAAAGGGATGAGTAAACTAATAAAATGAGCAAATTTACACCCTGTCCACGCATGATACTGTTACATTCAATGATGAAACCAATGTTTGCCTGGAGAAACCGAGATAAATAGTGTAAATAATTTTATTTTACAATGGGGGTGTAATTGAATATAATATTTGGCTAGTTCCTGAAATTATCTCTCACTCATGACCTTCGAGACGCCATGTAAATACTGATTGCTTATTGATTGCACTTCTGTAGATATGCGATGTCAGAATCTTCCGTTACCTCAACGAACATCGCGCGTTGAAGTCTCCCAAACGCTGGCTCAGATTGCGTGCTCTCTTTGTACCGAACTATCAATAATGAAAAATTGATTCCTATTGTTGCAGTAAGGACAAAAGTCATCGTTTTAGAAGATCTGGTTCCCTTAGAAGTCAGACTCAAGGTGAGATGGATCGAAGAGAAAGAGAAATTCGAACATTTTCCAGTGAAACAGCTCTCTCGGAATTACAGGTCGGTCTCGTGGTAGTGATTTCGTTAAGAACCTCTCACACGCGCGGTATACTTGATTTTTAACAGATTTGTTTCACCCGCCCGGTCAAACGCGATCGTCAGTGGCCCCAATCCGGCGGATGAACTGTCACATATCTTCAACTCTTTTTCTTTGTGACTCGTGGCAATCAATCAAGCAAATCAATCAATGATGCCTTATTTTAAGTGGCGAGGCTCTTGTTATCAATTTTGCTCTTCCACCTGATCTCGCAAATTTCGTTGCGCTTCTTTTCCCATCTAGAAGAGAAAGACGAAATTACTCGGAAGACGAAATCGGCGGTTTGAATTTATCTCAGAGGCTTCAGCATTACATCAGCGGAGCATCCAGCATTACATACCTTCCGAAAGAAGACGTTCACAGGATTTCAAGGGGATGTTTGCCCTTGTACTAAACGTTTGTGCGCATTGTCGTGTTCCGTCCATAGGGAACGTAGCGACTCCTTCTCATTCAAATGAAAATACATCTCTTCATAGGCGAGAGGATGCACAGAAGGCACGTTGCTGACTACGATGAATTTCATAAAATCTACTAACAGGAAATACCCTCTTCGAATTTGCGATGTAGGAATTCAGGAATAAATACCTTACTGAATATTTCCGAAGCTTTGTACTTTTATGCTTCCTCCGTTAATTTATTTCTATCTGGTATTGCATTAGTGTAAACACTGAGCCAAATAGAAGATTACCGTAGTTAATTTAGAGTAGGCAACAGATACTAAGGAAACTGCATCTTATAGGTAACATTAGATATCAAGTCAAACCAAATTTTATTCTTTGAAATTCCCAGAAGATGAGCATCATAATAATGCTCAGTGTTGTGAAACGAAATGCTGAGAGCACTTATAGCTCCCATTACATTAAAGGAGAAAGGTTCTCCTCATGCATAGCAAAGGAGGACAGTTCTCGCAGAGTGAATGGCGTTATCTAATATTGGAACGCGGTACCCAGCCGTTTCAGCCGCAACCTCATCGCATACTGTCATCGTCGTTGAGCCACCTCATCCCCGACACTGCCAGATTCGTTGCATACGGCACCTCGCACTCTCCGTACAAATGACGCAAGATTTCAGCAATGAATAGTTCCAGGGTTTTAGACAATTATTTTAATATTCTGATGAAATAACTTCAAAAATCCTAAACGTGTTTTTATTGTGAGACTGAATAGACTAAATAAATTATTCATTACTCATTTTACGGTACGAAATATTCAAATTATTATTTTACTATGATTGATTATAAATTCTATAGGGTAGATATTTACGAAATAGAAACACAGAAATGTATTATTTCAATGTTTTTAACGAATTACTCAAAAAGAGTTAATTTACGGGAAGAAGTAAATTCGGACGTAGGCATTGGAAAGTTATACCCGATTTTCCGAAGTATTTCCGGAAACTGGAAACTCTCAACTCATTTATTCTGTACACAGTTTCCTCAATGCACTGTGTACAGTATTATTGCTTAAACGAAGTATTTGCTGCAGTGAGTGTAATGAGAATGTTGAGAGTATTCTTGTGCAGATTTTGCCATAAGTCTTTAGTTTTTTGCCCTTCAGGCGTAAGCGGCATAAATAATTTATCGGACGGAGAAACTAAGGACTATTACTTTCATCTACGGCAAAGTGAATCATCATGCCTTAGTTTAAGTGGTTATACCGTAGGATGTCTCTATTGCCGTTAAAAATTCGTACGCAATGTTTCATCCTCTGGATTACCACTAGACTAGAGCTTGATGGCTCTATTTCGTCTAAATCAAAGAGTTAATCTCAATTGCACTTCAATTATACTGAAGACATTTTGCGACCTCGATTTTGAGTTATGATGCGCTGAGATAGCGTCATCATAAACAAACGTCACCCTCAGCGCATGTACAATATTTTCTGTATTTCGTAGGGGTCAAGGGTATTGATTATTAGCACTCGTGATTCAAAATCTGCGCAGAACTCGGGTGGGGGTGAAGGATTTTTGAATGAGTGGGAACATTAGTTGTATGGCATATATGCCACGACACGCTTTTAAAAGAATCATGAGCTCCATAAAATTTATTCTTATGACAATTCCATCCCTAATTATATCCAAGTTCTGTAATCTCCTTATTCCATCCGAGAGCTCTAGAGTAAATATACAGGCCGATATTGTCCCTCTGGAGATTGAGTGGTACCGAATAAAATATTCACAGTAATGTAGGTCATAGCGGAGGCGGGCAAATGGTTACTTATCTAATGCAGAGTTTTCCGCCTAGATATCCTCTCCAGTGGCATGTGTGATAGTATAGTGCATATAAATGTAGATGTGTATGTTTTACTCCCTTCACCAATGGATATTCTCTGGGTAAATGTTGCAAAATGGCGAGATCGTGGAGTTGATAATGTTCGTACATCTTTCCTTACTCTCTTTCTCTCTTTTGAATTTTTTTTTCTTTCGAGTTTTGCCAGTATTCGCGTATTGAATTCATTATTGAGAATACACGACCGTAATAAAAGTTGTTCATTTTTTTATATTTTTGAGTGTTGTTTCGATAATACTGACTAAGAATACCGCTAAAACATTGACACCATTATTCCACTGTGATAGAATATCAAACCTGCACGGCATCTATAAACCGAGGTTCCAGATGTTTGCAATTCAAGATGGTCATCAACCCGATTTTTATTGGAGTCACTACCAAATACTACCTCACAAGGCCAAGATATACAAAGACAGATTTCAAAGGGGAAGGCAAAAGGCATCTAATGTATTCTCGCTCAATCACATTGGCACACAAAGCAGCAAAATAGCCGTATTATTCCTATTATTTGATACATCAAGTATTGCCCCTTCTTCGATCCGTTCTGATGTTCAGAGGTGCAGGTCGACTCCTGACATGGCAGGTAACCTTGGGACTTCTTTACATGGGCAAACGTCTTCACCCCTTGGCTACGTCACGCCATGGGGTCTTGTAAGTCTCGTAACGACTCCAATACCTTCAACGTCTCCAACAACTGGATGCTAATTGGGAGGCAGGACCAGAAGAAGAAGAAGAAGAAGAAGAAGAAGAAGAAAATGAGAGAGATTTAAAGCAATTAAGTCACAGTTGAAGTTAAAGTGTGGAGTGGTCCTCTACTACTCAGGGTCACTGCGATGCAATGAGACGCCAATATCCCTGTGCCAAGGGCGCCTAGCACACTAAACCCGAGACTACCTCACTCTACCTCCGCTCCAGCCAAACTGCAGAGCCTGCTCGTGACATCTCCACCGCCGCAGTGGGCAGCGTCCACGCCAGCCGACGCCTCTCCAGTGACGCAACACAATGGTCGAGTGCCTTCCCCAGCGCCCAGCGTCCAGCGCCCCGGGCGGTGCCGCCTCCTCCTCCTGCCCCCCTCCACCGCCAGGGAATTGAGCAAGCGACCGCTCGCCGCCCCGGGCGCTGGATGCTGCGTCTCGCGCAGGTCACGCGCCAATTACGGATGCGCTACAGATGACCAACATCCAACTTTCTGATCAAAGAAAATATCCATTGTAGACTTCACGACCGTTAATAAGTAATGGGATATGGATCACGGGATCGGTCAATTAATGAGATGACATTAGTTTGCCAACGTTTCGGAATATTTAATTTCATCAGGGCTTACAAAAAACACAATCACAAGGAATAAGGACAACTTTTCTGAACAACAACATTAGAATTCACACAAAAATGCCATGAACGAAAAATATATACATGAAGACATGAAGAAAAATAATGAACACACATGAAGAAAAATAAATAAACAAATAAAATAAAAATTTTAAAAATTAAAACAAAACAAAATTGTATACTGTATATATAAGCCAAGGTAAAGTGAAGGGTACACACCTTACTAATACATTCACTGGTCAAACATCATGTTTGCCTCCAGCCCAATTCCAAAATATATCCATATTTTTAATATCGTTTTTCTCCTTCGGCTTGCCGGTTTCTTCACCGCTACTTCGGTCTTCCGGCGCTTAATTTTCTTTTCCAGTCTTCTCTGTTCTTCCCGGAATCAGGAGGTAATTGCCACTTGTCTATTATCTTTCTGATCTGATTGTTCTACCATAGTCTTGGTCTTCCTCGTTTTCTCCTTTCACTTGGTTACAATTCTAATGATCTTTTGGGAAGTCTTTTCTCATACATTCGTAGTACTAATATGTTTTTTTAACAACTACAATAGGGTCGTTGCAGCATAGTGGTTAGGACACGCGTTTGCTAATCTAAAGGACCCGTGTTCAAACCTTTTAATGGTGAGATTTTTTACCCGGTTGTGTCTTATTCTGGGCATTTCAGAGGTTCACTCAGCCTCCTTTCAAAATTAGTACCAATATTTAATGGCTGCATTAACAGTAAATATTGGGAAAAAATACTCACATGAAGCATGGCGCTCCCCACACCATTTTCTCCCACTTCCAGAAATCATGTTGCAAGATTTCGTATGACCCGTTAATCTACAGAGGGCCCTGGAAGTGGGGAAAACGAATGTCAAAATAGCTAATAGTCAGGAGTCCTAACCTCCTGTAACCCTAAGCAGGTATTCCTGCTTAGCAGCTTGCTAGTAGCTGATTTGTAGTTCAAAGGATAAATTACATCTATTTTATGGTTGATGTTTTTTATGGTAATAAATGGTTTCATTTTATTTTTGAATAAAAAGTACTATATTAACAAAATCAATGTGGTAGTTTCTTCTTAAGAATAAAATAAACGTTCTTTCAGACCAAAGTAGGAAAGACAGGAAAATAAATCAGTTGAGTTTTAGTCTAGGAAAGCAGTTTTTATTTTTGTAAAATTGACTATGATAATCAGGTACATCAATTATTCTTATTTTTTTGTTTCTTTGTGAATTATTAATCAAAAATAAACATGGCCACTGTCAGACATGGCTCCCCGAGAGTATTTTGAAAGCAGTTTTTTATATTTATAATATATTTTGTTGATCCAATCTTCTTCGGTATTCTTCCCAGACCAACATTAATGTCAGATGTTATTAAAACAGTTATAAAACCATTGATATTTTAAAAAAAACTCTATGGTTCTGAGCGATGAATTATAAACATCGATGTGTTAATTTTGAATATCGATGTTTTGTTCAGGATATTGCATCTGTCGCGCTCATTTGCGAGGCTCTACGCAACGATCCTGACAGCGGAACCCATACGGAAGAAGATACCAAATAATTTAAAAAGCGAGGCCGGGGGGGAAGGATTGTGGGCGTCGCAATGAGCGAGAGAGGCGGTGAGCCGTGTGCGTGGAAGGCGGTGCGTGCAGCCACGCGCCGGGTGGCGCTCGCAGCGTCCTCCGAGTGACCTCCGCGTAGCCGCCCTCACAAAAAGCCACGCGCCGGCGCTCCACTCCCGCCCCGCCCCTCCCCTCCCCTCCCCGCCCCACCCCGCCCCGTCCCTCCCCGCCACGCCCGGTCTACGCGGCGCTCGGGAACCTCATTCACAGCGGAAGCCACACAGACGCCGCGCCGTAACTGGAGACGGAGGCGTTGTCATCACGGAGGAGCCATCATACAAGTGATGCCACTAAATAGCAAATATAAATTCTTCACTTTTACTCATGTGATAATTATACTTTACAAGAAATATACATTGAAAACAACTGTCATTATAAGAATTGAAACATGATTATTTCAAAATTTGTAGTGATATCATTTTAAAAACATTTTCACTTTGTTCCCCTCAGGAGTTATATTTCATTTCCATTTACATACCGACATTGTTAATATATAAAATAAAGTAAATCGTTCTCTGCTCACTTCAGTGTGATTTTCAATGAAAAAAAGCGTCTCAAGTGCATTCGTTCAGCCACAGTGCCATCGTTACAATGTGGAGTTGGCAATGACTTCATTCAGTTTTTGAAGGTAGTATGTATGTCATGAAGAGATGTCTACATGCATAAACAAGAAAAGAGAAACTAATTGTAGTTTTGGTGCTTAATACCACGAATCCCAGTTTGTATGTGAACTATGAGGGCTGCAACGTGCGGAATAATTCTATTAAAAACTCCGTAAAAAATTAAATACTGTTCAGTTTGACGTTGATTATAATAAATGAGGTGTATAAAGATTCTTAAGAAGAATTTTGTAAGCATTAAATGGACCCAATACTCTAAAAGTATAAATACAAACAACTTTTTTCAAATTTATTAACAACTAATTATTTTATGGACCAAAATAAATATTATAAGCACTGTTGTTACATTAACCATGATACTGGTATGCTAATCAATGAATTGTGTGTTTTTGTATCATTATGAAAACACACAATTCTAAAAAATAAACTTATCGAATAATTGCTAAACAAACAGCAATGCTACAACAAAGCAACAAATTCATTCGGCCATTGACGAGGTGGAAAACCCGTCCCACGCGATGTTGCGGAGGAGAATCCGGGCGCGGGGGGGGGGCGCCTGTGAGTCGCGCACCGTTAGCGCAAGTGACAAATTTAACACGTTCATTTGATCGAACGGACACTGAAGATACGCGAGGGAGCAGGGCTGCTGAAGGGCAGTGCACACACACACTCGTAAAATTGTGACCCGCCACGATACGCCTGTTATATCGACTGAAAGGGAACCGGTTTGCGCGACTCTCAAAAGGCGCGCATCAATACGACGGATCCTCGCAGCGCCGAGATAAAAGAGGGGGAGGCTGCGTCGGCGAACGTGAGAGAGCCGCCCGCGACGACAAAGGAGATCGCTCGGCAGCGCTTGAAAGGCGAACCGTCGTTGGCGACTTGACACTCGCGGCTCGCGGGGATTAGGGGTTGCCCTCCACAATCCCTAATATTAGATAGATATTTGTTATTTCTGCAGGTATTATTTCTTCACTTATTATTTCTACAGTACATGCAACCTGGTGGCAGATTACTACAATTTATAAACATTACAATTAGGAATATTAATGCAATGTAACTTTAAATTATTTTAAAATAATAACAATAAAGGCAATAATAGTATAATATTAGGCAAGAAAAGCAATAATAGCATAATTAATTGTACATTTTATGGCTATCCTGTACAGACATTTTAAATTAATAAATACTTTTAACTGTACTCACTTCACTTCACAACACGTTACCACACTTCAATACCAATATTACATTAAATATTGTATTGTGTATTTAATAAAGTAATACATTTAATAATAATAATAATAATAATAATAATAATAATAATAATAATGATAATAATAATAATAATAATAATAATAATAATAATAATAATAATAATAATAATGCCAATAATAATATTTTAATAAACAGATAATAATTTATAAAAATTTACAATTATCATTAGTTTATTTACTTTTAAATCTTTGAACACTTAGAAGAAAGGCTTCCAAGGCTGTCGCAGGCAACTTCTTCCAGTTCATTATTGTTCTATTTGAAAATAAAAATTTTCAAGCGATGATAAGTGCATACAATTTGCAATTCCCAAATATTGATCAGAGGCGCATTCCATGTTGTTTTCTAGGTTAAATTTAATATGTGTAAGCTTAGAATTTCTAAATGGGTTCAAAAATTTCAAAACACGTGTCAACGATTGTTACTGACAGATACATTGGTACTTTTTCCTACGAAATGAGCAACTCATCGTTGACTTATGGAAAATAAATTAATTTTGTTTGCTAAAAACATTTTAGAACATTTGTTTCATATCGGTTCTTTGCACCCCGTTCTTTTTGGTTCTTCACTGTTTCTCATGAACTTTTATTTTCTCTTTGACACCTTTCTTTTCGTATGTTCTACTTGTATTCCCTGTGGCAGAAGGCGAGAAAAGCAAGAAATCAAAGATGTCGAGGCTCTATTATTGTAGCTCCTTCGATCAGAGCGTTTAAAAGTACAAACTGTATCCATTTTAGGAAACTAGAAAGCTACAAACCATAATTATTATACTTGAGGCGTTTACCCCAAAACTTGCTCAATATATTTTCGAAAATTTTCCTTGAGAAAAATGTTTCTTCTCGCAACCTCACGCCAATTATTATGAGTGGGATGTATCCTCGCCACGTTGTATGTGAAAAAGAGCTAACATTGAAATATTTCCCTTCATGAAGTTTGGAAGGACTCCTTAAACTTACCAAAATGCAAAAATGTGAATTTTTTAAATAGTGGAATTAATTTTTCAATTACAAAACCCTCACGTAAACAATGTCTTTCAATAAATATTTTTCCTAATATATTATAGTATAACCTTTATAGTATAAAGGTTCAAGAACAAGGCAGTATTTTCCCTCGTTTGTATTTTAGATATCTAATCATCGATAGGATAATTTTGTCATTTTTTGGATACTAGAAATGGACTCAAATGCACAAATCTGAACTTTAATGGAAACAAAATTTTAAATGCTAAATTCTTGAAGATATCAGAAACACTATAATAAGTATTTTACATCTTAATAATATTATCGTTTTCACATATGTTGGTGAGTACTGTTATATTATTATACACTTCCAAGAGGGAATTGACATTAAACATCTTGAATTTCTTTTCCAAGGAGACGAAAAGATGATTTCCGGGAGGTAGACAGCAAAACAGAAACCAAAACAACAGTGACTTCGAAGAGCAATCTTCTCATAACTCATTTATATGTTGTCTGCCGCAGTGACTGATGCAAGAGGCAAATAATCGGTTCGAAACAAAGTATTGGTTTTTCCATAACCTCCTAGTACGCGCATGGTTTTTCATGTGTTCATGGCCAGAAAGGCAAAGCAAGGACTGGCAATCATCACAGATCCCATAGTATCACCATATGATCTTTCAGTAACTCATTACTCCAGGAACTGAAGGACTTAGGAGCAGAAATCCGGTCGTCCAAATGAAGGAGTCCGAGGATGAAGACGATGGCGAAGAAGATGAAGGCGACGGTGAAGAAGACGACGTCGCCAAAAAAAACAAACAAAAGCAAACGAAGAAGATGAAGACGGAGGGCGTAGAAGATGACGACAAAAAAAAGCAAAATCAAGCGAAGAAGAGGAAGACGACGGGAAAGACGACCATAGTCGAATAAATACGTTTTAGCTGGATGTCGCCCCCTCCCGAGATTTCCATCTTTTCTTATACCTCAAGGAATTCCTGTCCGGTCAGCATTACTCGTATCACAGTGGACAAAGTTGCAAGTAGCTTTCAAATACTGGTGCTTATCTCAGACGTCAGATTTGCGACGTATAACACAGGGTTACAAATGTTGCTCCCATAGTACGACAAATTTCACAATTCCGGTCTAGATGATGGGGGAAAATAGTGTAGCAGATGATGTGGAAAACTATGCTCTATTGATTGATTAGTGATTCAGGGCACGTCAACTGCTAAGGTCATTTTTCTCGAAAGAGTAGTACATATTTTTACCGCTGGAGGTGGTGATGAACTTTCCCCCGCTGGATGGCGAGATCTGCGCCGAATTACACCTCGAGTTGCAGGGTTTTCCCCAACCAGGCATCTCCCATCAGAGGGGCACCGTTCCAGCCGGAACAAGTCCCAAGCTCCCGACGTGTGCGGTAGTGAAGTGCATGTAAGTCTGTGTGTGTGTGTGTGTGTGTGTGTGTAAGTAAAGTGATGATACGACAAGGAAGGAGTAGGAAAGATCGCGCACGGTCCATCGGACCTCCCGGTCCGTGGGACTGGAGGACGAGGACCTCCCGATCAAAGGCACTGCAATGGCTCAAGTTTTTTCTTTATATTTTTTGAAAGAATAAAGTGATATACACTTATAAGATAACCTTCGCTCTTCAATCTGAAACAGAAAATTGGAAAAGTTCGAAATTCTTGAACCCTAATGTACAGCCAATTTTTGATTTTTCTCTATTAAAAATTGTTCTCCACAATTAGTTTTTAATTAGTCATATACAGTTTTTTCAAAAATTTCGTAGATTTTGCGTAATTTTGTGTCAAATATTAGCAAGTTTAAAAACAAGATTTTCCAAAAAATGCTTCCATTTTTTCTTTAAACTCTTTGTACAGGTAATGCTAAATACAGTAAATAACATTAAATAAACGCTATATTTGCTTGTGTGAAACAAGTACGCGGAATTTCAATATATCTCACATCTTTAATATACTCATTAAAAGCATTTTATATATTATTGCAGTTTTGAGTGCAAGTATTTCAAATAATTTCTGACTGAAAATTTTCTGAGAAAAAGAACTTGAAGTTTTTCATTTTCAGAAAAACTCAATTGTTTCCCATCAGGTCCACATATTTCAATGAAAATTTGAATAAAGGACCCGTTTTTTAAAATTTATTTTCTTTCGGATAGAACACCAGAACCCGGTTTTTCTCCTTTTTGATGCCGAGGGGTACCGCGGGTAAATACGTAAAATTTCAAGGCCGAGATATATCTAAATGAAATTCGGGGAATGCTAAAATGGTCTTTACTGAAAATGTCCCATGTGGAGCTGTAGGAATCGCGACTAGAACTGATAGGTTTTGAACTACTAAATACTAGAATAACTTCAAGGACTTTGAATGAAACGAACGTCTCCACTGTTTTCTGCGTCACATGATTATGAACTCGCCTTTCACGCAACCATATTTTAATGCTATTCAAAGAGACTCAAATGACCTATTTGCTTAATTCTTTTTCGAGCTTAAGCAATCTTTTTATTGAATTGAACCAACAATAAAACGGCACGAGAAAATTAGTAATAATGGAATTGAGAAAGAATTAAGAGCACCTACTTGACTGTAGAGGTTCAACTCAGTCGCGCCATTAGTTCTGAAATGTTCTTAAAGAAGTCGTTGTTCGCTGGTGCAACCATGAATGCACAGAGAAAGTACCTCGGGACTTTCAACAGGATGCACGCATTAACGCTATGAAGTGTGCACGAGTGACAAGTACTACTCCCCGATGCGCATATTTCATGCGCATTTGAAGGCGTGCGTTCAGCCTCTATTGTCTAGTTCAAAGCACAAAACTGTCGCCACCGCACGTCACCTGTTGCACGAGTTTGACAAAAGGAACCGAGGCGCAAACAGAGCATAGGAATGCAGAGTTGCAGGAACAACGAGTGCTCGCACAAACAAAATGCTCTACTTGAAAAGAATCTTGAGCACTGCTTTCGCTCGTATATTCGTATGTAACATTCGCTTGTAACATTCGTATTCTCTTGGCGAAAATGCTAAGTTGACAATTTCATCAAAGGCCGGAGAAATATAAGGAAATGCAATAAATTATTCGAAAATTTCTGCTTGTTTTTAACTAAAAGTCAAAGACGAATAAAACAAAGCACTAGAAATAAATCGCAATGTAATTGAAAAAATAATCCTAAGCACACACATTGTTTACTGCATTGCTTTAAAAATTAATTATTTATACTTTACACAACCTATACATTCACTGCATTTATGAAATATGCTTTTTTAAAGGGGTTTAACTTCTTTCCGTTTTTCGAAATTATACTTTTTTGTTATGTAGGCCATACTAAAAATATTGTGTCATGCTGCGCATAACATTCATTTGAGTTAAATGCTCATTATTTCAAATCAAGTAAATTACAATAATTGAAATTTTTCGTGAAAGGGGAATTACCAGTAAATAATGCATTCTCAGTGTCTTAAATTCAGTACACGTTAGAGATTATTATGCATGTTGCCTTATTGTGCAGGAGTGGTTTGGCATAGTATATAGTAACGCCTTTGACAGTTCTTATCCCGAATCCAGTGAATCCTGAAAAGTATGCACATACTTGGCCCCCCGATTTTTCAAGTTAGAATAAAATTTAATTTAAATTCTAAACATACCACAATAATCTTTTTACCTTTTTGCCAGAGTAAAATAACCAGTTAATCATTTCTAGAACGAACTCCTTTTTTTAAACAAAACATAATAACAAGAGTTTTTCCACCATCAGAATGTTTGCAATTACAGTAAACCATCATTAACACGAATTCCAAGGGACCGAAATAATCGGAGTTTGTTTTATAAACATTCGTGTTAGCTGAGTCTTATAAATACCCATATTAACGTGATCTCTTGCCGGAACTGAAGATTTTTTTGTTACAGCGAAATTCGTGTTAAGCGAGTTCGTGCTAACGAGAGTTTATTGCATTAAGCAAGGCACGAAATGTTCAAAAATACTGTCAGTGACACTGCACAAAGTTAAAGTTTATGCTAACATGACGTTGCAATCTGAACTACCAGTACAGAGATGTCAAAAGCTGGGTTGTTTCAACTGTTGCATAATTTTTGTGTTGCTGAACACGACAAACTATACGAACGTATCTTCCTCCATTACCCATACATGTGAGGAAAATTGAAGGAATAGTCTTTAATACACTATTTTCGGAAAACGGAACTTTTTAATTATTTATAGCTTGATAAAATATAATATTGATGAAATAGTTTAAACTATAAATAAAAGAAGAGAAAAATTGGCATGATAGAATAGTACACCTATACATTACACAATTAAAGGACATTAAAATTTGTTTCAGTTGATAATTCCAGTTAAGCCCAGTCATCCGTTTTTATAAGAAGTGCAGCACAATAAATATTCAGAAATCAGCACATCGAGATGAATACATTAGTCACCACTTAATTAACGTATCAATTGGATACTTCTTTATCGGTATCTCGAACAAAAGCTCTTATCATTTTTCCATGAAGTGGATCGAACCTACCGTATACACGCCACACTGAGATTCAATGCAGACTAAATATCGTATAACCCCGCGAAATAAACATTTCACTAATGAACACTTAACACAGTTGTTCTGTAGTGATGAACGTGTTAAATGGGCGAATCTACTGAGATGTAGCGGCTTCGGCACTTCTCAGCTCACTGTGTGGACGACAGGCTAACAGCATCCAACTGGCAAAAGCACTGCGTCAGCGAGCTGTCGAAATCAGGCGAAGCGATGGCTTTGTGCTTCGCTGGTGGTGAATGCCTCGCCGACTCGCATCGCCCTCTCAACAATATTGAGAGTCAGACTCTTCCTTGACATCACAGCTAGCCACTTTTGTTTTCAAATTTTCCATGAACATGTACGTAAAATGTTGTTATCAAGACGAAAGAATGTCCTGAAAATTCTAAATTGTTTATTATTAACGTCAATAAAAAGCTTGGTTGGGGCACATTCGATAAGAAATTCACTTATTTAAAAAAATATAGTTTTTTGTACCAATACAATGCATTTTTTACTTTCTCGTATACATACGTATGTAAGGGAGTAATATACGTAGTATAGAGAAAGATATGTAATGCTGCGGAAAATCGATTTCGAGATATCAACGGAAATACACGTTTTGGGGTTCCCTGATACCCAAAAAGTGTTTCTTTTCGAAACGTCCGTCTGTCCATCCGTGAACACTACAAGCGCTACTAAACCACACGTACGATATTTTCCAAATTGAAGAAACTCCTGTCCATCAGGCTCTAGATTTATTTATAACATAATTAATTTGTTTAATTATCAAGGTATTACTTACTGAATACCTTATCGAACTACTTACTTTACAAAATTATATTTTTTAAATTCTCTTATTTAATTATTTATTGTTGTTTAGGAGTCCTACAACCAAGGTCATTAGGAAATACGAGTAAGAATCCAATGCGAATATGAATGCCGATGGAGAAATAATAAAATAAGCAAAGGAATTGGAAGAGCTCCAAGAAGCACGAAGTACACACGGAATAGCAGAGATGGCCGGGCACCAGTGCGGGAAGGCGTTTGAGCTACCCATAACGCCGTGAATGTAACCCATTAATAACATGGCCAGGAATAGTAACGGCAAGCTTCCTGGAGCAGCAAAAACGCCAGAGGATAATACCTCACAAAATGATTTTCCGAAACTGATTGCACCCACTCCTCTTCCGATCCATCGATCTCGCCTGCGAGACCTTGCTAGAGCGAGGTCGCGCTTTTATTGCGGGCGACGAGGCGACAGAGGCTCCTCAGAGGACTACGGCAGAGAACTTCTCCGGAAACAGTTTTACCCGCACAGGTGTTCAGGATGCCAAACCCGTATCCCAAAGAAAATCAGCAGCGGTTGCGTTTCGTTGATGATAGTCGCCATACACCGGAATTCCGACTCAATTGGATAGCAGCCAGCGAGCATTAATGGTTATCGAAATTCAAATCCCAGTCACTACGGGCAAATAGGCTGTTCCATTTCCATCCTACTATTGCTTCACTATTCACACCAACATCCCCCCCACACACACACACCATCACCAGCATCACTACCAAAATAACATCTACTCACAAATCAACCTTAGTAAAGGCGTCAGCTCGAGGCACACGAAACGATCATCCCGAGAATGAAGCACGTCAATTGGGATTTGGGAGTCAGCAGCGAGCTCGACTGAGAGAGGAAAAGGACAGGCCGGCGTACGACATTCGAGTGCGCAACCTTGGCAATCGTGTCTTCAAAGAAACGCGCGTGTGTAGGCCGCGCGGCGCCGCTTTCTCGCCTGCGAGACCTCCCTTGACCCTTCGCCGGCGGCGGCAACAGGTGGACGACGCCCGCGCCACAAGCGCGCGCGCCTGCGCACCCTTTGCCTTGTCGCATCTCCTCTCGGGAGGCAACCTGCGAGCGCGTCCCTCGTCTCTCATGAGGTCTCAATGCTCTGAGAGGAATTATGGGGTAGACGGTGCGTGGCACCATTCTTGTATATTTGCCGTTTTTTCCACCCTCTCATTTCACCATTGGTTACCAATTTACTCCATTGTAATGGTCATCATGACCATCGTTGACTCATACCGGGAGCGGTAGCTCAGTGCATCAACTGATGTCGCTGCAGCGCCTCTGACCGGGAGGTCCTAGAGTCCTGACGGCCGCAGGATTTTCGACACTAGTTTTTCAGCTAGGTCGAATTCAGTCGCTGTCTGGAGGAGAATTCTAGAGTCCGGCTGCTCTAATCGGTAGTTTTCCGTGGTTTCTCCGATCAACGCCAGGCGAATGCCGGAGGAGTACCCTACCAAACGGGCCACGGACCGCGCGCGATCTGTTCTTCCTCTTCCTTGTCCTATCCTCTCCCCTTACGCACACACACTTTCACTAACATGCACTACACTACCACATATTTCGGGAGGCCGGTCGGGTGCTTAGAGCTGGTCCCGGCTGGGGCGGTGCCCCGCTGGTGGGAGAGTCCTGGTTAGGGGGAAACTCCACTAGCCGACGGTAGGTCGGCGCCGGATCTCGCCATCCAGCGGGGAAAGATCACCGTCATATCCCGAGAAAAACATGCACTACACTAACGGGACTAATGGCCAAAGCAGTTGACGTGCCCGGAAACACGAAAAAATCAAATCAAAGCAATCAAATCGTTGACTCCTCTCTTCAATGTCATTCTCTCTTAAAGACACATAATCATTATAACCAGGGAGCTGATTTCTATGATTTCGCATATTTTGATTTAAGTATAAGTATATATAAATAAAATAAAACAAAATGAAACTTTCAAAGTAGTAAGTAGGTTAGGGCGCGAAGGGAAGTGGGAATCGGAAATGTAAGGGTAGAGGCGTTCGTGTGGATCATCTGTGGCGCCGTTTGATTTCAGGTGCTGAAGATGAGACACTTGAAGGAGAATGCGTGACGCCCGCACCCAATAAATAAATAGTTTTAAAGAAAAGTCGGATAGATTAGCATGTACTCGGCTTCTGACGGCAGGTTTTTCCCCCTTCAGTTTTTTCCTCAGCCGTACCTTATGGTCTCTTTTCCGCGGCTTTGATGCGATGGAGAGACCATTTAGGATGAATACCAGAATTCGAAAGGTTAGAACGCGATAGAATGTAGGTAGTGTAATGAATTTATGGCCTTCGGCCTAGCCACATATAATTAATTTAAAAATTAAAAAGGCCTTTGATTTATCTATACATAAATATGTTAGTGTAAATTTGGCCGATTTTTCCTGTTGGTACGTATATGTGCGTGCAATTATAGGAGCATATGTTCCACATTTCGTTAAAATAGAGACTTTTTCTCAAAGTTTCATGTTTTCTTAGAATCTATTTATTCGTCAGCGTTCATTGCTTGTCATTCAGCGTTCAGTGCTTGTCACAGTTTTACGTTTTTCTTCTTTTCTTTAGATGATAAAATATTTGTGCAAATCTAGGATACCTCTTGATATATTCCTTAAATAAGATAAAAAAATTAAACAAGACATACAATGTAGTACCTCACTAAGTTGCATATTTACTTCAGTTATTTCCCCGCAAAGAGGTAGGTAGATTGTACTATATTTGCACAAAAACAAGCCTTTTCATTTCCACGCATTCTTTTTCTGAATTTTATCAACGAAAGTTTATACATGAAATTAAATATGCACTTTAATATTAATTGCATATTAAAGTGCATATTTCAGATTTGTATGCCATAAAAGTCCTTTTCCTAATTATTGCTTTCTGTTTCTTCAAATGTTTGTCTCCAAATTGGGAATTAGTCTGCAGAGATAAAAAAATCATGCAGGATGTTTTTATAATGAACTCAAATAAAACAGTAACTTTCTTTTATTACAAATACAGTGAAAGACTAATTTTAACGACGTGTCAGTCCAATTTTTTGGTGTTTTTGCCACAACGTTTGATTAAAATTCTTGACACATGTGTAGACCTGTCAATTTTGACATACAAATGAATTTATTTTATGTGATTATTACCTAACGCTGTAAATGAAATTTAAGATACAATATTATCGGCCAATTTCTCTTTTGTCAGTTTTCTCAAAAGTACTTTTGAAAAATTCTCAGGAACAATGAAGCGTCTTCAGCCTCTCAAAATGTATTTGGTAAATCAAAATCTACGAAAACGACGAACTGCCATTTTTATTTTCTTTATGATATTGCTTCAGTGATGGATCGAAATAAAGCACTTATTGGAATATTTTTAGATTTTTGAAAAGTTTTCAGTTCATTGATCATAACATTTAGTTTTTAATATTACCTTTATAGGAAATTCGTCGTTATTGTCCTGGATTGGATACCTCCGTACCTCAAACATCCATATAAAGAATAAAGAAAATGTTCTGGCCGAAAAAACATTAATTTACTCGCTTTCCAATTCGTTGCCAATTAAGCACAGGGACCCGCAAGGTTTACTCTTAGGCCCTATCACGTTTCTTTTATTCGTAAAAGATACGCCTACATCCATTAGGAACCTGTCCTGAAGAACAATTCTGTTTGCTGATGACACGTATATTCTTTACAAAAAAGAAACAGTAAATAGTACGAATTCAAATGTTTCAAACTCGTTTATTAAAAACAAATAAATAATAAACGAAGGAAAAATGGTTTCAGTGCAGTTTTGAATTTCAAACAGGCAATCTCAAATCCTTTAAAATGAACATGTCTGATACAACTGATGGTATGGCAGCTTTTTGTGGATCTCCCAATTCGTCACACTTGAAATGTCTAATTCATAAAAATTAATAGAAAAACACTAAATTAATTTAATTTTGTTAAGCATTCAGAATTCTTTCAAATTCTGCCCCCCCCTTCACGCAGCTCATTGCGAGTATTTAGCAAAAGTACATTCCCGCCTCAGATGTGGCATAATATTCTGTGGAAACATGTACTAAACTAGACTTTTCGGTTACAAAAAACTATACGAATAATGAACGAATGTTATGGAAATGCCTTTCAAGTGATTGTTGCAAGCCTCCGTTGGGCGTGGAATTTTACCATTGACTTGTCTATTTATCTACGATTTTGTTGTTTTTGTCAACATGGACGTAAGGTAGTTTTTGCGTACAATACAGATTTTATAATTACAACAAACATCGTAGGTGTTATGTTCATCAGGTGTCAGTAGTAATAGCTCACTACCAGAAATCAGCATGTTCGTCACATTATAACACGCTGCCTTATGACATTAAACATTTAAATTTGATAGACAAGTTGAAGTGCCACAGAATTTTTTTGATGCATAACTGTTTCTATACAATTAGTGCCTATAGTGATCATCAAGAGGAAAGTAATATGAATTTTAACAGTGACATCTAATTAGTTAGCATTTGCACTGTATACTTTTAAGACTAAATATGCCTTTTCAGGTATTGATTTATGGTGGAACACGACGGAACGGCGTTCCGGTACTTCGGAAATTATTATTAAAATTTATTATACATATATAACTATTTGTATTAAATTAATAATTAATTGGGGGAGTATTCCGGGACCTATAGTTTTATAAATCAAGCACTGTGTTGTGTAACAAGTAACGTACTTCAGCTTCTGGGGCAATGTACCCCATCTTCATCAGTTTTTTCGACCGGTTCCTTCATTCATTGAACATATGCTGAGATGGCCCCTTGTTTTTCTTCTGGACAAAAATATATCCTAGCTTTGCGCACATTTTGTTGAGCTCTCCTTTTGAAAGTTTAAATGGGAGTAGAGTGGGAGGTGTGGGTTGCTATTTTGTTAGCAATACTATGAAATAAATTATGGTGTTATTTTGATGATGTAAATAAGTTTTCTATACTTTCAGGAGCAAAATTTTTTAGTTTTAAATATATTCTAACCTTGTCATGTTGGTTCTATTATTCATCATTCAATTATGTATAGTAGAAAGGTGGAGTAGGAATTCTGGAGCACAAGAAACTGTGCGTGGATTTATACTCCTTTGCCATAGCTCACATGAGTATTTTTCAGTGATTTTTTTCACGGCAATAAATAAAATAAATCATGTCAAACTTTATGGTTTGGGCTTATACTCGCGTACTCTCAATACTACTGGAGCATTTTTGGTGAATGGTAGCTCATAAAGGATGGAGCATATCGAGATACCAAGGTTTCTGAAGTTATTCAATTCAAATTATACTTTTGTCCGTTTGGAAGTCAAACGAAAATTCCCCGGCACCCGTGCCCAATTCGTTGTCCTTACAGCCACGTGTTCGAAGCTCTACAGCAGTCTTTCTACACCTTGAGGGGTGGGACATGTGAGGATAATCGACTTACATTTTGCCAGCTCTCAAAATTTGTTAAAAAGACTTCATTTCTTCTATGTAAACTATTTGCATCGGCAAATTAGCTAGAAATTTATTTTGATAGTACTCTCGTAGAAGTAACTAACCACTAATTCTCTCGCGTTTAGGAAAATAGCACAATAAAATCTGCGCAGATAGCAAAGTTATATTTAAGATCAAGAAGTAAAGCCAGGAACCATATCGGTGAATCAATTAATCAAAAGAAACTGGATGGGAAACCGGATCTAAATGGGGGTCATCGACTTAAAGACCGATTGCAATTCTGGTTTACAGGTTCATTGAGTAGTTTGCAATTATAATATATATTTAACTAGTGGTGCTACAGAATCCCACAGACTTTCTTGTAGTCAAGTTTTCTAATGTCATTGGTGTGGAGTGGCTTTTTCGATCTTGCGCCATCCTCTTGCCACCTTCCATCTATCGCCGCCTAGAGTACATTTTTTTCTCAATTTTCCGGTTTCTTAATAGCACAACGGATATATACTTTAAGTATATTAGAGAAGAGTAAAACCTCCTCCTATATAGAAATTTTCGCTGAAAAATTTAGAGCCGTTTTTAAGAAAATGGCGTAAGAGTTACTGTAAATGCGAAATTTGAAGCTCTTTTTCACACGACACTATTAGATTTTCAGAAACTTTATTTAAGTCATTTAAAGCACTTCTACTCACAAATACAGTAATGTATACTAATTGCTGGAAATGTGAATATTAACGACGTAAGAGATATTTCAAAAAATTACGTTTGTGTAATTTTTTTGAAAAAGAAAAGAATACACTTTGGTGTATTCTTTTGGTGTATTTATTTTGATGAATCTAACGTCATATTAAACTTTGCAATTAGTACTTTGCATTGGCAGAGTTTGATGAAAAATTTGGAACTTTATTAGAGAAAATTTGTTTACAATTTGAGTGTTCCTCAAAACGCGGAAATATGAACTCATTTTCACAGAAAATTAATGAGATTTCGAGAAATTTTATATAACATTATTTAAAGGATGTGTTCTCATATACACAAGAATGTGAACAAATTGCCGCTGATATTAACAGCAGCCGTAAATGTTAACAACATGAGATACAAGTAAAAAAAGTTCATATTTTTTCAAAATACCAAAGAATATGGCGTTTATGCGATCTTATAAAGCACATTTAGCACAACTAATTTAAAGAAAAAATTTGGAGCCGTTTTTGAAAAAATCTTTCTGGAACCGGTTTTAAAAAATGCACAAAAAAAATTTTAAAAATAATGAAAGAACAAATTTTATGGACAAGAAATTTTATTTGAAGGAATTAACTCTTATTTTCAATTTAAAATATTTTGGATGACGCCGAAAAAATTCAAACTTTTGTAATTTTCGAAAATTTAGAGTTAACCGTGAAAAACGGTCCTATGCTACCTTTATAGGGGTATTTTATTCTAGAAATTTAAAGAAACAATTTTGAGCCGTTTTTGAAAAATGTTGAAAATGTTCGGCTGGCTTCATATAAAGTACCTCAAAATTTTAAAGAATATTTTTTAAAATCTCAGAGCTTCAACTAGAGCCAGATGGACAGGTGCTTCTTCAACTCGGAAGAAATCCTGCGTATGGTTTAGGCGCTAGTGGTTTTCACGGACGGACGGACGGACGGACGGACGGACGGACGAACGTTTTGCTTTCAATTGGTTTTTCATCATCAAGGTCCCACAAAACAGGGAGTTTGGCTACACCACGTGTTAGAACATTTTTTCTTAATTTAGCAACTGGATTCATCCACTTTTTCCTTATCGGGGCTTAGCAATGATTTTTTTCTGCAGAAAATCCGTCGTTTTGAGGCAGCATTACATATTTTTCTCTATACTATAGAGTCGTAGGCTTCCTTTCTCTATACTACGTATATTACTCCGTAAACGAGAAAGTATTAAACGTATTAATGACATTATTAACATTTTTTTTGTTTGATTAAAACTAGGCGTGAGGGCGCAATTGGGTTGAAGGCTCGCTTCACGCTCAAGACCGGTCATGACGAGCTTGTGCCGCAGCAGTTAAAGAACTGTCGCTGTGCGATCAGTGAGGAAGGTTGGAGCGGCGCGGCGTCCCTTTTGCAGCCAGAGCGTCGCAAACTCGCCATGCTTGCCTTGAGCGGATCCGAAACTCATACTTCGGATAGCCGCGCAAACAAATGCAATGATGAAACTTTCACACATCCCGAACAAATATGGACCTATTCTGGTATCCTCTCTGTGAAGCAGTGCCACATGCCCATTCGCCGCGGAGATCGAACAGCCTAGCGAGTGGGTCACCGTGTGAAGCGCAAGAGAGCCAAACGTACAATGGTTACAGAGTAGAGGAAATAAACAGGAATTCTTGTAGAGTTTGCTATAGTATAACGAACCTAACCGAAAAATTTTAGGGTCCAGTTTACGCTTCCCTAAGAAGTAAGTTGACAATGAAACTTCGGCCTTATTCAGACACGATTGAGATACAACCTTTATTATTCTTAAAGCATGATTTCCAACATATTTTATTTAAAAGTTTTTGTGAAATAAATAACACTGTAAATAAAATAATTTGTGAGAAAATTTTCTAAAAGTTTTTGTGAAATAAATAACACTGTAAATAAAATAATTTGTGAGAAAATTTTCTACATTCCATCGGAGAGCACATTCTCATTTAATAGGTAAGTACGCAAACCTCTTATAGCTGTAAGCTAGATCTACCCTTCTGAAGCGAGCCTCTAGTATTATCTGTGCACGTTTTCTTGAGCCACCGCTTCGCTAATTGCGCGAGGAGTTTGGAGTTTGGTTATCTTGACAAAAATAATTTTATATCATATTTGAAATTTGATTCTTAGTTCAAATGGTTTGTATTACACGGAGTAAACATTTTTGGTTATCAGATTTTGTCTACATTACTCGTTGTTATCATTTATTGTTGATTTAACTAATGTTGGCAAAAGAGTGCGGGTAGGTATTCCGGGGTTGACGAAAACGTGCTGACCGAAAAGTCCTAGGTTCGAGTCCTGACGGCGGCAGGATTTTCGACACTAGCTTTCCAGCTAGGTCGAATTCAATCGCTGTCTGGAAGAGAATTGTAGTGGCCGGCTGCTCTGATCGGTAATTTTTACGTAGTTTCTCTGATCAACACCAGGCGAATGCCGGAGCAGTACCCTACCAAGCGGGCCACGGACCGCGCGCGATCTGCCCTTCCTCTTCCTTGTCCTATCCTCTCCCCTTACACACACACTTACACTAACATGCACTACACTATCACATATTCCGGGAGACCGGTCGGGAGCTTAGAGCTTGTCCCGGGTGGAGCGGTGCCCCGCTGGTGGGAGAGTCCTGGTTAGGAGGAAACCCCACTAGCCGACGGTAGGTCGGCGCCGGATCTCACCATCCAGCGGGGGAAGAACACCGCCATCTCCCGAGAAAAAAAACATGCACTTCACTAACGGGAGTAATGACCGCAGCAGTTGAAAACACGAAAAAATCACACAATCAATCAAAGAAAACGTGCGCCTATAATAGTTGTTCTGTACTGGGCCAGTGCACTAGGCGCACGCGTGATGGCGGCGAGAGCGCGGCGAGCGCGGAGGCGCGGTTCGCAGGCCGGAGAAGGGACGCGCCCGATTAGCGCAGCGGCCTGCCCCGCTGGCGGGGGCGGGGTGGGGGCGGGGGCGGGGGCGGAGCGGTGAGCCTTGGACTCGTTGCGCGTCTCATCAGCGGCCGAGGCGCGTGAGAACGCTGTGGCGCGGCGGGCTCCTCCGCTACAATCACAGCAGAGGCGGCGGAGAGGGTCTCAGCCTCCCGGAGTTACTCCAGTGGGCTGTTATTCGGATGTTCATTAACCGTACCGGAGAGGTGCCTCAGGGCATCAACTCATTGATTGATTATTTTTTTCGTGTTTCCGGGCGCGTCAACTGCTTTGGTCATTAGTCCCGTTAGTGTAGTGCATGTTTTTCTTCGGGAGATTGAGGTGATCTTCCCCCCGCTGGATGGCGAGATCCGGCGCCGACCTACCATCGGCTAGTGGGGTTTCCCCCTAACCAGGACTCTCCCATGAGCGGGGCACCGCCCCAGCCGGGACTGAGCTACCACTCTCGGTGCATCAACTCGTGTATCTACAGTGCCTCTAATCGGGAGGCCCTAGAGTTCGAGTGCCGACGTTGGCAGGATGTTCGACATTTGCTAGACAGCTAAGTTGAGCTCAACCGAAGTCTGGAGGGAAAATTTTGCGGAGCTGAGGGTTTTTGTAAGCTGGGGCGGTGGCCCGCTGATAGGAGATACCTATTTTGGGAAAATCCCGTTAGCGCATGATAGGTCGGCGCCGAATCTCACCATCCAGCGGGGGCTGGTCACCGCCACCGCTCGAGAAAAACACATCCACCACTCTCGAGAAAAGCAATTTACGGAACTGATGACAGTAGTTGACACGTCTGGAATCGTCAATCAATGAAACAATTATCATTACCAGGTCCGTGAATTATTCGGACCGATCTAGATTTCTTCGCTTTCTTAGTTTTATTGTAGCCAAGAGTGTGCTTCCTGTGTTTTGTGTGTTGACTTTTGAATATTGAAAAAAAGCAATATAGCATCTGTATCTCAGTGTAATGATCTCCAACCGTATTTCCGATTATTCGGGTAACCGGAATAATTTGTTTTCCGGACAAAGACTGCCATTGACTGGTTCAGACAATGTACGCTTTAAAGTGAGTACACTCATAATAAATCAACAAAGAATGCGGTAGAGTTCTCACGAGTTCCGAGTCAGCAACTGAACTCCTCAAGTCCGTCAGGGGCTAGAATCCAGTTCCTAAGATGACTATTTATATCAACTAACTAGTAGAAGCTGCCTGTTGATGAGAACTCTGGACACCGGCTGCTCAGTTCGGTCACTTAAAGCTTTATTTGGATCAATTCCTGGCGGAGACGAGTAAGTAAGAAAGGGACGATGGATCGCGTTCGATGTTTTGCTCCCCATTTTATCCCCCTCCCACACCGAGATGGGCTTCGGAGATAACTCTCAGACTCATAAATTTTTAATTTGTTGCATCTACAGCTTGACACAACAGTCTCCTAGCCCCTTAAGGGGCGTTGATCGCTTTGCACTGGGGAGTAATCTCCATTAATGTACTTTTATTTTTGGAGTAATCCTCCGTTACAATAATCTCAAATCAAGTCTCGTCACGTCGTAGTCAGTCAGTGCCTTTTATCCCTTCTGCCAGGGGCTCGACGACGTTAGATCCCGGGGTTCCTGGCCGGTCACCCAACCACGAATCCGCGAGTCTCGAATTCGCATAACATTCGTGACTTTACGGAGCGTAGCAAACGAGTTCGGCTAGCGCCGTCGACGAATAACAATTAACAATTACGTGGTGCCGATTTATTAAACCAAACAACCGTTCATGCAGACCGCTATCTCACAGATGTGCTTCAATTAAGTCCGTATTACTTTCAGTAACACATTGATTTGATTTCACGCTGCATAAATGCAGGCGAGCACTTGCCGCATAGCGCTAATGGGCTGACTTTACCCTCCAACGATAGTCTACATTTCGCAATCCCTGTTGTTCAAAGAGAAATGGAATGGATGACGCGAATCCACGGCAGATTCCCGACGTTCCTGTGACTTTTTATTGAACTATTAATCCTCCTTACATTCACATCATCATCATCACATCAACATCATCGTCGTCGTAACATATCACATTTCTTCAGGTAAGTAAAAGTAGATTGCAGGGGATCGTATACAAAAGTAAGTTGTTCACAACCGAATTTGTCAGAAGAAAATAGCACCACTGTTGCGATTGTTTCCAAATTCGGCACGAATACTTTTGAGCGGCCAAGAATCAAACATAGCATATTCAAAAATGTGAATTTTTTAACCTAAAAGTGCTTTAGAGTGTACGCAGCCGAATTGTTGTATCTTATCCATTGTTTAACGGAGGTATCATTCCCATTTTAACAGTTTTGCATCTTCACGCAAAGCCCGGGTAACGCTATGACCATCTACCTAATAGATTATTGTGATAAATAAAGCTCTATCAATGACAGATTTCTTCAACTGGTAAATTAATAAATAATACCAATTCATTGTGTTTAATCAAAAACGTAATTCTGATGGCAATTTTCTGATTTCCGTTCCTACCTGTGATTCTAATTAATGCGGTACCCGTCGCACAATTCTAATGGTAATAATAATAATATTAACAATAATAATAATAATAATAATAATAATAATACAAATAATACAATAATAATAATACAAAGCCAAATCCGTCATAGAAAGTAAACAGTTCAAAATGTATTACGACCTTCCAATACATACTGATAAAACGATCCCGGCAAATAAACCAGACATTCTACTACATAACATACAGGAAAAGAAAGCATTCATTATTGATGTTACACACCCTGCAGATCACAACATCAATAAGGCAGAAACAGAAAAAATCTCAAAATACATTCCCCTATCAATAGAATATAAAGAAATATACAAACTTGAGTCTGTTGAAATTATACCAACTGTAATAACAGCTACAGGTCTGATTAACAAAAATCTAAAGAATTATTTAGAAAAAATAGGTCTTCATCCTCATAAAATTATCCCAAAAGCTCAAAAGTCAGTCATTCTTGAAACCTGCCGGATTGTTCGCACAGTCCTCAATATGCAAAGCTAGGAATGTGGTATGCCTAGAGGCCCCTCAAACCATGAACCCCGGGTGAGAAACCCCCGAGAAAAAAAATGAAATAATAATAATAATAATAATAATAATACAAAAGAATAAGTCTCTTTCCTCAGTCCCCACTAGTTTCGAAGAATTAAATGTCTGGAATAGTTTGACGAGGCCTGCAGTCTAATACAACTTTAGACTGATGGATTGTCCGATAAAATAAATTGAAACCTCGAAGCGCAAAATAGAAAGCTGTGTACAATTTTATATTCCAATCCCTAGGATTGCAAAAATTCATATCGATTTCCATACACGCAATCGACCCATGCGTCTCCATTTTGCTGCTCTTTAGCATACGCTAATGGCTCAACGACCGCAATACTAGAGAGAGTAGATGGTACCTCGTAATGTAAATGTGGTGTGTCTAATTTCATGTCTGACACGGACTCGCCACTAACGCAATTCTGCATTACCTCATTATTGTGTTTACGCTGCTGAAAATGTTTTTTAAGATGGAAAATAGACTTTCTTTATTATTTGCATCCTAAATCTACGTAATCTTACAACTGAGTGTTTAATTAAGACGCAAATATTAAAATAAACATGAATAGTGGATAATAAAATTGCAATCAAAAACTTTAATGCGCAACTAAAGAATTTGGAAACTATTGATTTACATTATTCTTAAAGTAGAGTTCAAAATTCAAAACTTACGTGAATTTTGACCTTCTTGCATAAAATTGACATTCTTGACATTTTTAAATAAAAAAAGATAATGATTCAAACCAATTTTATTTCCGCATACTTTAAGTTTTTTAATTTGGCGTACTGTATCAAAGTACTTGTTAATTTGTTTGTACTCGTACATATCGGAAAGTGAAAAAGGAATCAATGGAGAAAACACATGGATTTCTAACAGTCATATATTTACCATCATAATCAGAACATGATTTCGAGAGAAATCACCTATAAGGGGATTTAAAATCGAGTGGCTTTCATGCTTGTTAAGTACCGTGCGCCATTCCATACATTGTATCTAACGTACGGGCGATGACCTGCTCCTGACCTTTACGCGGCTGTCGCTTTCCCCGGTTGATTGGACTCTCACCCACTCCGCACCCCATTCTGTGCCCAACGAACGCGCCGCACCGAGTCATGCACTACGCTCTCAAACGGGGATGTACGAAAATTTATGGTAGCCCCGGAACTCGGCAGTGAAGCATGAAGTCTTATGATATTTTGTAATTAGAACACGGAAAGAATTTAGCCGATGATTGCCCTGTCATTGAGCTTCAGAATGAAAGGGGCACGGTAAAGTATTAGTATAAACGTTGATGAGCATTAGAGTCGTCAAAAACATTTTGAACATCATTGCCCCTTTTCATTGTAAGTAAATAAACACGACCTTTACAACATTCAAGCGTAAAAGACATCTGAAATTTAAAAAAAATGTAATTTTGAAAAAGATGAACTATCAGTTGAATAAAACGTTATTTCTTATAATCCAATACAGGAACTGGTAAATGTCCATACCCCTTCGTTATTCTACAGAGATTCACAGTTTTAATACTTTTTTATTACATTCCGAATATGAGATACGGATGTTATTTTCAAGAAGAGTAAAAAATCAATTATCACATGGTTATACAGAATTGAAGAATTTGGTACATTTCAAAACTACCAAGGCATTACATCGATTTATTGTATTACATGGAAAATACTTTCACGCGAGCGATGAATGGGCTTTCAAAAAAGGGTACAGTTTACGTAATCTTGTGGAGAGATCATGACAGATTGACAGAAATCATACGGTCAGATCTGACGAAAACAAAAACACAAATACTTGTATCAATCCAAAAGCAAAATCTCACAAATGCACTTTTTGCCACACGTAGCAGCAGATGAGATATCCAGAGGTGAAACAAGACCTAAAAAATAGAAGAAAGAACTTTTCAAGAACATCAATTTCTAAAAAAAGGTCAAAATCTTTCGCGTGTAATACATTGATCCACTCTGCTTTGGAGACTGTCGAATCCAAGGCCACAGTTGGTAAATCTTTGTTCAGAAGTGTCCACTTTAAACTATCTGTTGGTCGTAATGAAACGAAAGGAGCTGCCAGGTCATAATCCCAGCGTGTCTCATTCACGATCGCAGAGCTTTTTAAGATATTCGCTAACGCAAGCGGTTGCGGTGGCGGCGGCGGGGATGAAAGTGTTGGCGGCGGTGGTGATGATGATGATGATGGTGGTGGTGGTGGTGGTGGTGGTGATGATGGTACACGGTGGTGGAGAGGTGGTGGGGGGGTTGGTAGGGTAGGGTGTGGTAGGGTGCGTCGGTAGTGGTGGGCGGTGGTGTGGTGGCGGGCGGTAGTGGTGGGGTGCGGTGGCTGCGGCGACGGTAGTAGTGGTGGTGGTGGAAGTGATGATGATTGACGACGGTGGTGATGGAGGTGGTGGTTGCGGGTATGGTAGGGGTAGCGGTTGTGGTAGCGGTTGTGGTGGCGATAACGGTGGCGGTGGCGGTGGCGGTGGCGCTGGCGGCGGCAGTAGTGGTAGTGGTGATTTTGGTGCTGGCGGTGACGACGGTGGCGAATGCGGTAGCGACTGTGGTGGTGGTGGTTGGTGCCAGCGGCTGTTCTGGTGATGGTGGCGGTTGCGGCTGCGGAGAAGCCGGTGAAGGTGCCGGTGCCGCGGTCGTGACGCGTGGCGGGGCGCGGAGTAGTAGTGTAGTAGTAGTAGTAGTAGTAGTGGGGCAGCTGCGGCTGCGGAGAAGCCGGTGAAGGTGCCTGGGAGGGGGGGGGGAGTGGGGGGTGGGGTGGTGGGGGGAGGGGTGATGCGGTGACGATGGTGGGGGGGGGGTGGTGGTGGTGTGGCGGTGGCGGCTGCGGTTGCGGAGACGCCGGTGAAGGTGCCGGCGCCGCGGGGGGGGGGGGTGGTGTTGGTGGTAGTGGTGGTGGTGGTGTTGGTGGTGACGGTGGTGGTGTTGTGGTGGCGGTGGTGGTGGATGGGCAGAGGTGGTGGTGGTTGTGGCGGTGGCGGCTGCGGTTGGGAGACGCCGGGGAAGGCGCCGGGTGGTGGCTGCCGTGGCGGTGGGGGCGTAGGCGAGACGCATCGCTCGCCCTTTCACATTTCCAGTGCTCGACCCCTCTTGAAGCCTCTCGACATCACACGGCTCCAACGCGCCTCTCGTTCCACAACAACTACAATCGATGGCTGCAAAAAGGTTGGCCGATCTCTTACAAGGGAATGGTCAGTGCCGACATGGCGAAACCTGACCGGATTTTTTTGTAATTCGAAGTACCTCTGGAGAATAATGTGCTCACGGAGTGCTAGCAATAAAATTTTGTAGTAACAATGTTAAAGATCTCGATTGAAAACGGGTAAAAATAATGTTTATATTTTGTTTCGTGCACTTTTGAGGTCTTAATATGCACCTTACAGAGCTGTGTAATTTTAAACAGAACAGAGGGCAAATAATTAGTATTTACTTATTTACCTTAATCTTCGGACTTACAAGGTATCGCATTTATATCATTACAATCTTTGGAAGCCGATTAAAGTATAATACTTTTTAGAGTGTAGGATACTTTTGAAACAAGTGTAACTGTGATTTCATTTTGAATATTTAGATTTTTTGTTTTTGATTGAGGAGTAATATTTTAAGCTGATATTAAAATAATGTATATTAACAATAAAAATAAATAGTTTCACTCCATAAGGCGGCCTGACTGGACGATGTGGTGCATACTTCATCATTTCCAGAATATTTCAAAATGCACCCATATGTTATCTAGCTCAAATCCAAGACGATTGGGAAATCCCTTGAATAAATATATTCGTGACAGTATCAACATTGAAAAATATGTAAATAAAAAACTGAAATAACGTGTATTAAGTCGGAATAATTAAAACGAGTTAAAACATATTAAGAAGTGTTATGCTCTGATTCATGTTAATGCAAAACGATTTGCAAACTTAGAACTGAGTAAGAAGAATAAACATATGTTAAAAGCCAATGTTTCTTAGAATGAATTATATTTCTTTGGTTTGGTAATATTAAAATTTTCCATATGATATATTGATTATTTTCAATTATTCAATCTCTTTGCTTTTTCTCAACACGCGATGTTGTGAACTTTGTCAAAACTGCAAATATTAGCATTTACACTTTTTCAGACAGAGAACTCAACTGACAAAATTTCGTAATTTGCTTATACATTTCTGGACAAATATTATAGTAAAGCGCGAATACTTGTGAGAAAAGACCGACCAGTACAAAGAAATATTCATCCTAACAATCGACTTTATACCTCTCATTCCGAGATGACGAAATATTTATATTGCGTGGGAAACTAGAATATATTATGTTAGTTGCAAAGAAACATTATTTTGTTGCTTAAATATCACATGACAAACAAAATTAGGACTATAAGACTTAGAGATATAAATACAAAATACGATTTTTGAAAAAACTGTAGGAAAGTAATAGGATAATTACCGAATATTTCTTACCACACATTTTCTTACCTTTGGTAATATTTCTATTAAAAATTAACTTTCTATTTTGCATGCAAAAAGATATTTATAAAACGTTATTTACGATAGTTTATTACAAGTTCAAAACAACGCAGCAAATGGTGTATTTGGATACATATTCAACTTTTACCTCCTCACAAAACACGATCGGACAAATAATTTTGGTTCCATTTAGGTCTAATATAAACTAATGCAAATAATAGCAAGTCACGTCTCAGATTTAAGCAGGAAAGATAATTAGGTCGTAATGCAATTTAAGTTTCGAATTTACAGACCGAAGGAAACATCTGAACGTGGTAAGGGAAAAAAGGATTTTCCTCCATTGTAATTAAAATCCCCAAACTAGTTCGGAGCCAGAAATTAAATGGACAAAATAATCCCGCATTAGTGGTCTACATAACCAATCCTCTCCCACGCGACCGCCTCCGCGCTCCACCGAGCAACTTCACACTGTGACGGCTGTCTGGTGAGTGTCGGCGCCGGGCGCCGGCCGGCTATATACTCCCCCCGCCGCCACCCGCTCTCTCGAGCGGCGCTCTCGCCCCGTCGCTTCGCCCGCTTTTCCCGTCCTTCGCCGCCGCCCCCTCCCCGCTGGGCAGATGATCCCGGCGCACGCGGGCGCGGCGACGCCCCTTGGCAGGTGCCCGGGGCCACAGGCGCCGGTCACATCGCCAACGCAGCCGCCGCCACCGCTGCTGCCACACTCACAATCTCTCAGTCACTGACAGCCCATTGCGTTGCCGTGGAAACCGTTCACATCGCCACCGCCGCCAGAACCACCGCCACCGCTACTGCCACAGTCACAATCTCTCAGTCACTGACAGCCCATTGCGTTGCCGCGGAAACCGTTCACATCGCCACCGCCGCCAGATCCATCGCCACTGTTACTGCCACAGTCACAATCTGTCAGTCACCGACAGCGCATTGCGTTGCCACGGAAACCGTTCACATCGCCACCGTCTTCAGAACCACCGCCACCGCTACTCACTGACAGCCGTTACCGCTGTAGCCCATTGCGTTGTCACGGCAAGCGTTCACATCGCCACTGCCGTCAGAACCACCGCCACCGCTACTGCCACAGTCACGATCGATCACAGTCACTGTCAGGCCCCTTCACCGTCGCCGTCGCGTCCACCGCTGTAGCCCATTCCGTTGCCACTGCCACTCTGGGAGCTGTTCACGTCGACACGGAATGCACCGCCGCCAGAATAACCGTTGCCACCACCATCGCTGTCGTTACTGTCAATGTCACCATCAGTGACAAACACAGAGAGTCATTTCTGCGGATGCCGTCGTTGTAACCGCCACTGGCACAGTCACAAACACTGTCACAATCACAAACACTGTCACAGTAACTGTCAGTGCCAATCAACGTCCCCGTAATTGGCATTGATATTGTCAGTGACTGTCATATTCACAATGATTCGCAGTCACTATCAGTCAGCACAACGCCGCCTGCCGTCTCTACTCAAAATAATCGCTACAGTCACTGCCAGTGTCATTCGTTGGCACCGGCGCCCTATTTGGAATTATCAGTCATTGATCCTACCACAGCCACAATCATCAGCTGTCACAATCATCGTGACGATCACTGACAATCACCGGTGTGAGTGTTGCCTTTGGGACCGTCACTGGCAGAGTCACAAACTGTCACAGACACTGTCAGTGCCAGTGACCATTATTGGCGCCAATACTGACACTATTATTGCCACCGTCAGTGGTACCAACATAATCATCGTCACAGCCATAGTGTGTTATGTACACCGGCACTGTCACACAAGCTGTTTAGGTCATCATTTAATGCGAAACACGTATCCATGAGGGATGCCTATGTAAAAAAAGCCTCTTCTTCAAAGAAAAATAAACCTTAGGTGAGTTGTTGGATTATGTGAGCAGTTTATGATTGCCTTTGGTTGAAAGAAACGTTAAAAAATTAACTTTTCACTTAGAGTCTAAATTAATATCCGTAATAAATTTGTCATTCCTCAAAGTGAAGTGTACCAAGTTTCATAAAGGGTTATAGTGTACTGAAATTAATAGCCGATAGTGTGATCAGTCTGGTTGTTCATTGGTTGTGCTCCTCTGGAAAGAAACTTGGAGCTTAGGAACTGCTTTTCTGTCGTCTTGACGCTTTCACCGCACTTATGACTTCCTCCTTACACCTCTATAATTACCTAGATGACTTCATTAACCCTTAACAGCATAGTAAGCCTTTGTAAATATCTGAACAGTAGATTACGTCGCGCATCACTTCATATTCTCCACAAATCAAGTGAATTCAAGCAAATAACTATATAAACTATTATTTTACCTTATTCTGAAGTGAGAAACATTGTTTAATATGGGCTAGTAAAATAAATAAACATTTATTTGATTGCGAGTACTGAACAAACACAAATTTAATTAATACAAGCGTGCTGCCAACATAAACATTTTGTATAGCTTAAATGTTTACATTTTTATTGTAAACTCTTTTATTAAACTCTTATCAATTTGAAAGCTAGTAAAATAGTAATTGAATGCAATAGTTCGTATGTAAGTTCTTCCACTGCACATTTCAGAAACTTTATTTTGTCCGTAAATGTCAATATTTTCAGTACTTCCAATATTTCAATTTATTATTTTTACCGCCATTGTGTGTAGAATAACACGCGACCTAATCAAGCCTAAAATAGTTGTAATAAAAATAATGATTATTACATTAATCAACAGCACACTATAGATAATACACCCGCCAACAATATTTTTCGTATGTAATTTATATTTTTGCATGTTCTTTGGCACTTTCCACCATGCACAAGGTGTACAAATATGCATGGTTCTTAACTGCACTAATTTTATGTATTTAATTTTTTAAGAAAACAAAATATCGGATACTTTTAAGATGAAACCAAGATATTAGACTGCATTAAGTCATTCTTGGCAGAAATTAATTCTTTTAGTTATGTGAGTAAATCAATTCGAAAGGATTACCTCGCCTTATCATCATTCATTGCCATTTTCATGATCCCTTTCGAATCATTCCATTCCGGTCTCTCCCCATGTAGTCTTTATAGTCATTTCGGGTACATTTATTTTCCTTCGGACCTTTCTACGTCTCTCTTCTCAAGTACGAATACTACTGAACCTTATATCAACACACCCAGTGTTTCCTTCAAACCTATTTTGATTCCCTGATCACGTGTATCTCACAAACATTGCGTTCTGAGTTGGCCATTGCGTCAGGTTTACGGTTTCAGTGTGTCCAGTTTACAGAAGCATTGAAGACAGCAGGTGAAGTATAATGATTACAAATTCCTACCCGTCATTCACAAGCCAGACGCGGTGATTATTGAGGTTTGAGAGATTATGAATAATTTTCATAAATACGTGAGAACTAGGAATAAAATAGGAAAACGACAAAAAATGGCAATGACCTTAAACAGAATTAGTAAAATGAGTAACAGATTTATTAATCAAGGATAATGTGAGAGAAATTTCAAAATTTTCCACAGTTATGTTCATCCCCTTCACTATCTAGATTGTACTTAACTACAATGCCCATCCAGAGAGAAACACAACTCATAAAAAATGGTAACGCAGCTATTTTTTAGAAGAGACTGAATACTAGTTTCATATTTCCCAACCACGTCCAGAGTTCCAATTAGTTCTCATCATGAACACATATTTTGTATCACTGGGAGGATCCAAAGTCATCAACCCCGTCTGGTTCCCATCGCAGCCTCTCTCCTGAAGAAGTAATGCCAGCTGCATTTCAATAGCCGCCTCCACCAACGAATCTGCTCCACCGCCTTCGACGCCTCTGCCAACGCAGGCGTTGCCCAAGCGCTGCCGCCGCCGACGCACCTCCGCCTCCGCCGCGCCGCCCCCCGGCCCCGGCAGCGCAGCGCCCGTCGCGTCGCGGGTTATGTCATCCTCGTTCGTCCTCGCCGGACCGGCCGTCCAGCCGTCCTCTCATCCATCCGTCGCCCTCTCCGCTCACGCGGTTAGAGCAGCGGAGGCGGCGGCGGAGGCGACGTTGACGACGGCGGGGCTGGCTGGGGAAAGGCAAAGGCTAAGGCGGAGGCGGCGATGGCGATGGCGATGGCGATGGCGACGGTGACGGTGACGGTGACGGGGGAAGTGACGGTGACGGGGGAAGTGACGGTGACGGGGGAAGTGACGGTGACGGGGAAGTGACGGTGACGGGGAAATGACGGTGACGAAGACGGGCGACGAAGCGGCGGGGAAAAGCTAAAGCGGGGACGCCATGGCGATAGCAACGATGATAGCGACGATAACGATGGCGCTGATGATGACCATTACGATATCGGCGGTGATGACTGGCGATGACCATGACTGTGACTGTGGCAATCACAGTGACGGTGACGGTAAGCGAGATCACGGACCGAGATAAAGATAGTGCCGGAGATAGCGCTTTTGGTGATTGACAAAGACGGTGGATGAGGGCTGATATATAAAAGAGTACATGGCGGTGGCAGCAGGCGTATTGGTCGCAGAAGAGATAGTGACACTGTTAGTGTCAACAATTATTAAATGTGATGATGGTCCTGACAACAATGCCTTAGAGGTACTTATCATTTAATTAATACGGTTAACCTGCGTGTGCATCCCGGTCAGCTGGTAGGGAACTGATATTTTAGACCCAGGATATTCTCAGATACTTGTCGGAAAAAATTGTTGTTGCTGGAAGGGGGTGTTAAACATTTACATCATGCTTTGGCGGTTTTAATATACGGTTTTCATATGTTACATTTTTATGACAGCCGATGAACGTGTTAGTTGACTATTATTTTTAAAACTTATTTTTATTAAGAACTTGAATAGCACAAATAACATTTTTTAACACGAAAATATTCGCTAAAGCGCCACAAGCTAGTAGAAAAGATATATTTAGCAAGAAATCTTTCAGACTTGTGTATTCCAACTTCTATACTGTACATAATTTTTAGTACTAAACACTGAACTTTGAAGTTTTAAAATAATTTCAAAATACTGCAACACCCATGATTTTTTCCCGCACACTATAATAATAATAACAATTATTATTATTATTATTATTATTATTATTATTATTATTAAAATTGTATGGAATTAACCCCCTTTTCCTCGTCTAATCAGCCATTCTGCGGCGAACACACCCACACAGCTGTACCAATTGCAAAGACGGAGGTTGGGGGGCGATATTGGGGAAACGAGGGAGAGGATGGCTGTGGCCTAGATGGTGTTGGTGTCGGTGCTTTTGACGGTATATCGGTTGGCACTAGCAGAATGTATCTGAGCGATAACAATGATGCTGCTGATGGACGATAATTTTAAGCGACGATGACAGAGGCAATGAAGAAGATTGAAGTGATGATAATGGATGAGACGGAGACATTTGGATAGACGGTGATCGAGGCAATGGAGAGTTCCGAAGTGACGACAGAGTCAGCGGAGAAGTTTGACGCAACGGTAACTCTGAAGATGGGAGTGACACTGAAGTGGATGGTGGCGTTCGGTGCACAGCAGTTCCTCTGACCGGGAGTTTGTCTGCCGACGGTGGCAGGATTTTCGACATTAGGCAGATAGCTAAGC